>JACEFZ010020859.1:77500-140158 GCA_014155875.1 Cepaea nemoralis | reverse complement strand
TTAATGTAAAAAAAAATTTTTTTTCAGTGTAAATGGTTTTAAAGAGATAGACTCTTAATCTACATTTCCTCTGTGAAAGCATCAATGTTCAGCAAGTACATTTGAAAAGCACATTATTCATATATTGAGAAAAGTAAATATATACATTGTAAAGAATAGAAGGGAATCTTCTTCCTTGGCATATTGTCACAAAATATACAGAAATCTTCTTTTAGTCGCATATGTAACCGACTATAAAGAGATATAGTGATATACTTTAGTAGCACGTGTTAACAAAACAGAAATATTCTTTTGCCACACATGGCAACAGAATGAAACACCAATACTCTTTAGCCACATATGTGAAAGAGTATAAAGAAATATTACTTTAGCCGCATATCGTGAAAGAATTAAGAAATATTCTTTACCAGTAGATTGCCACAAAATGTACGGAAATATTCTTTAGTAGTCAATGACAACAGAGTGTCTAGCTGAAGTTTCTACTAACAAGTGCCGTAAACAGAAACATGGCGCTTGTTTTCAATCCCACAAGACCACAAAGTTAGACTATGATCATTTGTAAACATTTTAAACAGTACATCAGCATTATAATAAATGTAACCATTGTATTACCTTGCTTCAAGAATAGATTGGTCACACAATGAAGATTTGCCTGCCGAGGACCCAGAACACCTGCTAGGCTTGAACACAACATGTGAACTTACAATCTAAAGTGAGAGTCATATTTCCTGTTCCCCCACCATTGTGCCTAGCGGCTTCCGCTTGCTATTTCCGGCAATAGGAATGTTTTGATCGTCTCTGCGCAACGCAAAAGTATGGCGTGCCGTTTTTATCAAAACTATGAAGTCGAAGGCTGTGAGTTGGCTGGGAATATCTCACAACCACTACTGGTATACTCCACTATTGGTATACTCCACAACTGGTATTCTCCACAACTGGTATCCTCCACCACTGGTATACTCCACAACTGGTATACTCTACCTATTCTATACTCCACTAATGGTATACTCAACAACTGGTATACTCCACAACTGGTATACTCCACTAATGGTATACTCCACAACTGGCATACTCCACTACTGGTATACTCCACTACTGTAATTTCTCCGCACTGGTATTCTCTACTACTGGTATACTCCTTACATGGTATACTCCACTTCAGGTATATTCCACTAGAGGTATCCTCCACTACTGGTATACTCCACTACTGTGGTAATCCACTACTTGTAGACTACACAACTGGTATACTCCACTTCAGGTATGTTCCACTAGTGGTATACTCCACTACTGGTATACTCCACTTCTGTGGTAATCAACAACTGGTATCCTCGACTACTGGTATACTCCACTGCTGTGGTAATTCAACTACTGTGGTAATCAACTACTGGTATACTCCACTACTGGTATACTCCACTACTGGCATACTCCACTACTGTGGTAATCCACTACTGGTATACTCCACTACTGGTATACTCCAATACTGGTATACTCCAATACTGGTATACTCCACTACTGTGGTAATCCACCACTGGTATACTCCACTACTGTGGTAATCCACCACTGGTATACTCCACTACTGGTATACTCAACTACTGGTATATCCCACTACTGGTATACGCCCCAACTGGTATACTCCACTTCAGGTATATTCCACTACTGGTATACTCCACTACTGTAGTAATTCACTACTAGTATATTTCACTACTGTGGTAATCCACTACTGGTATATTCCACTACTGTGGTAATCCGCTACTGGTATACTCCACTACTGTGGTAATCCACCACTGGTATACTTCACTACTGTGGTAATCCACCACTGGTATACTCCACTACTGGTATACTCCACTACTGGTATATCCCACTACTGGTATACGCCACAACTGGTATACTCCACTTCAGGTATATTCCACCACTGGTATACTCCACTACTGTAGTAATTCACTACTAGTATATTTCACTACTGTGGCAATCCACTACTGGTATATTCCACTACTGTGGTAATCCACCACTGGTATACTCCACTACTGTGGTAATCTACCACTGGTATACTCCACTACTGGTATATTCCACTACTGGTATATCCCACTACTGGTATACGCCACAACTGGTATATTCCACTTCAGGTATATCCCACTACTGGTATACGCCACAACTGGTATACTCCACTTCAGGTATATTCCACTACTGGTATACTCCACTACTGTGGTAATCCACTACTGGTATACTCCACTACTGTGGTAATCCACTACTGGTATACTCCACTACTGGTATACTCCAAGTAGAAGAAGAAGAAGAAGAAGAAGAAGAAGAAGAAGAAGAAGAAGAAGAAGAAAAGAAGAAGAAGAAGAAGAAGAAGAAGAGAAGAAGAAGAAGAAGAAGAAGAAGAAACAGTAGAAGAAGGAGAAGAAGAAGAAGAAGAAGAAGAAGAAGAAGAAGAAGAAGAAGAAGAAGAAGAAGAAGAAGAAGGAAGAAGGAGAAGTAGAAGAAGAAGAAGAAGAAATAGAAGAAGAAGAAGAAGAAGAAGAAGAAGAAGAAGAAGAAGAAAAAACAGCAGAAAAGAAGAAGAAGAAGAAGAAGAAGAAGAAGAAGAAGAAAAAGAAGAAGAAGAAGAAGAAGAAGAAGAAGAAGAAGAAGAAGAAGAAGAAGAAGAAGAAGAAGAACTTTATTTTCAAAGTTCACAATTTGGGCAGGCCGGCCCGTATTACATTAGGCCCTTCCAACTACTCATCTTTCCTACATCAATTATCTACTATGTGTGTTGCATTACCACAGACACACATAGTTACATGAATAGTGGGGACTTAATACATGTCACCATGTTATGAGACAGGCAGTCAGTCACATACTTACATACACATGCGTAAGTGCATGCATACATACCTACATACACACATTCACACATACATACATACATCATTTACACAAACTCTCACAGTTATGCACCCACTCAATAACCCACAAACACGCATTGCCTGC
Source organism: Cepaea nemoralis (assembly GCA_014155875.1). Taxonomy (NCBI): domain Eukaryota; kingdom Metazoa; phylum Mollusca; class Gastropoda; order Stylommatophora; family Helicidae; genus Cepaea; species Cepaea nemoralis. The sequence continues at coordinate 137,182 of JACEFZ010020859.1, read as the reverse complement.
CGTACCCATATACCCAATTAGAATAACAAACACACTAACAAATTTAAAACAATGTTTTCCCGTAGTCAACGAAGAGACAAACAATAGATTGCACGATTTATTGCCTGGCATATTTCGTTGCATCTCGTCAGGTACATACTGCAGAATTCACACAACATAAAGTAAACTAACTAGATAAATCCTTCAAGCTGAAATATACACATGTTCGCACAGTAATGTCAATTGTCTACATGTGAATCCAGCTAACCTTTCGAGGGGATGACGTAATACAACGTCTACAAGACCGGCTTACTACAGCAGTAGGCCGAACATTTCTGTGCTGCAACTCCTGTCATTAGGTATAGAACCAGACCGATTCCCACCCCAGCGGTAAAAGAGCCTGTTCCTGTGAACGCCAAAAAACAATTTTATGTTCCAATTCACATGTAGGTGCCAGTCTACCTACATCTGCAGAACATAGCGGCAGCTGAAAAAAAGAGTGTCAAAACACATACCTCAATGAGTCGACAAGATACTACACACAGGCGATGGGAGCCTAGTGGGGCCGACACACCGGAAGCTTCCCGCTTCATCAATTGCTAGGCACGTGCTCGAAAGCGGCCATATGATTGATAGAGACATTGCCTTTCGCGTGTTGTATGACACACAAAATACTCGCTTGTTAAAGTTTGCAGAAGCAATAATGATTAATCTACGCAAGCCAGATTTGTGCAAACAGAAAGACATGTTAGTCAGCTTGAAATTATCGTGGTAGACAATTGACATTACTGTGCGAACGTGTGTATATTTCTCAGCGTGAAGGATTTATCTATTTAGTTTACTTTATGTTAAGTGAATTCTGCAGTATGTACCTGACGAAATGCAGCGAAATACAATAACAAATATTTACTCATACATACAATTTACTAAATGCTCACCGTAGGCTAGACTTTGAAACTTGCGAAATAGAATGTATTTGGTTAGAGCTGAAACTTCAAAACCGCACACCCCTGATAATTGGCTACCTCTATCGAAATCCCAGTGCTGGACACGTCTGGTACGAAAACTTCACTACCATGATGGACGTGGTTTTCGCTTCCGGGAAGGAAATTATACTACTCGGAGACTTTAACATTGACACCAACAAATCCAACATAATATGGGGAAATATAATTGCATCATGCAATTTCCAGCAAATAGTACAACAAGCTACTAGAGTAACAAAGTCATCCTCAACAGTCATAGATAACATTTATGTAACTTGCTCAGACAACATCATAGAATGCACCGTACCCAATTGTGCAATGAGCGATCACTACCCAATATGCTGCACGTGGTCTAAAAAGGGAATTAAAACTCCTAAACATAAACACATAAGTGTAAAATATAGAAGTTACAAAAATTTCAACAAAAACGCATTTTTACAGGACTTGCTCAGTTCACCTCTAAACAATGTTTATCAGCTTTCTGACCCGGACGATGCTCTGGAATTCTGGATGAAAACCTTTATTGATGTTTTTGATAGACATGTGCCAGTCAAGGAAGTTCGAGTAAAACACCACGTCAAGCCACCTTGGATCACTCAGGAAATACTTAAAATTATGAGAGATAGAGATAAAGCACATAAAAAGCGGGATCTCAGTGCATACCGTTGTGACAAGACCGCCGGGGCTTGGTCTGGTTTGCCACGATAGATACAATCCCCTGCCTTTGCTCCAACCACCTCAATAGCACTCTACATCTACCAGGCCCCACACAAGCCGGGACAGCTTAACCTTCCCTCCCTCACCTAGGGTTCCAAACCCCAAGGGGGCTCGGACCAGACACCAGTCATATCACTGCACAAAGTCATAGCTAAGAGAACAAAATTTTAATTCTGAACTACGTCAACCACAACACAGAGAAGGATGGCTGAAAGCCAGACTAGAAGAACTATGTACAAGATCAAAGACGCAGATGAGTATTCATCATCATGGAGACGGACGATAGCTCGTGCGGTTGTCCAGTCGTGGTAGCGACTCACCCAGGCTCCTCCAGTGGACTGGAACTCCAAGGTCTGCTGCCTCTCCAAAGTTCCCTCTTTCCACAGAGAACCAATCACGGGCTGATCAAGCGCAATACCACTGCCTGACTGACACTGCACCGATGAACAAGGATCCTTCCTTGCTGTTGTACTATTTCCCTCGTCACACTCCTGATGAAGTCTGGGCCGACCCTAGCATATTAGCGGTCTCCCACTTGCAGAAAAAGTACATGTAGCACCGTCTCAACAAACACAAGAGGCAGGTCACTCTTCTATCTCATAAGTGACCCACACACTGATATGTCACCTACACAATGAGCGGTTGTTCCACCTGAACACACAATGTCACTGGTAAAGTCTATCAGGTGACTAAACCCTTCACCTTAGTTCCATGTCCTTGGACAATAGATCTTCACACAGTATCATGTAACTACCCTGATCACTGGGTATAAATCACAACCTAGCATACACTGTCAACAGTTCACCACGATGGCATGAGGTAGCTCCCTACCTTCACAAACATTGTCAACAGTTCATCACCAATGTTGTAATCAATGTCCTAGTTCACTGGACCACATGTTGGCTTCATAAAGGTAACCAATGTAGAAACACTATTTAAGCATCAACTGATACATGGTGTCCCATAACCCAGCCGGGCCAGAAGCATATAACACAGGTCATGGTGACCGGTAACAATGATCACGTTACTCAACTTGAAAGTTCCTGACCTTGTAATCACCAAGGTTTACCCTGAGGTTGAATGTCACCAGTGCTTCACTAGCTAGAATCACCAGACGTTTCAGTGTTGGATCCCCTCAGGATCGGATGACACTCGTCGGACTCTTGACGGAGGTCCTAACCTAGACCTACCGACTTATTCAGCACTCAGCTCCTTCCAACATTGATCTCGCAGAATCAGACGACCACTCCCAGTATGGCCTCAATCAACTTCTGGATAGGCACTGGAATGAGTGGGCCCATAGAGCTCATGGTGCAGCTCTTGAATCTTCTTCTGTATAGTAATAACAGATCCTGAAACACGGAGAGGTTGGTGTGAGTACTCAACTACAACAAAGACTACCTGCATCTCCACCCTGTCACCTGCCTCTCAGACATTCCTCATGTCTACCAACATGAGTATGAAATCATCACATCATAGATCTACTTAGTCACTATAATATATAGGCATAATGATGGTAGAAACAGCAATAGCACACCTGTTCAGTCAAGTAACACTTCTGGGCTACATATAACCCCTAGCACCAGAGTCGACTGTATGACTCTGTCAAGCATCCTTCGCCTGGTGCCAGTATAATCCGGTTTCATCTTCCATCATCAATCAACATATACACTTACTTTCCTTTCAGTGTAGTGATTACTTTATCGAGAAGGTGTCCAGCCGGACATCTCCTTCCTGACAGACTCATCAATTCATCAATCCCTTAACCCATGGACTGATCAATTACACACATTAATAACTATATGACCATAATGAATTATCTTCCTGATAATTCATTACTTATAGCATTAACCAAGGAGAACTCCTGACTTGTTACACTTAAATAACAAAATCATATCACAGCCATAGTGTCAGGTCTGGGATCCCTGCCCCAGATCCTGAGTTGCCCTTGTATTCACTGACTATCTTTCAGGTCAGTCATACCTGTGCCGGTCGAGCACAGCTGTGGTGGCCATCCACCATTACACTTTCCCACAGCTACTGTGGGTCCCGTGTACCTTGCCCCCTGACGACTTAAGTCACGTCATCCAATGTAGCAAACCTCCAGACTCCACTACCAAACTCTGACTCCACCTTTTTTGGGGGGATTATTCCTCTCATATACTACCACTTCACGGCCGTACTCCAAGTACTCCATGAACCGAGTCAGGGTTCCAGAAGAGTAGAATATTAGAGACAGAAACGGTTAGGTTCAAACCTCGATCTATCTAGAACCCACGGCCTCGAATTACGGAGTGCCGCATCACCCTCGATCGGGTATGTTCATTCATCGGATATGCACGATTGCATTGGGTCGGACCTGCAACCTAACAGGTTGGGCGTACCGGCCTACCTCTCAGTCAGCTTAGACCAACGTAAGATGGAACACGCACGGTCATCCTAGCGGACGGACATGACAACAAGCAGTAACCATAGTATCATGAATACCTCCTATCAACTGTTATCCTACCGATGCCACACCATTCGGCTTACGCGGAATAACCCTACTATCTGCACACAGCAAATACACCACTGCTGATCTCACCTTGATTCCTCGAAAAATCACCACCACTGATAGAACAATTAAGTTCTAATTCGAATGTCACGAAGCACCTTACACATCTCTAATAATAAGCTCTACCTTATCATTTACAGCGTCTATCATGTTGATGTAATGACTGACAAACTGTCGCCTTGCCTGCGTAATTAATAAACTAAACTAGTAACTGTTACACACTGTAAAGCACATCGTTCGGCCTAGTTTATTTACACACCACTCGGTGTGGAATACGGCTTGTTCCGTCAGGTACCACATTACATCGCTGATCGATAAAGCCTACTTAAATATGCAAACCGCCAACTGTAACGGATAACGCTACGCCACAACTCAATTTTGCGACGGCAATTCCTTCCGGGAACTCAGCACGGCATCACGACAACAGTTAAATAATAGAATAAGTTTTCAACTAACCTGTGATTGAAGAATCACCAACTTGACTGCAGATGTCCGCACTGGCCGCGAATATTGACATCAAAATTACATCAGCCTGTTGGCTGCGATCTGCCTACGCTGAGGTTTGGTGGGCGACTGCTCACGACAAAGTCAGTGCGCTTTCCACTCGCCTACCCGGGCCGCGTGACTTTCATGATTCACGGAGAAACCCAGAGTCACGATATGTTCTCTCAACCCCGTGCTGCATGAAGCACCCGTGAACTTAGAGCTCTTTCCCACGTACGCACTTGAGGGAACATTCTAGATTCTCCTATAAATAACTAGAATAGCTCCGCCCCCGCACTATTTTTCTAGGGAAATCCCCTATTAATTGACATTAATTCAAGGGAGACCAACGCCTCGCACTCCCTTCAAAGGGCTATTATGCAGAGTTATGCCGATCTGTAGCCGTTTCGTCACAACCGTACTCTTAGAAACAAAGTTCAATATACCATACGACAGGAAAAGAAAAATTACTTTAAGAACTTAGTAATGGATAAAACAAATAGTAAGGATATATGGAAGGCAATTAACACCTTGACAAACAATTATAACTTCCGCAATTCTTTACCATCAAATCATATTACATGCGACCAATTCAGTGATTTTTTTAAAACTGACATAGACCAGATGAAAGCTTCAATACCTAATTCTCCTTGCAACTTATCTTTATTGTCATCGTTTTGCGAGAATAGATGCTCCCGCGATATTCTTTCCGACATACCGCTAATGACAATCACTGAAGTATTCACTTACCTCAGTAACCTAAAAAACACAACCTCATCTGGGTTAGATGGAATCAGCAACCGGATTCTCCGTTGTGCTGCGCCAGTGATCTGTATATCACTAACCTATGTATATAATCAGTGTCTCACCAAAGGCCACTTTCCATCAGCTCTCAAAATCGCCAAAGTGTACCCTCTTCTTAAATCTGGTTCATTAGACAATGGTCTCCCGAACAATTACAGACCCATTTCTTTACTATAATCACTATCTAAGCCACTAGAAAAACACATCCATAAAGTAACATTCAGTATTTACTTCGCAACAAGCTTATTGTTGACAGCCAATCAGGATTTCGACCAAAATATTCTTGCCATACGGCCCTAACAAACATGATAGAAAATTGGCACCAGAATATAAACAACAACAGTCTATGTGGAACTGTGTTTATTGATTTCAAGAAAGCATTTGATATGATAGATCATCTTATTTTAATTAAAAAACTTGAGACAATGAAAATTGGCCCTAATGTAGTCACTCTAATATCATCTTTTCTATCAAACAGAAAGCAAGTAGTATCACATAATAAATCTCTGTCTCAAACCACTACCTTCAATATTGGAGTACCGCAAGGCTCTATTCTTGGCCCTCAACTATTTGCCATATATATTAACGATCTACCTTTGCATCTTTCGTCGTCCTGCGATCTATTTGCAGACGACTGTACAGTGTACACAAACGCTGAAAACTGTAGTTTACTTGAGTCGTCTTTACAACAAGAATTAAATAATGTAGTTATGTGGAGCTATTCAAACCGTATGCAAATTAACATCACTAAAACAAAATCAATGTTATTAACAACCAGACAAAGACTTCAGACTCTAAGCTCACACACAAAACTTCAACTTCACATCGATAACATGCCAGTAGAAAGTGTAATTGAGCACAAAACATTAGGCCTAATCATTGATAGAAACCTAACCTTTAATTCCCACGTTCAAGTGCTCATTAAACAAACAGCGAAAAAAGTCTACCAACTCGCCAAAATTAAAAACTTCCTTGATGAGGACACAAGGAAACTATTCTATACTTCTCATGTACAGACACACTTTGACTACTGCTCTACGATCTGGGACGGTTGTTCTAATTCAAACACCAAGCGACTTTACTCACTCCAGAAACGGGCCATGAGTCTAATTTATAGCAAACATTTAACTGACAATGCTAGCCTGTATAAACGCCTTCAGTTACTACCACTCCGTAAACGCCTGCTTTTCAATAAAGCTAAACTAATTCACAAAATCCTGCATCGGAATGCCCCAAATTACCTTTGGCCATTGTTTAAATATAATGCTAGACACAGTAAACGTTTAAATATATTACACATTCCGAAGCCTAGGATTGACTTATACAAAACAAGCTTAACGTACTCTGCAGCTCAGCTGTGGAACAATCTTCCACAAGAAATCAAAGACATCACCAATCCCTTTTCATATAATCGCAAATTATTCGAACACTATCTCAATATGGATTACCTTCCCCCTTAATAATAGAGATAATAATAATAATAACAAAACCCTAGTATAACAGCCAGTCCCCTTTTGGTAGGCCAGTATATTCCACATGGCTAACAAGTGTCAGACCATTATCTAATATTACTGTGTCGTGTAGTTTTGATGTTCGCATTTTGCCCATGCCTTTATAATGCATATCGTTTATATTGTTGTTGTTCTCTGTTAGCCTTGAATGATGTGTGAATGAAATAATGTATGAAAGAGAGTGATAGAAGGGCAGAATGTTAGACGGGCCTGCGTGCCCAATTCTTAACCCTTTGATAATAAAGTTTGTTCGTTCGTTCGTTCGTTCGTTCTCCCCATCGCCCTCTCTCCATCTCTCACGCTCTCTGTCTGTCTGTCTGTCTGTCTGTCTGTCTGTCTGTCTGTCTGTCTGTCTGTCTGTCTATCTGTCTGTCTGTCTGTCTGTCTGTCTCTCTCTCTTCTCTCATTCTCTCTCTTGCTCTTGTGCCCACATATCCTTATTCAAATATAAAGCAAAGCACACACATACACTCCACACACATAAAAAAACGGAAGAAGAAGACGTATAAGAAGGAGAAGAGAGCTCAAAGCGAGAATAAATTCCAGTATCAAATATCAGAAAACATTCAACAAAACGCCCACGTATGATAAATATAAGAGTTAATCAATATATTCGTCATACATGCTTCATTCAATCATCCAATAAAGTACATCATGTATCATGTTTTAGGTTTATCAGCAATTCATTGATTTTTCCCTATGTCGATCAATCTCCCTCCACAATCTTAGAACTGTCATTTACACAACAATTCACATTCTGTCCTTTGATTCCCTTTCATCTCTAATCCAATCACGAGATTATGTATCTTAAAGTTCACCAGTTCATCTATTATTCCATGAATCCATTCATTACTGCCGGAAGTTCTCTTACGCCCAACCGTCCATCCATTCCTCCCCAGGCCGGCCGCCCGCCGGTTCCCGTGCTACAGAGCGCCGGTCGACGCTGTCAAGTTTAGTATTCAGCAGTCTTGCAGCACTGGATCAGACCGGAAATGCTGTCATACCGCCCTATGTCAAGAAGAAACATAAGGTGGGGTGTATGTGGTTCTTTAGCTGTCTTATCCGTTGCCTTTTTACTGTATTTTTTCGTTGGGTGGTCGCTGTTCTGTCTTGTCTGTTGCCTTTTTACTGCCTGTTTTAGTTGTGTACTGTTGTTCAAACTTATCCTGTTGCCTTATTACAGGCTGTTTTCGTTTTGTGGTACTGTTATGACTTATCTATTGCCTGATTACTGGCTGTTTTTGTTGTGTGGTACTATTATAACATATCTATTGCCTTATTACTGGCCGTTTTCGTGTTTGGTGGCTGTTCTGTTTTCTGCTGTTGCCGTATTACTGTTTTTGTTGTTGTTGTTGTTTGTGTACTGCTGTCTTATCTGTTGGCTTTTTACTGGCTGTTTTCGTTGTGTGGTTGCTTTTCTGTCTTATCCGGTTGCGTTTCACAGTTATACAGCCACTCAATGACACTGGCCGTTTTCGTTCTGTAGTGCTGTTCTGTAGTGCTGTTCTGTAGCGCTGCTCTGTAGTGCTGTTCTGTAGTGCTGTTCTGTGGTGCTGTTTTGTCGTATCTGTTGCCTTATTACCATGTCCTTTTTTTGTCTTATCATGTTCCTTAATATTGGCTGTTCTCGTTCATGTGTTGTGCTATCTTTGACCTAATTACTCGCCCATCCCCTACCCTGTTATTGTACATCACAAAGATTCTGCAGGGAACCTCCATAGTGAAGAGGTAAAGCCGACTACCTGGGGCTCTGAAGGTTGTGGGTTCGATTCCAGACAGCACCCTTCGGTTCACGAGTATTTATTTTTCGGAGATTCCTCAGTGTCATCGCTGCAGCTAAGGATTTCCTGCTTTGAGCGACGCTCTCCTCGCTGGGGAAAGAGACTGAGCCATATGGAATAGAAACCCGGTGCAATGAAGCGACTTTTTTAAAATTAATATGTTGCTGTTATTTTTGTTTTGTTTTGTTCTGTTTTCGCCTTTTTTTTTAGATATTCAGTATTTTTTTTTAAAAATCTTAACTCTGCGACGCCGACATCTGCGGTCTAAAGTAAACCAGGCAGGCCGAGAGAGGGATCATGTTGCATGGACAACACATGATCTCTAAACTCAGCCCTGGCTCTGGGTTATGGAGAGTAACTCCATTTTACAAACTATCATCTGTCAAGAGGCAAGGTGCCAGTCATACATCTTTCTTTCCTTCCTCACGTGTCTTTATTTAATGTAGTGCTTATGAGTTCGGTTTTAATGTTTCTGTATTTGGTGTTGCATTTACTAAGTCTTGCGGTTTTGTTTAATTTAAGTTTCTGTCTGCATACATTGCTGGTAACTTCATAGGCTGTTACATGTCTTTACATTTTATTTTATCTGTTTTTCTCATGCGATTATTTAGTTATTTCTGTTATGCTACCTCATATTGTTAAATTTTACTTTGTATTCCGTTTTTATTGTATCGTTTACACTTTTATTCTATGATCCTTTTTGCATCTGTGTTTTTTGTCCCTCCAATTTTCCTGTCCATTGCCTTCTATGCGCCAATAGTGTTTTATTTTATTTTTTAAAATGTAATTTAATTATTTTTTTTGGGGGGGGGGGGGGGGGAGGGGGAGGGGAGGGGGAAGGGGAGGGGGAAGGGGTGCTTAATTATAGTTGTTTCTTATACTTTATCTGTTCTTCGTATTCCGCGTTCATTATATCTATTACTGCTATACTGTGACTACTTTTCCCTGTGTATTCCCTTCTTTCCTTCTTTCCATTACACTTTATGTTTCCCTAGTTAAATGTCCAGTTATGCGAGGCTCAACAATTCATATAAAAACGTTTTCACGCACAAATCCCAACAAACATGTCGACAAATTTCGAATTTAATTTGAGGTGGAGAAATTCAGTGTAGAAACGATGTTCGTTGTCATTCCCCTCCCATCTATAGCCCCTGGTATACGGTAATTGAGTTCTGTGAACTTTTCGACACAGAAGTCTAATCATCGGAAATTTCGAAAATGAGGAAATTTGTTGACGTGCAAAAATGAAATGAAAATGACAAGATAACTATTGGGGGGAAGTTTACAGAGGAGGTAAAATTTAGTTAGATATATGTTGGTGGTATGATCCTTGCACTATGGACATGAACATAGCTAGTCAATTTTCTTCACACCCCCCCCCCCCCCCCCCCCCCCCCCCCCCCCCCCCCAGAAAATATGCATCAGCGCCCGGAAGCCATAAGTGCTAGTTCTGTGATGGTTGACTATCCCGCACATTCTCCTGATGTGCCTCTCATGTCTGGCCGTGCCAGTTCTTACTCCAAAGTCTCGCTTTACAGACAACAATGTAGAATCACTGGCGTCAACGCCCTCAGCATCTCTGTAAGGTCACTAAGGGGCGGTGACGAAGATCAAACCGTAGATGTATTCAAGGTACTGCAGATAATTTACTCATGACAGCAACAGTAGCATGCCACCTGGCTTATGACAGAGAGATATTTCCAAGGAAATTCTGTTTAGGACAGGGCACTGAATGATGATTAATACAACAAAGTAAAAGTAAGTAGAATGCTCTTTTACACACTTTTTACACAGGATGATGATTAATATAACAAAATAAGGAGAATACCTGTTTATACGCTGTTTATACTGGATCCACCTAGGAGCCTAAGTCAATTGTCAAAATTTGCAGTTATGAAAATTCGAACCTATGCCAGCGGAGTAGGTAGGCGAGCATCCAGACACTACGCCACCGCGGCACCAACTATAGAAACACAGGGTATCCTTAATCACAAGATCTGTATCTATTATTTCCACTAGCGCGATAACTTGGGGCACACAATCGGCAACCAGTCTTTTGTCTTTTATCTTATTAGTTCCAATCTTATCTGTTACTCTGGAACTAACGATTTTCTCCCCTTTGTGTAACATTTCTGGAAATGAGACATTTGACGCACAATTCTGGAGCCTGTGTAATGATAGCTTATGAATCAGAGACCATTGTCTCATTGACAGACAGCTGATGTCTCTGGAGGAGAATCACCCCAATATTCACGCTGCACAGATGATGCGAACGATCCCTTATGGACTGTGCTTCCTCTTCTTCTGTTGTCCTTTATCTCTCAGCGCAGATCAGCATGACCGAATGAATAAGAGCGCTCGCGCTTACATTTCCGGTGCGCTGATGCCGAACTATGCAGGGTTCAATCCCTACACCAGACAGCTGGACTAAAATGTGGACTTTTCGTCCTTGACTTGGGGACATAAGATACAAGAACCTCGGTAATCGGAGTGGGTTCGCCTGTTGGCGATTGACACTGGTAACGGGGAAAGCTAGCCCACATGCAAAAATCAGTCCAGCGTGGATTACGCTCAAGCTCAAAGCGAGCGAACGAAAACAAGACAAAAGAATATCTCTCAGTCAAGCACACGAACCGAACCGTCTGACGCCAGCTCCCATAAGTAGTCTTGTTCATGTTCGGCTGGGTTACTCAGCTACAATTTTATACAAAATGATGTAGCCGATTCTAGGTCAACCATCCACAGATGCCTCCTACTCCATGTATGGTCGATTACATTGTTACTTTGCTTAGCTTCTATTTTAGTCTTTCCGGTATCATACGGATGGTAGTGTGTTGACTTACTGTCTCGATATTCACATCATGTCTGTTTCTGGTGTTGGCTAGTTAGTTAGACAACAGATCACCCTCATTGCATGTCAAACCATTCAGTCCTAAGTGCTCGGACCCCTCCCTCCTCAGTAAATCGCGCAGCGTGTAGCGACCGGCTCACGACACCAGTTCTGAGTTGGTTCATTAATCTTCCTTGGCTTCTTGTATAGTGCTCTTATTTTGCCACACGTCACACGTCTATTAACTTGCTATTCTTGCAGTCTGACCATGGTTCTCGCAAACGTCTTACGTCTCCTAGAGCATTCGGTATATCAGCCTGTTCCATGGCTGGTCCGCCCTCCACAGTAGCCTTATTAGTAGCCTGTCAATCTGCTCATTTTGATCACCCGCACACCTCTCTGTCGTCTGTCCTCTTCTCTCTGTCGTCTGTCCTCTTCTCTCTGTCGTCTGTCCTCTTCTCTCTGTCGTCTGTCCTCTTCTCTCTGTCGTCTGTCCTCTTCTCTCTATCGTCTGTCCTCTTCTCTCTGTCGTCTGTCCTCTTCTCTCTGATGTTTGTCCTCTTCTCTCTGTTGCCTGTCCTCTTTTCTCTGTTGTCTGTCTTTGTCTTTCTGTTGTCTGTCTTCTCTCAGTTGTCTGTCCTCTTTTCTCTGTTGTCTGTCTTCGTCTTTCTGTTGTCTTTCTTCTCTCTGTTGTCTATATTTTTCTCTCTCTTGTCTTCTCTCTGTTGCCTGTCCTCTTCTCTCTGTTGTCTGTCCTCTTCTCTCTGTTGTCTGTCCTCTTCTCTCTGTTGTCTGTTCTCTTCTCTCTGTTGTCTGTCCTCTTCTCTCTGTTGTCTGTCCTCTTCTCTCTGTTGTCTGCCCTCTTCTCTCTGTTGTCTGTCCTCCTCTCTCTGATGTTGTTCTCTTCTATCTATCTCTTGCCTGTCTTCTCTCCGTTGTCTGTCCTCTTCTCTCTGTCTGTCATCTTTTCTCTATTGTCTGTCTTCTCTCAATTGTCTGTCCACTTCTCTATATTGTTTTTCCTCTTCTCTCTGTTGTCTCCCATCTTCTCTCTGATGTCTGTCCTCTTCTCTCTGTTGCCTGTCCACTTTTCTCTGTTGTCTGTCTTCGTCTTTCTGTTGCCTGTCTTCTCTCTGTTGCCTGTCTTCTCTCTGTTGTCTGTTCTCTTCTCTCTGTTGTCTGTTCACTTATCTCAATTGTCTGTCCTCTTCTCTCTGTTGTCTGTCCACTTATTTCAATTGTCTGTCCTCTTCTCTCTGTTGTATGCCCTCTTCTCTCTGTTGTCTGTCTTGTTCTCCTGTTGTCTGTCCTCTTCTCTCTGTTGCCTGTCCTCTTCTCTCTGTTGTCTGTCCTCTTCACTCTGTTGTCTGCCCTCTTCTCTCTGTTGTCTGTCTTGTTCTCCTGTTGTCTGTCCTCTTCTCTCTGTTGTCTGTCCTCTTCTCTCTGTTGTCTGTCTTGTTCTCCTGTAGTCTGCCCTCTTCTCTCTGTTGTCTGTCTTGTTCTCCTGTTGTCTGTCCTCTTCTCTCTGATGTCTGTCTTGTTCTCTTGTTGTCTGTCCTCTTCTCTCTGTTGTCTGTCCTCTTCTCTCTGTTGTCTGCCCTCTTCTCTCTGTTGTCTGTCTTGTTCTCCTGTTGTCTGTCCTCTTCTCTCTGTTGTCTGTCCTCTTCTATCTGTTGTCTGTCTTGTTCTCCTGTTGTCTGCTCTGTTCTCTCTCTTGTCTGTCTTGTTCTCCTGTTGTCTGTCCTCTTCTCTCTGATGTCTGTCTTGTTCTCCTGTTATCTGTCCTCTTCTCTCTGTTGTCTGTCCTCTTCTCTCTGTTGTCTGTCCTCTTCTCTCTGTTGTCTGTCTTGTTCTCTCTGTTGTCTGTCCACTTCTCTCTGTTGTCTGTCTTGTTCTCCTGTTGTCTGTCCTCTTCTCTCTGTTGTCTGTCCTCTTCTCTCTGTTGTCTGTCTTGTTCTCCTGTTGTTTGTCCTCTTCTCTCTGTTGTCTGTCCTCTTCTCTCTTTTGTCTGTCTTGTTCTCCTGTTGTCTGTCCTCTTCTCTCTGTTGTCTGTCTTGTTCTCCTGTTGTCTGTCCTCTTCTCTCTGTTGTCTGTCATCTTCTCTCTGTTGTCTGTCCTCTTCTCTCTGTTGTCTGTTCTCTTCTCTCTGTTGTCTGTTCACTTATCTCAATTGTCTGTCCTCTTCTCTCTGTTGTCTGTCCACTTATTTCAATTGTCTGTCCTCTTCTCTCTGTTGTATGCCCTCTTCTCTCTGTTGTCTGTCTTGTTCTCCTGTTGTCTGTCCTCTTCTCTCTGTTGCCTGTCCTCTTCTCTCTGTTGTCTGTCCTCTTCACTCTGTTGTCTGCCCTCTTCTCTCTGTTGTCTGTCTTGTTCTCCTGTTGTCTGTCCTCTTCTCTCTGTTGTCTGTCCTCTTCTCTCTGTTGTCTGTCTTGTTCTCCTGTAGGTCTGCCCTCTTCTCTCTGTTGTCTGTCTTGTTCTCCTGTTGTCTGTCCTCTTCTCTCTGATGTCTGTCTTGTTCTCTTGTTGTCCTGTCCTCTTCTCTCTGTTGTCTGTCCTCTTCTCTCTGTTGTCTGCCCTCTTCTCTCTGTTGTCTGTCTGTTTCTCCTGTTGTCTGTCCTCTTCTCTCTGTTGTCTTGTCCCTTCTATCTGTTGTCTGTCTTGTTCTCCTGTTGTCTGCTCTGTTCTCTCTCTTGTCTGTCTTGTTCTCCTGTTGTCTGTCCTCTTCTCTCTGATGTCTGTCTTGTTCTCCTGTTATCTGTCCTCTTCTCTCTGTTGTCTGTCCTCTTCTCTCTGTTGTCTGTCCTCTTCTCTCTGTTGTCTGTCTTGTTCTCCTGTTGTCTGTCCTCTTCTCTCTGTTGCCTGTCCTCTTCTCTCTGTTGCCTGTCCTCTTCTCTCTGTTGTCTGTCCACTTCTCTCTGTTGTCTGTCTTGTTCTCCTGTTGTCTGTCCTCTTCTCTCTGTTGTCTGTCCTCTTCTCTCTGTTGTCTGTCCTCTTCTCTCTGTTGTCTGTCTTGTTCTCCTGTTGTCTGTCCTCTTCTCTCTGTTGTCTGTCCTCTTCTCTCTTTTGTCTGTCTTGTTCTCCTGTTGTCTGTCCACTTCTCTCTGTTGTCTGTCTTGTTCTCCTGTTGTCTGTCCTCTTCTCTCTGTTGTCTGTCCTCTTCTCTCTATTGTCTGTCCTCTTCTCTCTGTTGTCTGTCCTCTTCTCTCTGTTGTCTGTCCTCTTCTCTCTGTTGCCTGTCCTCATCTCTCTGTTGTCTGTCTTGTTCTCCTGTTGTCTGTCCTCTTCTCTCTGTTGTCTGTCCTCTTCTCTCTGTTGTCTGTCTTGTTCTCCTGTTGTCTGTCCACTTCTCTCTGTTGTCTGTCTTGTTCTCGTGTTGTCTGTCCTCTTCTCTCTGTTGTCTGTCCTCTTCTCTCTGTTGTCTGTCCTCTTCTCTCTGTTGCCTGTCCTCTTCTCTCTGTTGTCTGTCCTCTTCTCTCTGTTGCCTGTCTTCTTCTCTCTGTTGTCTGTCCTTGTGTCTCTCTTGTCTGTCCTCTTCTCTCTGTTGTCTGTTCTCTTCTCTCTGTTGTGTTTCCTCTTCTCTCTGTTGTGTGTCCTCTTCTCTCTGTTGTCTGTCCTCTTCTCTCTGTTGTCTGTCCTCTTCTCTCTGTTGTCTGTCCTCTTCTCTCTGTTGCCTGTCCTCTTCTCTCTGTTGCCTGTCCTCTTCTCTCTGTTGTCTGTCCTCTTCTCTCTGTTGTCTGTCCTCTTCTCTCTGTTGCCTGTCTTCTTCTCTCTGTTGTCTGTCCTTGTGTCTATTTTGTCTATCCTCTTCTCTCTGTTGTCTGTTCTCTTCTCTCTGTTGTGTTTCCTCTTCTCTCTGTTGTCTGTCCTCTTCTCTCTGTTGTCTGTCCTCTTCTCTCTGTTGTCTGTCCTCTTCTCTCTGTTGCCTGTCCTCTTCTCTCTGTTGTCTGTCCACTCTCTCTGTTGTCTGTCTTGTTCCTCCTGTTGTCTGTCCTCTTCTCTCTGTTGTCTGTCCTCTTCTCTCTGTTGTCTGTCTTGTTCTCCTGTTGTTTGTCCTCTTCTCTCTGTTGTCTGTCCTCTTCTCTCTTTTGTCTGTCTTGTTCTCCTGTTGTCTGTCCTCTTCTCTCTGTTGTCTGTCTTGTTCTCCTGTTGTCTGTCCTCTTCTCTCTGTTGTCTGTCATCTTCTCTCTGTTGTCTGTCCTCTTCTCTCTGTTGTCTGTTCTCTTCTCTCTGTTGTCTGTTCTCTTCTCTCTGTTGTCTGTCCTCTTCTCTCTGTTGTCTGTCCTCTTCTCTCTGTTGTCTGTCCTCCTCTCTCTGATGTTGTTCTCTTCTATCTATCTCTTGCCTGTCTTCTCTCCGTTGTCTGTCCTCTTCTCTCTGTCTGTCATCTTTTCTCTATTGTCTGTCTTCTCTCAATTGTCTGTCCACTTCTCTATATTGTTTTTCCTCTTCTCTCTGTTGTCTCCCATCTTCTCTCTGATGTCTGTCCTCTTCTCTCTGTTGCCTGTCCACTTTTCTCTGTTGTCTGTCTTCGTCTTTCTGTTGCCTGTCTTCTCTCTGTTGCCTGTCTTCTCTCTGTTGTCTGTTCTCTTCTCTCTGTTGTCTGTTCACTTATCTCAATTGTCTGTCCTCTTCTCTCTGTTGTCTGTTCCACTTATTTCAATTGTCTGTCCTCTTCTCTCTGTTGTATGCCCTCTTCTCTCTGTTGTCTGTCTTGTTCTCCTGTTGTCTGTCCTCTTCTCTCTGTTTGCCTGTCCTCTTCTCTCTGTTGTCTGTCCTCTTTCACTCTGTTGTCTGCCCTCTTCTCTCTGTTGTCTGTCTTGTTCTCCTGTTGTCTGTCCTCTTCTCTCTGTTGTCTGTCCTCTTCTCTCTGTTGTCTGTCTTGTTCTCCTGTAGTCTGCCCTCTTCTCTCTGTTGTCTGTCTTGTTCTCCTGTTGTCTGTCCTCTTCTCTCTGATGTCTGTCTTGTTCTCTTGTTGTCTGTCCTCTTCTCTCTGTTGTCTGTCCTCTTCTCTCTGTTGTCTGCCCTCTTCTCTCTGTTGTCTGTCTTTTTCTCCTGTTGTCTGTCCTCTTCTCTCTGTTGTCTGTCCTCTTCTCTCTGTTGTCTGTCTTGTTCTCCTGTTGTCTGCTCTGTTCTCTCTCTTGTCTGTCTTGTTCTCCTGTTGTCTGTCCTCTTCTCTCTGATGTCTGTCTTGTTCTCCTGTTATCTGTCCTCTTCTCTCTGTTGTCTGTCCTCTTCTCTCTGTTGTCTGTCCTCTTCTCTCTGTTGTCTGTCTTGTTCTCCCGTTGTCTGTCCTCTTCTCTCGGTTGCCTGTCCTCTTCTCTCTGTTGCCTGTCCTCTTCTCTCTGTTGTCTGTCCACTTCTCTCTGTTGTCTGTCTTGTTCTCCTGTTGTCTGTCCTCTTCTCTCTGTTGTCTGTCCTCTTCTCTCTGTTGTCTGTCCTCTTCTCTCTGTTGTCTGTCTTGTTCTCCTGTGTCTGTCCTCTTCTCTCTGTTGTCTGTCCTCTTCTCTCTTTTGTCTGTCTTGTTCTCCTGTTTGTCTGTCAACTTCTCTCTGTTGTCTGTCTTGTTCTCCTGTTGTCTGTCCTCTTCTCTCTGTTGTCTGTCCTCTTCTCTCTATTGTCTGTCCTCTTCTCTCTATTGTCTGTCCTCTTCTCTCTGTTGTCTGTCCTCTTCTCTCTGTTGCCTGTCCTCATCTCTCTGTTGTCTGTCTTGTTCTCCTGTTGTCTGTCCCTCTTCTCTCTGTTGTCTGTCCTCTTCTCTCTGTTGTCTGTCTTGTCTCCTGTTGTCTGTCACTTCTCTCTGTTGTCTGTCTTGTTCTCGTGTTGTCTGTCCTCTTCTCTCTGTTTGTCTGTCCTCTTCTCTCTGTTGTCTGTCCTCTTCTCTCTGTTGCCTGTCCTCTTCTCTCTGTTGTCTGTCTCTTCTCTCTCTTGTCTTTCCTCTTCTCTCTGCTGTCTGTCCTCTTCTCTCTCTTGTCTGTCCTCTTCTCTCTGTTGTCTGTCCTCTTCTCTCTGTTGTCTTTCCTCTTCTCTCTGTTGTGTGTCCTCTTCTCTCTGTTGTCTGTCCTCTTCTCTCTGTTGTCTGTCCTCTTCTCTCTGTTGTCTGTCCTCTTCTCTCTGTTGCCTGTCCTCTTCTCTCTGTTGCCTGTCCTCTTCTCTCTGTTGTCTGTCCTCTTCTCTCTGTTGTCTGTCCTCTTCTCTCTGTTGCCTGTCTTCTTCTCTCTGTTGTCTGTCCTTGTGTCTATTTTGTCTATCCTCTTCTCTCTGTTGTCTGTTCCTCTTCTCTCTGTTGTGTTTCCTCTTCTCTATGTTGTCTGTCCCTCTTCTCTCTGTTGTCTGTCCTCTTCTCTCTGTTGTCTGTCCTCTTCTCTCTGTTACCTGTCCTCTTCTCTCTGTTGTCTGTCCTCTTCTCTCTGTTGTCTGTCCTCTTCTCTCTGTTGCCTGTCTTCTTCTCTCTGTTGTCTGTCCTTGTGTCTATTTTGTCTATCCTCTTCTCTCTGTTGTCTGTTCTCTTCTCTCTGTTGTGTTTCCTCTTCTCTATGTTGTCTGTCCCTCTTCTCTCTGTTGTCTGTCCACTTCTCTCTGTTGTCTGTCCTCTTCTCTCTGTTGCCTGTCTTCTTCTCTCTGTTGTCTGTCCTTGTGTCTATTTTGTCTATCCTCTTCTCTCTGTTGTCTGTTCTCTTCTCTCTGTTGTGTTTCCTCTTCTCTATGTTGTCTGTCCTCTTCTCTCTGTTGTCTGTCCTCTTCTCTCTGTTGTCTGTCCTCTTCTCTCTGTTGCCTGTCCTCTTCTCTCTGTTGTCTGTCCACTTCTCTCTGTTGTCTGTCTTGTTCTCCTGTTGTCTGTCCTCTTCTCTCTGTTGTCTGTCCTCTTCTCTCTGTTGTCTGTCTTGTTCTCCTGTTGTTTGTCCTCTTCTCTCTGTTGTCTGTCCTCTTCTCTCTTTTGTCTGTCTTGTTCTCCTGTTGTCTGTCCTCTTCTCTCTGTTGTCTGTCTTGTTCTCCTGTTGTCTGTCCTCTTCTCTCTGTTGTCTGTCATCTTCTCTCTGTTGTCTGTCATCTTCTCTCTGTTGTCTGTCCTCTTCTGTCTGTCCTCTTCTCTCTGTTGTCTGACCTCTTCTCTCTTTTGCCTGTCTTCTTCTCTCTGTTGTCTGTCCTCTTCTCTCTTTTGTCTGTCCTCTTGTCTCTGTTGTCTGTCCTCTTGTCTCTCTTGTCTGTGCACTTCTCTATGATGTCTGTCATCTCCTCTCTGTTGGCTGTCCTCTTCTCTCTGTTGTCTTTCCTCATGTCTCTATTGTCTGTAGTCTTTTTTCTGCTGCCTATCCTCGTGTCTCTTTTGTCTGTCTTCTTCTCTCTGTTACAATTTTAAACAACTAATAAACCGTCCCACAAGGGTTACTGACACATCCTCAACTATAATTGATCATATATATGTTACTTGTCCAGATAATATTATTGAATGTTCTGTTCCTGTTAGTACAGTTAGTGACCACTATCCTGTATGTTGTACATGGTCAAGAATTGGGTTCAAATCTCTTAAACATAAACATGTAAGTATCAAATTTAGAAATTTTAAAGCATTCAACCAAGATTTATTTTTGCAAGACTTAAGAAAGCAGCCCTTGATCCGTTTACCAACTTCCTGACCCGGACGATGCATTAGCTGTCTGGACGAAGACAGTCTAGAATGTGTTCGATAAACACGTGCCAATCAAAGAAGTTCGAGTCAAAAATCAACATAAATCCCCATGGGTCACTAGTGAAGTTCTGGGAATATGAGAGAGCGAGATACAGCACACAAAAATAAAGACTTCATCAATTACCGCAGACTAAGGAATAAAGTTAAATATGCAATTCATAGGATAAAAAAAGACCATTTAAAAAATTTGATTGTAGATAATTCAAACAGTACAAATATATGGAAGGCTATTAACTTGCTAACCAATAAGAAACGCCCTACAGAATCAGCAATACCAAATTCTATAACATGCGATGAATTCAGTTGGTTCTTTCAATCAGAAATAGAGAATCTAAAGTCTTCAATACCAGACTCATCGTGTAATTTAAGTTCACTGGCATCATTCTGTGAGGAGAAGTGCACCAGAAATATTCCCGCTGAGATTCCTTTAATGTCTGTTGCAGACGTTTATAAATATCTCTTAAACCTCAAATCAACAAACTCACACGACCTAGATGGTATCAGTAATAGAATTCTTCGTTGTGCTGCACCAGTCATTAGTGAGTCCTTAACATTCATATATAACCAGTGCCTGGCCAAAAACTACTTTCCATCTGCATTTAAAATTGCTAAAGTGTTTCCGCTAATTAACATGGCTCAATCGATAATAGCGTTTTGGGTAATTATAGACCTATTTCCTTACTATCGTGGCTATCAAAACCACTAGAAAAACACATTCATAAAATAACGTTCATCATCATCAAGTGCCGTGCCGGCTGG
The DNA here is from genome assembly GCA_014155875.1 of Cepaea nemoralis. Taxonomy (NCBI): domain Eukaryota; kingdom Metazoa; phylum Mollusca; class Gastropoda; order Stylommatophora; family Helicidae; genus Cepaea; species Cepaea nemoralis. The sequence goes on along the minus strand of JACEFZ010020859.1, from coordinate 117,091 downwards.
CGTAGGCGTTCATGGCTCTCCATAGATCTCGGTCTTTGGTTTTCTGGATCAACTCTGCTGCTGATATTCCTCCATGCCACCGTCTCAATCCATCCAGCATCACTTCTCTTGGTCTACCTCTGCCTCTCTTCCCCTCGATCTTTCCAGTTGTTACGATGTTCTCCAATGCCTCTCTTCTCATCACATGACCGAGGAAAGCTGTTTGTCTCTGTCTTTTTGTTGTATATAATGTTCTAGTTTCGTTAGCCTGTTTCAGGCAGTCGTCGTTAGTTACTCTGGCAGTCCAAGGAATTCGCAACATTCGTCTCAGGAAATCACATCTCTGTTGCTTCTAATTTCTGCTTGATTTGTTCATTACATTCCAAGATTCACTGCCATACAGCAAAACTGGTTCTACATAGCATTTCAGCACTCTCTTTCTTAAATTCAGTGATAATAAAAATAATGTTACACCATTTAATTAACAACGATCTAATAATTAACAGTCAATCTGGGTTTCGACCTAAATATTCTTGCCATAGTGCTCTAACAAAAATGACCGATAACTGGCACTTAAACATCAACAACGGTAGAATTTGTGGAGCGGTGTTTGTAGACTTTAAAAAAGCTTTTGATATGGTAGATCACGATATTTTAATTAGAAAACTAAAACAAATGAAGACAAGCTACCAACATGGTGAACATAATTACGTCATTTCTATCCGACAGACAACAAGTCGTGTCCTTCAATAACTGTCTATCAAGACCCACACAGCTTAATATTGGTGTGCCTCAGGGCTCAATACTAGGTCCGCTGCTTTTTGCAGTTTATATTAATGATCTTCCTTTATATATCAATACAACTTGTGATCTATTTGCAGACGACTGTTCTATATATACTAGTCAAGAAAACCGTAGTGAATTAGAGAATTCTTTACAAAAGGAACTCGATAATATTACTAGATGGAGCAATGAAAACCGCATGAAAATTAACATCGACAAACCCAAATCCATGCTAATAACGACCAGACAAAAACTACAGACACTAGCCATAACTGGAGCACCGCTCGAACTCCGCTTGGGCTCGTTACCTATAGTTAGTGTGAATTAACATAAAACACTAGGTCTTTTAATTGTTCACGTTCTTACCAAGAAAATAGCACAAAACGTTTACCAACTTGCTAAAATTCAGCACTTCCTGGACGAAAGCACACGAAAAATATTCTATACATGCTATATCCAATCACATCTCGATTACTGTTCCACAGTTTGGGATGGTTGCCCTAAATCTAATTTAAAACGACTATGTTCTCTACAAAACCGTGCTATTCGTCTGGTTTCTGGCATAAACCACGTTGAAAGTAATAATTTGTACAGTCATCTAAGACTTCTACCACTTCAAAAGCGCTTCCTTTTCAACATAGCCAAATTAGTGAACAAAATTATATCTCAAAATACCCCAGAGTATCTTCTGCCGCTGATTCAATCTAATGCAATGAACAGCAAACGCCTAAATTTGTTACATGTCTCAAAGCCTAGATTGGACCTATACAAAACATGTTTCGCCTATTCTGGTGCTCACTTATGGAATGATCTGCCTCCAGATCTGAAAACTCCAATGAGTCCCTACACATTTAACCGAAAACTCTTTCAATACTTAATCCATACCGACTATATGCCACCATAATTCATTTACTGGTATAATTGTTCATTATAATCGTTCATTATAATTGTTTAACTATAATTGTTCACTATATATGTGTGTGCGTGTGGGAGCGAGAGAGAGAGAGAGAGAGAGAGAGAGAGAGAGAGAGAGAGAGAGAGAGAGAGAGAGAGAGAGTGAATGTGTGTGTGCGTGCGTGTGTGTGGAGAGAGTGATTGAGCGAGAAATGGTAGGGGAATGTGTCAGTGCATGCATTCGTACGAGTACGTGTGAGAGTGAGTGAGGGAGTGTGTGCGTGCGTGCGTGCATGCGTATGTGTATGTGTGATTGAGAGAGTGAGTGTGTGTGTGTGTGTGTGTGTGAAGGATTGTGTGTGTGAAGGATTGTATGTGAGAGAGTGAGACAGTGCGAGAGTTGATGTGTTAGTATGTGTGTGAGTGAGCGCGCGCATTCGTGTGAGTGTGTGTATATGAAAGAATACAGAGAGAGAGAGAGAGAGAGAGAGAGAGAGAGAGAGAGAGAGAGAGAGAGAGAGAGAGAGAGAGAGAGAGAGAGAGAGAGCTGAGCAGATGCATGTCATGTAACATGCATGTTATGTAACACGCGAATCCGTATGTTTGTGTATTCTCATCTGTCATATTATCACTTAAATACCATTTGATTTTATCATATATAATATAAACTTATGTACATTACTGTAGTTTGAGTGAGAGAGTCAATGAGTGTGAATGAGAGAAAGAATGAGTGAGCATGAGAGTGAATGTGTGTGTGTGTGTATGTGTGTGTGTGTGCCTTCTGTGTGTATTTCTGTGTGTGGGAGCATCACTATGTTCACGTCACATACTTTTTATGTACACATTTTTCTCCATGTTTAACATTTTTATGAGACTGCTCATGACAATTGTCAGTGTATGTGTGTGAGTAAAGTGTGGGAGTTTGTTCATACTAGTTTCAATGCTAACGTGAGACATTTTGTATGTGTCTAGATGTGAGGAGGTGTGAGTGTGTGTGGAGGATGTGTGTGAGTGTGGGGATATGTGTGGGTGGGGGATGTGTGGGTGGGGGTATGCGTTTGGATGGGTTGGGGTGTGTGGGTTTTTGTGGGTAGTGATATTTGTGAGTGTTGGTGGGATGTGTGGATGGATGTGTGGGGGTGAAAGTAGGGGTGTGGGAATGGGTGTGGGGGATGTGTGGATGGGTGGAAGATATGTGTATGGAATGGGTATGGGGTGTGTGTGTGGGTGGAGATGTGTGGGTGGTTTGAGGAAGTATGTGTGGGTGGCGGGGTTGTGTGGGTAGGGGATTGTGTTGGGTGGATTGGGGATGCAAGGGCGGGGGGGGAGAAGTGTATGGTGTGTGGGTTTGAGATATGTGTGCGGTGTGTTGGTGGGGGATGTGTGCATGGTGTGTGGGTGGGGGGTGTGGTGGTATGGGTGAGGATATGTGTGTGGGTGGGGGATAGTGTGTGGTGTGGGGGATGTGTGTGATGGGTGCGGGGAATGTGTGTTTGGGTGGGGTATATGTGTGGGTGAGTAGGGGATGTGTTGTGGTTGGGGGAAGTATGTGGGCTTGTGTAGGAAGGAGATGTGTGTGTGGATGGGGAATGTGTGGTTGGGGGTGTGTGAGTGGCTTAGGGATGTGTAGGTGGGTGAGGAATGTGCATGTTTCGGGGTGGGATGCGTGAGTGGGTGGAGGATAAGTGTGGGTAGGGGTATTATGATCGAGAGATGTTTGGTTGGGGGTGGGTGGGTGGGGGTGTGGGTGCGTAGTGGAGGTTGTGTGCGTGAGTGAGTGTGTGTTGGTGGACGGGTAGGGAATGCGTGTGTGGGTGGGGAGAGGTGTGTGGTGTGTTGGTTAGGGATATTGTGTGGGTGAAGTATGTGTGTGTGGATGGGGGATTTTTGTGGTGTGTGGGTGTAGGTATGTGGGGTGGATGGGTAAGAGTATCTGTGCGGGTGTGGGTGGGAATATTGTGTGGTATGTGGGTGGGGGATATGTGTGTGGTGTGTAGGTGGGGATGTGTGGTGGTGTGTGGGATGTGTTGGTGAAGGATATGTGTGTGTGCGGTGCGTGGGTTGGGAATATTGCGTGGTAGGGGATGTATGTGATGTGCGGGTGGGGGATTGTGTAATGGGGGATTGGGTTACGGCATGTATGGGTGGGTGGAGGATGTTTGTGTGGGTGGTGGGGTGCGTGTGAGTGAATTGGGGATGTATGGGTGGTTAAGGAGATGTATGTGTGTGGGAGGAGGGGGGATTGTGTGCGTGGGTGGGAAATATGTGGTCAATGGAGATGTGGCTGGGGGATGGGTGGTTTGAGGTGTGGATGGGGAGAAGATGTGTGGGTTAGGATGTGTATGTGGGTGGGCGTGGGATATGTGGGTTGGTGGGGGAATGTTTGTGGGTGGCCTGTGTGTTTTGGTTGGGGGAACAGGTGAGGGGAGTGTGGGTGGGGGATGTGCGGGAGGGGGATGGGTTGGTTGGTGGGGTATGTTTGTGTCCCTTGGTGTGCGTGTGTGTGGGTAGGTGGGTGTGTGTGTGTGGGTGAGGTGATGTATGGGTACGTGGGAGATGGGCCTCATAACATGGTAATTTGCCGTGTTTATGTTTACAACATTCATTTCACAATGTTTATTTTTCTTCCTATGTAAATGTATAATGCTCTTGATGAACGAAAGACGAGTGATTGGAAGGGCCGAATTTAAGACGGGCCTGCGCGCCCAATTTGTGACCCTAATAAACTTGATTTGATTTGATTTGATTTGATTTGTTGTCTGTCCTCTTCTCTCTCTTGTCTGTCTTCTCTCTGTTGTATGTTCTCTTCTCTCAGTTGTTTGCCCTCTTGTCTCTGGTGTCTGTCCTCTTCTCTCTCTCTCTCTTGTCCGTCCCCTTCTTTCTGTTGTCTGTCCTCTTCTCTCTGTTGTCTGTCCTCGTGTCTCTATTGTCTGTAGTCTTTTTTCTGCTGTCTGTCCTCGTGTCTCTTTTATCTGTCTTCTTCTCTCTGTTGTCTGTCCTCTTGTCTCTCTTGTCTGCCTTCTCTCTGTTGGCTCGCCTCTTCTCTCTATTGTTTGTCCTCTTCTCTCTGCTGTCTATCTTCTTCTCTCAGCACTAACCTTCTCTTATCTCTGCCCTGACTTTTCTCCACCATGCTTTTACACCATTCTCACAATCAGATTATGTGACATCGTCTTCTTTAGCTGGGGGAGTCTGATCGTGGGTTCGAATCCTGGGTATTGTGATGGATGTTTTTGTTTCTGTCGGGGAAAAATTGAAACCCTAACCTGCACAGTTCGCGGTGACTGCAATAGCCAGGCGGCCTTAATTCCTCATGAGCAGGGAATCTGCTGTCCTACATCTTAATATATTATAGGCAATAATAACAGCTTCCTATAGTTCAACTATTGTGTGTAGTAGTTTGCATAATCGACTACAATCACTATAGTAAACGTTCCCCCCCCCCCCCCCCCCCCATTCATACATAGCAGAGCTAAATATGTTCCCTAACCAGTTGCCCACTGGGGATCGACCCACCCTCACATCATGAATCCCGGCCATATATCCGTGGAAGAGGAAACAGCTGGAACAATGCTGCCAATATCAGTTTCGGCTCAAATAGGGTTTAACATCTTCCCTTCAGCGCCAGGTTAAGACTAGCTTCTCAGACAAAGTCCTCTTGTGTGGTTTGAGCATAATGAGGGTCACTGCGCCTCTGTTATTCATCTAATCCATCTTTTGCAGGGGCTGCTGTGTGTTTGATATTCCCCAACAAAAGTTCAAAGACGCTGAAATTTAGGCCCATCTAATTCCATGTGTGTTTAACGACTATTGCACCGAGCGGGAACATAGAATGTGTGTAGTGTTTAACGACTATTGCACGAGCGGGAACATAGAATGTGTGTAGTGTTTAACAATATGAAGAATAAGAAATTCTGTCCATATTCCATAGCTTGTGGGTTCACGTAGGATGATAGCCCTGCCTCATATTGACGTCTTTTATAAGTGTTTATGCTTGGCCATGAATGGAAATGTACTTGGTTCCCTGCATTCCGGCGCTGTCCGTCACTGAGGGCAATAGGTTTGAATACTGGCATAACTATAGTATTAATGTTATGTTTTTCTAGTAGTGTCCTCTAATTTTATGTCTTTCTCATATTTCTTTGAAAGCCAATCAATACGTGTCAATGTATTTATGAGCTGTCTCAGTCGGCGCAACGACCCCCCCCCCCCTCCCCCTTCTTCTCTGTCTCCATCTAACTCAGTGAAATGTTGGTGTGGGGCTGGGTGTGGGTGTTCAGATTCCCGCAACAACTGTTATTTCTGAGTAATAGGAAGCATAAGACAGAGACTGTCATTACTAGAACGAAGTTCTTTGGTGGCAACACAGACAAATTAAAAAAGTCTTAGAATAACCTAGTATTACAGAGGCTCTATCGAAGTGTTACACGTTTGGCAAAAGAGAACAAAGTTAATTAGCAGTTTAAAGGAGAAGTCATCAAGGAACATTACACGGGGATATACTGGAACAAGTAACAAGTGTCTCCTATGTTCTACGTGTAATAACATATGATGGCAGAAGTGAAACATAAATCAAAAGGAGAATATGAACGACAGAAAATGTTTTCAACAACATGATATCAGTATTAACATCTAGAGAGATAACAACGCATTGACAATGAGAATTACCATAAGGTATGTATATAAATATATGGCAAGGAAGCCAGGACAATGAACACACAATTATAAAATCGAATAGAGGCCCTGGAGATGTGGATACATAGAAGAATAAATAGTCATTCATGGAAACATACACACTTAAATATCGACGTTCTAGAAAAACTGGGAATGAAAATAGAATTAATGAAAGAAACAAAAAAGAGGCAAGTGAAATATTTCGGCCACGTTAAAAAACATACCACTCTTACAATAACCGTACTGGAGATAAAGATTAAAGGCAAGCGAGCAAGAGGTAGACAACTATATAAATAGGAAGATAACATCAAAAGATGGACGAACCGCAGACTAGGAGAATGTAAAATCAGTGCGAGCGACAGTGTTGGAGATCTATTGCAGCCAACCTTCATTGTGGAGACGACACTTTATTGATTGAAGTCGAGATACTGTGGTCACATCACACGACTGAACAATCTGTTGAAAGCCAAAGTGGAGAGAATATTTGAAGGCGAAGAGCTGAAGTGTGTTGAAGATATAGATAGACAGACAACGGCAATGGTTGTCAGAATACAGACTAGTAGACCGAACAAGAGGCTCGTGACAGGGACAGCTGGAGATCCATTAGCGCCAACCCTCATTGCCGGCATGGAACTTTATGCCGACTGTCATAAATCTTCTTCTTATAACTCAATGCCGTGCTTTGTAGGTGATCAAGTCTGTAAACAGTCTTCTGTCTGGTGTACTGCTGCTAATCTTCCTTATAGTTCATGCCGTGTGGTGTTGGTGATCATGTTTTCCCACAGCTTTCTGTCTCGTGTACTGCCAATCTCTTATAGTCCGTACCGTGTGGTGTTGGTGATCATGTTTTCCCACAGCCTTCTGTCTCGTGTACTGCCAATCTTCTTATAGTCCGTACCGTGTGGTGTTGGTGATCATGTTTTCCCACAGCCTTCTGTCTCGTGTACTGCCAATCTTCTTATAGTCCGTGCCGTGTGGTGTTGGTGATCATGTCTGTCCACAGCCTTCTGTCTCGTGTACTGCCAATCTCCTTATAGTCCGTACCGTGTGGTGTTGGTGATCATGTCTGTCCACAGCCTTCTGTCTCGTGTACTGCCTAATCTTCTTATAGTCCATGCCGTGTGGTGTTGGTGATCATGTCTGTCCACAGCCTTCTGTCTCGTGTACTGCTAATCTTCTTATAGTCCATGCCGTGTGGTGTTGGTGATCATGTCTGTCCACAGCCTTCTGTCTCGTGTACTGCTAATCTTCTTATAGTCCATGCCGTGTGGCTATTGGTGATCATGTTTTCCACAGCCTTCTGTCTCGTGTACTACTGCTAATCTCCTTATAGTTCATGCCGTGTGGCGTTGGTGATCATGTTTTCCTACAGCCTTCTGTCTGGTGTACTGCTAATCTCCTTATAGTTCATGCCGTGTGGCGTTGGTGATCATGTTTTCCTACAGCCTTCTGTCTGGTGTACTACTGCTAATCTCCTTATAGTTCATGCCGTGTGGCGTTGGTGATCATGTTTTCCTACAGCCTTCTGTCTGGTGTACTGCTAATCTCCTTATAGTTCATGCCGTGTGGGTTGGTGATCATGTTTTCCTACAGCCTTCTGTCTGGTTGTACTACTGCCTAATCTCCTTATAGTTCATGCCGTGTGGCGTTGGTGATCATGTTTTCCTACAGCCTTCTGTCTGGTGTACTGCTAATCTCCTTATAGTTCATGCCGTGTGGTGTTGGTGATCATGTTTTCCCACAGCCTTCTGTCTCGTGTACTGCCAATCTTCCTTAACCCCATATCGTGTGGCGTTGGTGATCATGTCTGTCCATAGCCTTTTTCCTCGTGCATTGTCAATCTTCTTACAGTCCACATCGTATAGTATTGGTGATAATGTATGTCCACATCCTTCGGTCTCTTCTACTGCCGGTCATTTCTGGTACTGATGTTCCACCATGCCATGACGTCAGACTGTCCTACATCTTCTCTGAGATAAATACAAATGTTACACGCCCTTCGCATTAACGTTGCGATCAGCCCTACACCCGGCTTGATTTTCTAAGCAATTGTACGTTCAGTAGTTTGCCATTGCTTTAAGGACAAGAGTTCAACGTTGAAGTCTTACTAACGGGTTTAGGGGTTGATCTGGCTGGCCAACAACTTTAATCTCCCTGATAGTGTTGAACACTGACGAATCCACGTGTGCTGCCTTGTTGTATGTACCAGGCTAACGTAGGCTTCGACAGCACGGCTGTTGGTGAAGGCACTGAGGCATTTACTTGTGCTGTCTTATTGTTTGTAACAGATCAATGTATGTTACGACAGCAAGGCTGTTGGTGAAGGCACTGAGGCATATACTTGTGCTGTCTTATGTTTGGAACAGATCAACGTATGTTACGACAGCAAGGCTGTTGGTACCATAACTTGAGCAAATGTGTGAGAGCGAGGTTCTGCAAACTTCCTACTACACAATGATGATGGATCTGACAAGTTTAAAGTGAATAAGTCTGTCAAAAAGTCAGTCAATAAGTCAGTCAATAAGTCACTTAATAAGTCAGATAATGAGTCAGTCGATAAGTCAGACAATAAATCAGTTAATAAGTCAGTCGATAAGTCATTCGATAAGTCAATCAATAATTCAGATAATAAGTCAGTCAAAAAGTAAGTCAATAAGTCACTCAATAAGTCAGTAAATACGTCAGTCAATAAGTCAGTCAATAAGTTAGTCAATAAGTCAGTCGATAAGTCAGTCGATAAGTCAGTCGATACGTCAGATAGTAAGTCAGTAAATTAGTTAGATAAGAAGTCAGTCAATAAGTCTGTTGATAAGTCAGAGAGTGTCTCAGTAAGTCAGATTGTGAGTACGTCATTCAGTAAGTGAGTGACTGTTTGGGAATGTGATTACTCTGTGAATAAATCGAAGTGTCAGTGGGTGGGTTGTTGAGCACATCAATAGTTAATGAGTGACTAGGTGGGAGAGTCAGTGAGGAACTGCGTAAGTAAGTCGTTGAGTGGATGAGTGAGTGCGATGGTGAGTCAATAAATAGGAAAGTCAGTGATCTAGTGAATGTGTGAGTGAGCGAGCCAGTGTTTAACTTAGTTATGTAACAATTAATAGTATTAATGAGAGCCGCTCTAGCTTAGTGGTAAAAGGTTCGAATCTTCATCAGACTGGACCCGGGATCCCAGGCCGAGCCAGCCTAAAATGGGTCCCATGAAATATCCCAGGAAACAAAGACGACCGGCGCTACACGGACCACATCAACCATCAAGTGCCATGGGGTATACAACAGGACGTGTCTATTGTTTATAGCACTATGTCCATGCGTCATAACATTTTGGTAAGGGGCTCTTAACTTTACTCAGTAGTATTCGTGAATGAGGTATTTTTTTTTTTTTTTTAATTCGCATATCCTTTACAGGACATCGCTGTCAACAGCAACATCTTTCAGCTGTCTGTTGATTTCTTGGCAAAATTACGTTCAGTAGTTTGCCATTGCTTTCTGAGCGGCCGTCTCAGTTATCCAGCAAGTCACAAGCGGGGGTCGAACGGCTTCAGCTCTCGTCCGCTACGAGACTCTGCGTGATAAACGAGATTACAGAGAAAGTGTTGTAACCCCTCGGCCAGAGAGACAGACAATAGTTAGTTAGTCGCTTAAAAAGTCGCTTAAACGTCGACAGGGTCGACTTCATTGCACCCGGTTTTTATCCCATATGGCTCAGTCTCTTTCCTCAGCGAACTATAAAAACCCTCGCACAAAACCCGAACTCCGTAGCTATATCGACGTCCCTGAGGAGTCTCCGAAATAATGCACTCATGAGCCGAAGAACGAGCTCGGAATCGGGCCCACAACCTTCGGAATCAGTTAGTGACAGCCAACAAGTGAATGGCCGACTGAATGAGTGAGTTAGTGAGTGACAGCGAACAAGTGAATAGACAGACAACATTAGTGAGTTAGTGAGTGACAGAGAACAAGTAAATGTAGGGCTGAATGAGTGAGTTAGTGAGTGACCGAAAACAGGTGAATAGCTGACTAAATTAGTGGGTTAGTGAGTGACAGCGAACAAGTGAATAGCTGACTGAATGAGTGAGTTAGTGAGTGACAGCGAACAAGTGAATAGACAGACAACATTAGTGAGTTAGTGAGTGACAGCGAACACGTGAATAGACGACAACATTATGAGTTAGTGAGTGACAGAGAACAAGTAAATGTAGGGCTGAATGAGTGAGTTAGTGAGTGACCGAAAACACGTGAATAGCTGACTGAATTAGTGGGTTAGTGAGTGACAGCGAACAAGTGACACAAGGGGGCTGAGTGGTCTCGAGATATGGTGTCCGCCTCGATTACTGGAGGCCACGGGTTCAGGCCCCGGTGAGGACCGAGATTTATTAAAAAAATCGACGTGCACTTCCAATAATTTCCCCTGGTATCTGGGTAGTGAGATCGGACGCCTTTGTGTATTGTTGCGCATGTAAAAAAAATCCCTTGGCAGTTGGAAATCGAAAATGAGTAGCCCCGGTATAATTTCGAGTTAAAAATCTACCCAAAGTATTTCAGGATCCTCGCCGGTGCTACGGAGTTCGTGCACTGAGCTGAGTTTCTCCAGACTCAGGTTTGAGTTAGGAGGAAACGGAGCACTTATTGGTTAAACCGTGTGCCGTGATGTGGATCCAACGACTAAACTAAACGAAGAAGTGAATGGGTGACTGAACGAGTGAGTTAATGCGTGAGAGCGAACAAGTGAATGACCGACTGAATGAGTGAGTTAGTGAGTGATAGCAAACAAGTGAATGGCCGACTAAATGAGCAAGATAATTAAGACCTCAGTGTGAAGACCCCATTAATAATCTGAACAGATAATTAAACGTGGGAGCAGCGAATGTAAAGTGTCAACACAAAACGATAAACACGGAAGCAAACAACGAAACAGCGCGGTAAACAGTCATCCTACACTGATAACGATGACATCAGAGATTGATGTGTTTAGAGTACACAGTCCGGGCTCTCAGCGGACCGTCCTCGGGTTACCAATGACGTCGCGGTGTTTGTGTTAAATACTGATGTCGGACGCCTTTTGCTTGTCATGTCAGTGCCAGTCGCCAGGCTGATGTCCTGGGAATGACAGGGTTCTTTCAAAGACTTGCAGATAATGTGGTCGGTGTCATCGAGATGTGCTGGCAGTTGGGCACGCCTGTTTGCACACGAGAGTTTGACAGGACGAATCTGTCGGTGCTTCTGTTTGCTGTTTGTTTTTCTATTCTCTTCTAGTGTCAGTCTACAATACTTCCTAATTAGATTGTATCCTGCTGTCTGACAACTCGACAATCCTTCGCTCTCTGTTTCTGTCTGTCTGTCTGTCTGTCTGTCTGTCTGTCTGTCTGTCTGTCTGTCTGTCTGTCTCTCCGCCAGTTTGGAACCCTTTGCAAATAAATGTAATTCGTTCGTTCGTACTCTCTCTTCCTCACTCTCCCTCACTCTCTCTCTCTCTCTGTCTCTCTGTCTCGCCCTCTCTCTGTCTCTGTCTCTCTGTCTGTCTCTCTCTCTCTCTCTCTCTCTCTCTCTCTCTCTCTCTCTCTCTCTCTCTCTCTCTCTCTCTCTCTTGTAACATGCACAATAGATAATTGATGTACGAAAGATGAGTGATTGAAATGGTCGAATTTAAGGCTTGCCTGCGAGCCCTAGTTGTGACCCTTTGATATAAAGTTCGTTCGTTCGTGTGTTTTTTTTTCTCGCTCTCTCTCTCTCTCTCTCTCTCTCTCTCTCTCTCTCTCTCTCTCTCTCTCTCTCTCTCTCTCTCTCTCTCTCTCTCTCTCTCTCTCTAAGTGATGTATGAATGAAATAATGCATGAAAGCAGAGATTTAAGAGATACAAGAGAGAAAGATAGAGAATGTCAGTCGGTCTTATCTGCCATATTGTCAACCCACTGAAAATAAAATTCGTCCGTTCGTTCTGTCTCTGCCTCTGCCTCTTTCTCCCGTCCCCCCCCTCCTCTCTCTCTCTCTTTCTCTCTCTCTCTCTCTCTCTCTCTCTCTCTCTCTCTCTCTCTCTCTAATTCTCCCTAATTCCCGTATGTTCTACTTTCGCCTAGTTTTTAGTTCTTACCAACAACATTCCCATACCGCTGCTAGTGTTTCTCCTGTGGTCATCTTCCTGCAAGCTTCCGGTTTCATAAAGTTGTTATATGTACCTATGTGTATATATATGTACCTATGTTTGACATGCTTAAATGCTATGCCCTGGCGTTGTGGTCGCCTAGCCTAGACAAAAAGCCTTGCATCAGTGGGAGACAGGCAGGTGTAGATACTTCTCTCACTGTCAGGCACAGAAGCACATTCTCCACGGGAACTAAATGTCAGAGCTCAACTGGCCCTCTCCAAGTCCAGAAATCAACGGCGCGTGCAAGACTCGGCCAGGCTGGAGCCCCACACCTGCAGACAGCAATTTAACCAGGTCATGTTTCAGCAAGGCACCTGCTGACCAGGTTAGTTAGTTCTAGGTGGCCATGTTTCATACACATGATTTAGAAGTTTCATTGCCAACAGACTGCAGCTCTGGAGGAATACTTTTCTTTATTTAAAACGGTATGAATGTTTTTGAAAATCAAAACAATGTATTCCCTTAGTGAATTTAAACACATAAGCTATACAATTTAAGGCACCAAATGTATGTAAACCAGTGTAATATTTAAACAATGGCCAAGGGTGGTTTGGCTCACTCCGACGTCGGATTTCGTGTTAGTTTCGCCTTAGTGAACATGAAGAATTTGGCAGTGGTAGTGTCTGAAGGAAGTTCCCCCCCCCCCTCTCCTCCACACACACACACCACACACACACACACACACACACACTGACGCACACGCACACACACACAGACACACACGCACGCACGCACACAAAGTTCATAGAGAAAGCGGAATCTTAGTCACTGAAAAGAAAGCTAGAAAGCGAGAGGGAGAAGGAGAGAGAGAGAGAGAGAGAGAGAGAGAGAGAGAGAGAGAGAGAGAGAGAGAGAGAGAGAGAGAGAGAGAGAAGGAGAGAGAGTCATTGACAGTTTGAGATGAGGAGAGACAGAGGGCTGAGAGGTGAATGAGGAGGCGAAGCGTACCTTTAAGCAATGGCAATGCAATTTATGGAGAAAGAGAGGAGAAGATGAGGAACACACAGCGATAGAGAAAGAGAGAGAAAGAGACAGACAGACAGAAATAAGGGATACAGAAACTGGAATCTGCAAGTTTTAAGAAAGGGCGAACGTGAGAGAGAATACACAAAACGGAATGTGATATTCGCTGCAAATAAAGTGAAGAGAGGTGTACAAAGAAAGGAAGATTATCTGAAAAGTATCTCATAAAGATAAGATGCGTACTTTCTGATGAGATAAACAGGAAGCCAGAGGGATGGTACCAACAGACAATAGAAGGCTAGGAGTAGGACTGTGGCTCAGGAGGAAGCCAGCCAGACAAACATTTTCTAATAGAATAGGAAATGAGAATTAGAATAGAAGGTGTGAGGCCCAGCCAGCACTTTTAGCGCAGGCTACGAACAAGGAGCGCATTCGATTTGTACAAATTGACCCGGGGTTACCAGGTCAGTCCAGTCTAAAGTGGGGACCAGGAGATGGTTTGGGAAGTAAACGCGGACGGCGGGAAGCTGACCACATGTTCCACCGATCGCTGATTGGTCTGTAGAAATATGTACACAGTTCCCCTTAAGTCGTTTAACGAGTTCTTTACTTTACCCATAAACATATGGACATATGGACCTAGAATGTCTACCACAATGTGGTTAATGTTATGTCCATATGAACATATGAACCTAGTAATGTATACCACAGTGTCATTAATGTTATGTTCATATAGACATATGGACCTACTAATGTCTACCAGTTATTGTTAACCTGAGGTTAAACTTCAAAATTGCATACCGCTAGTAGTTGGCTATCTTTATCGAAACCCCAGTGCAGGAAATATCTGGTACGAAAAATTCACCACTATGATGGATGTAGTCTTTAGTAATGCTAGGGAAATAATATTGCTAGGTGACTTCAACATAGACGCTAACAAATCAAACAAAACATGGGAAAACATAATAGAGTCATATAATTTCCAACAGTTAGTCAAACAAGCCACTAGAATCACTAAATCATCTGCAACACTTATAGATCATATTTATACTACGTGTGCTGATAACATCACAGAATGTAGTGTACCTATCAATGCAATGAGCGATCACTATCCAGTATGTTGCACGTGGTCGAAAAGAGGTACCACAACTCCCAAACACAAACATATAAGCATAAAATATAGAAATTACAAACACTTCAATCAAGACGCCTTCTTACAAGACTTGCTCAACTCATCTCTGGACTATGTTTACCAGTTTCCTGACCCAGATGATGCTCTGGACCACTGGCTGAAGACCTTTCTAAGCGTATTTGATAAACATGTTCCATTTAAGGAAGTTCGTGTTAAACATCACACTAAGCCCCCGTGGATCACACAGGAGGTAGTTGAACTTATGAGAGACCGGGACAGGGCACATAAAAATAGAGATCTAACTAAGTACCGTAGTCTGAGAAACAAAGTTCAATATGTTATTCGAAAGGAAAAGAAAAACTATTTTAAGAACTTAATAATAGATAAAACCAACACTAAAGATATATGGAAAGCAATTAATACCTTGACAAACAAACATAAATCATCACAATCGTTACCATCAAATCAGGTTACATGTGATCAATTCAGTAGTTTCTTTCAGTCTGACATAAACCAACTGAAGGCCGCAATACCAGATGTGCCTCATGACATATCTTTATTATCATCATTCTGTGAGAGCAAATGCTATGGAGACATTCCCACAAACATACCGCTAATGACGACCACTGAAGTATTTACTCATCTCAGTAGCCTAAAAAACAATAACTCATCAGGACTAGATGGAATCAGTAATCGGATCCTTCGCTATGCTGCACCGGCGATCTGCGAGTCACTAACTTTTATATACAATCAATGTCTCACCAAAGGTCACTTCCCATCAGCCTTTAAAATCGCTAAAGTGTATCCTCATTTAAAAGCTGGTTCATTAGACGATTGTATCATGAGTAATTATAGGCCAGTTTCCATATTATCCTCTTTATCCAAACCGCTAGAAAAGCACATCCACAAAACAACACTAGAGCACTTAGTTCGCCACAAACTAATAGCTGACAGTCAGTCAGGATTTCGGCCAAAATATTCCTGCCATACGGCCCTAACAAACATGATAGAAAACTGGCATCAAAATATTAACAACAATACTCTATGTGGAACGATGTTTATAGACTTTAAAAAAGCATTCGATATGATAGATCATACTATCCTAATTAAAAAAACTAGAAACAATGAAAGTAAGCTTTAATATAGTGACATTAATAAACTCATTCTTATTAGACAGAAAACAAGTAGTATCACACAATAAATCTCTATCCCAAGCTATTACCATTAATATTGGAGTACCTCAGGGGTCTATACTTGGCCCTTTGTTATTTGCCATTTATATAAATGATCTTCCCTTATATCTGTCATCGTCCTGCGATTTATTTGCAGACGACTGCACAGTATATACAAACGCTATTGATCGTAATGTGCTAGAATTATCCTTGCAACAGGAAATAAATAGTGTAGTTAACTGGAGTCATGCAAACCGCATGCAAATTAACATTTCTAAAACAAAATCTATGTTAATAGGAACGAGGCAAAGACTTCACACTCTAAACTCGCAGAGAACTCTTCAGCTGCACATTGGTAGCACACCTATAGAAAGTGTAACCGAGCACAAGGCACTGGGTCTTATCATAGATCAAAATCTATCCTTTAATTCCCATGTTCATGCTCTTGTTAAACAAATAGCCAAAAAAGTATACCAACTTGCCAAAATTAAAAACTTCCTCGACGAAAACACAAGAAAGATATTCTATACTTCCCACATACAAACACATATTGATTATTGCTCCACAATCTGGGATGGATGCTCCAAATCAATAACAAAACGCCTTTATTCGCTCCAGAAAAGGGCAGTGCGTCTAATCAAAGAGGATAAGTTTACAGACAATTCTAACCTACATGAACGTCTTCAGTTACTGCCACTCCACAAACGCCTACTTTTTAATAAGGCTAAACTAACTCACAAAATCCTATTTCAAAATACCCCAAGCTACCGTTAGCCATTGTTTAAATATAACGCTAGACATAATGAACGACTAAATATACTTCATGTCCCTAAACCTAGGATAGACTTATATAAAACAAGCTTAGCATACTCTGCCACTCAGTTGTGGAATAATCTTCCACAAGAAATCAAAGACACCACCAATCATTATACATACAGTCGCAACCTGTTTGAACACTACCTCAAAACAGACTACATGCCCCCTTAAAAAAAAAAAAACAGCAACAAAGACAATAATAATGGTAAATTATCTCGAACGACAACTAAAAAAAAATAAACATTCCCATATGTGAGGCACATTACACCCGCCTTGGGTATTTATGATGCCCATGTTAAACTTTGCCTCAACGAGTCATGTATTATTGATTATTTTTCATACGTTTAATGCTTATTGTTATTTTTTTGTCAAAGAATTGCTTCATAAGAGATGTTGAATGAAAGAATGTATGAGAGGAAATAGAGAAGAAGGGCATAATGTCAGACGGGCCTGCGTGCCCAATTCTTAACCCTTTGAAAATAAAGATTTTCGTTCGTTCGTACCACAGTGTCATTAATGTTATGTTCATATGGACATATGGACCTACTAATGTCTACCACAGTGTCATTAATGCTATGCTCATATGGACATATAGACATCACAAATGACCCTCGGGTCCCGTGTGGACCCAGCGCGAGATAATGACCAGAATCTGTCTTGTGATGTAAGGGCGGCTGCAGCGATAGAGAAAATCACCTGACGATTGCCGATTGATCTATATAAGTATCGATCTAACACCATATACCTAATGCATGGTAAGGTTTTCTGATTTACTTACTAGCTTACTGATTTACGTACTGGCTTACTGATTTATTTACTGGCTTACTGATTTACTTACTGGCTTACTGATTTACTTACTGGCTTACTGATTTATTTACTGACTTACTGATTTAATTACTGGCTTACTGATTTACTTACTGGCTTACTGATTTACTTACTGGCTTACTGATTTACTTACTAGCTTACTGATTTACTTACTGGCTTACTGATTTATTTACTGGCTTACTGATTTACTTACTGGCTTACTGACTTACTTACTCGCTTACTGATTTACTTACTGGCTTACTGATTAACTTACTGGCTTACTGATTTATTTACTGGCTTACTGATTTATTTACTGGCTTACTGACTTACTTACTAGCTTACTGATTTACTTACTGGCTTACTGATTTATTTACTGGCTTACTGATTTACTTACTGGCTTACTGATTTACTTACTGGCTTACTGATTTACTTACTAGCTTACTGATTTACTTACTTGCTTACTTACTTACTGGCTTACTTCTTTACTTACTGGCTTACTTACTGGCTTACTGATTTATTTACTGGTTTACTGATTTACTTACTAGCTTACTGATTTACTTACTGGCTTACTTCTCACTGGCTTACTTACAAACTGGCTTACTTATTTACTTATTGGCTTACTTACTGACTGGCTTACTTACAAACTGGTTTACTTACAAACTGGCTTACTTATTTACTTATTGGCTTACTTACTGACTGGCCTACTTACAAACTGGTTTACTTACAAACTGGCTTACTTATTTACTTATTGGCTTACTTCTTACTGGCTTACTTACTTACTGGATTACTTACTTAGTGGCTTACTTACTTACTGGCTTACTTACTTACTTATTGGTTACTTACAAACTGGCTTACTTATTTACTTAATTAATTACTTACTTGTTAGCTTACTTACTTACTTACTTACTTATTTACTCACTCACTCACTCACTCACTCACTTACTTACTTACTTACTTACTTGCTTGCTTGCTTGCTTGCTTGCTTACTTACTTACTTACTTACTTGCTTGCTTGCTTACTTACTTACTTACTTACTTACTTACTTATTTACTACTAGCTTACTTGCTTACTTACTTACTTACTTACTTCCTTACTTACTTACTTACTTACTTACTTACTTATTTACTTACTTACTTACTTACTTGCTTACTTGCTTAGTTGCTTACTTATATTCCTACTAACTGACATATTATGTGCCCGAACCATGTACTTGTTATCGTCTATGGGTGAACCCCCGGACAGACACAACTCGCATAGATCCTCAGACAGACTCAACAAACAGCTCACAGCTAATTACTCCCTAGCCGAATTACCTAGGCATTAGTCACTCCCTAGTGAAATTAACAGTGAGTTAGATTTTTACAGTGAAAATAAACCTTGTTTAGACTTTTCCCTCAATGTAACATAACGTGGGCATGTAGGTATATAGGAAAATACAACCGTGGTGTAATCGTCTGAAAGAGTCTGATTTATTTCGTTCTGAAAATCTAAAATGTTGTTTTAGTCTTGTCAAGATCTTTTCTTGTTTTTGCCAGCAAACCTGACAAAGGCGCGAAATGACAACCGTTTTAAAACAAAGTGATTTTGTTCAAATACTTCCATTTTTCCGAGTTTCCATTAAGTAATCAGATAAAGGTCTTTTTTTTTACTTAAGGAGAAGGGAGAACATCGACTTCATTGCACCTGATGTTACCCCATAAGGCTCGATCTCTTTTCGCAGGGCATCCTAGCGAGAGCGTGGCACAGAGCACCAACTCCGTAGCTCCAGCAGTGGCTCCAGGAATCTCCGAGAATACAACACTTGAATTACGGACTCCGGAAACGAACTGACAACCTTCAGAATGCGGGACAGGGGCTTCATCACTTGGCCACGGTGACCCCATAGTAACCATATACGTCACGTCAAGATGACCTCCCTCCCCCCTAGTAACCAAATACGTCACATCAGGGTGGCTCCCTAGTAACTAGATAGTCACGGCATGGTGAAACCCTAGTAACTAGAAATGTCACGTCACAGTGACCCATAGTAACTAGATACGTCACGTCACAGTGACCCATAGTAACTAGAAACGTCACAGCACAATGACCCCTATTATCTAGATACGTCACGGCACGGTGACCCCTAGTAACTAGATACGTCACGGCACGGTGATCCCTACTAACTAGATATAGCCCGTCACGGTGACACCTAGAAACTAGATACGTCACATCAAGGTGAACCCCCTAGAAACTAGATACTTTTGAATTGAATTGAATTGAACTTTATTTTAAAAGGGTTACAAATTCGGCACGTATGTAAGTCTTACATTCGGCCCTTTCAATCACTCATCTTTCGTTCATCAACAGTGCATGATACTTTCACGTAGGAAAAAAACATTGTCAAATGAATGTTGTAAGCATAAACAATGCATATTATCAAGTTATGTGGCACATCCCCCCTCCAACACAGACATCCCGCACCAACCCACACACACATCCCTCACCCACTCACACATAACCCACCCATACTCACATCCCCACCAACCACACATCCCTCCACCCACTCACACATCCCTTCACCAACGCAGACATCTCGCACGTCACATCACGATGACCCCTAGTAACTAGATACGTCACGTCAGGGTGACGCCAGGTAACTAGATGCATAACGTCACGCTGACCCCTAGTAACTAGATACGTCACGTCAGGGTGACGCCAGGTAACTAGATGCATAACGTCACGCTGACCCCTAGTAACTAGATACGTCACGTCACGGTGACCCCTAGTAACTAGATACGTCACGTCACGTTGACACCTTAATAACTAGATACGTCACATCACGGTGACCCCATAGTAACTAGATACGTCACGTCACTGTGACCCCATAGTAACTAGATACGTCACGTCACGTTGATACCTTAATAACTAGATACGTCACATCACGGTGACCCCATAGTAACTAGATACGTCACGTCACTGTGACCCCATAGTAACTAGATACGTCACGTCACGTTGACACCTTAATAACTAGATACGTCACATCACGGTGACCCCCTAGTAACAAGATACGTCACGTCACTGTGACCCCCTAGTAACTAGATACGTCGCGTCACGGTGACCCCATAGTACCTAGACACGTCACGTCACGGTGACCCCCTAGTAACTAGATACGTCACGACACGTTGACAACTTAGTAACTAGATACGTCACGTCACGGTGACCCCCTAGTAACAAGATACGTCACGACACGTTGACACCTTAGTAACTAGATACGCCACGTCATGGTGACCCCATAGTAACTAGATACCTCACGTCACGGTGACCCCCTAGTAACTAGATACGTCACATCACGTTGACACCTTAGTAACTAGATACGTCACATCACGGTGGACCCCCCCCCCCCCGCCTAGTAGTTTGATACGTCACGGTGACCCCATAGTAACCAAATACGTCCCGGCACGTTGACACCCTAGTAACTAGATACGTCACGTCATGGTGACCCCCTAGTAACTAGATACGTCACGTTATGGTGACCCCCTAGTAACTAGATACGTCACGTCACGGTGACCCCCCCCCCCTCCCCGCCTAGTAATTTGATACGTCACGGTGACCCCCTAGTAACTAAATACGTCAAGCCTCGTTGAACCCCCTAGTAACTAGATAATCACGTCACGTTGACCCCTTAGTAACTAGATACGTCACGTCACGGTGACCCCTAGTAACTAGATAAATCACGTCAGGTGACCCCCTAGTAAATAGATACGTCACGTCACGGTGACCTCCTAATAACTAGATACGTTAGGCCTCGTTTACCCCCCCCCCCCCCCCCCCAAGTAACTAGATACATCACGTCACGTTGGCCCCTTAGTAACTAGATACGTCACGGCACGGCGGCTCCCTAGTAACTAGATACGTCACGGCACGGCGGCTCCCTAGTAACTTAATACGTCATGGCACGGTGATCCTCTAGTAACTTGAATATACCAGTGAGAACAACATAGAAATCCAGCTTCTCAGTTTATGAGGCTGAATCTACTCGTGAGAACACCATACAAATCCTACTTCTCAGTTTCTGAGGCTGATTCTACTCGTAAGAGCAACATACAAATCCCGCTTCAAGATTCACAGGGCAGGCACACCATTGCCCTACTATTCCCCACAATCTTAAAATGTTTTGCATATCCTTTACATGACATCGCTGTCAACATCAGCATCTTTCAGCTGACTTGATTTCTTGGCAAGATTACGCTGAGTAGTTTGCCATTGCTTTCTGAGCGACCGGCTCCAAACTCTTATAAGTCACTGGCGCGACTCGAGCCACTTCCAATTCTCGTGCGATCACGTCAACCACGAGAGTATTCGGGGTTACGGAGAAAGCTGCAAACCCCTCGACCAGGGAGACGGCACAGTCTTAAAGCTAAATATAAATTAGAAAATTGCACAGGGATTCACAGAGCGGACACATGGGGGAAAGTACGATGAGTTTCTGAGAATTTAAGCAACTGTACACTGTATGTGCCGGTCTCTATGGCCTAGAGGTTAACGTCTTTCTCCGTAATCCCGTATATCCACGTGAGGAACGTAACCTGCGCGAGAATCGGTGGCGGTTCTCGCCCCGTCGGTAACTTACGGGGTATGTGAGCCGGGCGCTCAGAAAGCAATGGCAAACTACTGAGCGTAATCTTGCCAAGAAATCAACAATCAGCTGAACGATGCTGATGTTGACAGCGATGTCCTGTAAAGGATACGCAAAACATTTAAAACTACTTGTAGCTATATGTAACTAGTTGCAGCTGTATATAGCTAAACGTAATTATATAATTATATTGTAAGTCCAATGAGTTTCAGCGAATTTAAGAAAATGTGCACTGAATGTAACTATGTGTGTCTATGTTTAGCTATATGTAGCAATATGTAACTATATGTAACTATACATAACAATATCCAACTATGTACAACTATATGTAGCTATATGTAAGCTATTTGGGCAGTCTAGATACAGTCGCATAGTTACGAACGAACGAGCGAATGAACTTTATTGTCAAAGAGTTAAGAGTTGGGCTCGCTCTTTGTGATTTCATACCTTTTATACATTATTTCACCTATCCATCAATTATGAAGCTAATCTGGAAAACAAACAATAACCATATATGCATTATAAACGCTTGGGGAATGTGCACAGATCATTACCGTAAGACTTAATAATATTAATGATTGATGATATAATGGGTATTGGCTAAGGGAGTTATACTCTACCTCCAATATAAGAATGATTAATGCACTTGGGTTTGTATTATTATTATTATTATTATTATTATTATTATTATTATTATTATTATTATTATTATTATTATTATTGTTGTTGTTGTTGTTTTTGTCGTTGTTGTTGTTGTTGTTGTTTGGGGGTATGTAGTCCCTTTTCCATCTTGAGTATTTTACAGTGTTGCTCTATTGCCAATGCTGTCCCAGAATAAATCTTCTGTGTATTCTGTCCATCTGTTTTATTATGTCATTTTATAATGTCGTTATTATCAGCTATAATTTCTCCGTCTTTTCTTCTGATACAACCATTTTCTGATAAATTACTTTTCTTGTTTGTAAATATTTTGTTTATATTTTCATGCAAGCCTTCTGTGTTGTGTTTTATTACTAGATCCTCTATTTCCTTACACTTCTTCTGGATCCACGCTTCTTTGACGTATTTCTCTATATATTAATATTTATCTTGAGTGTTCTCTGCCTTCTTTTTGTCCTTCCTTCCTTCCTTCCTTCTTTCTTTCTTTCTTTCTTTCTGTCTGTCTGTCTGTCTGTCTGTCTGTCTGTCTGTCTTTCTTTCGATCGGTCGGTCTGTCTGTCTGTCTGTCTGTCTGTCTGTCTGTCTGTCTGTCTGTCTGTCTGTCTGTCTGTCTGTCTGTCTGTCTGTCTGTCTGTCTGTCCGTCCGTCCGTCCGTCCGTCTGTCTGTCTGTCTGTCTGTCTTTGAGTCATTTTGTTCGAGAGTTATTCGGTTATATATAATTGCTTTCTCTTGTTGTAACTGGTATGTAGGTACACATTCCCATTTTGTCTTAAATTTCTCCTCAGGATTTCATATCGGCGGTATTGTTGCATGCTTGCAACGATTAGCCTATCATATTTCTTTTCCACTGATATAGTGTTCGACTAGTCTGCGATTGTATGCACAGGGATTGGTCCTGTCTTTGATTCCTTGTGGGGGATTGTTCCATAGTTGAGTTGCGGAGTAGTCTAAGCTTATTTTGAGATACAGAACCGAAAGGGATACGGAACTGAGAAAAAGTAATAGAGAAGAAGAGACACAGACAGGATGAGAGCAGGGAAAGAGACCAGCGAAGCATAATGAATTTAGATACGGCAATCACTCACATTTGGCTTGCTCCAGTCAGGGAGGCAGGGGTACTCCGGTATCGACTGCTGCTCCTGGAGGAGTTGTGCAGACTAGCCTGTGTTAAACAAACACTCTCTCTGTAGGTTGGCGGAAGTGCACCCGAGTGGCGTCACAGAAATGTAGAGGACACGGGGGGTAAAACGTAATGTAGAAATTATGATGCGAGCGCCGGGACAAAAATATAAATAGTACGCAAGAAAGAGGAAAGGAGAATAACATGCAGTTGGTGAAAGACAGAATACATATATCAGCCGTTACATTCCTACCCTTTCTCTATGAATCGGCCGTTACATTCCTACATTGTCTCCGTAAATCAGCCGACATATTCCTACACTGACTAACAATCATTCCGCATAATTCTTACACTGTCTCAACGAATCAGCCATCATATTGATAGTTTGACCCAATGACACTGCAATCACATTCTTACACTGACCCAATGACTGTCATCACATTCTTACACTTACCCAGTGACTCTGCCATCACATTCTTACACTGACTCAACGAATCAGTCATCATATTGATAGTTTGACCTAATGACTCTGCCATCACATTCTTACACTGACCCAATGACTGTTATCACATTCTTACACTGACCTAATGACTCTGCTGTGACATTTTTAAACTGACCCAATGAGTCTGCTGTCACATTCTTACACTGACCTAATGTCTCTGCTGTCACATTTTTACACAGACCTAATGACTCTGCTGTCACATTCTTAACACTGACCTAATGACTCTGCTGTTACATTCTTACACTGACCTAATGACTCTTCCATCACATTCTTACGCGGACCCAATGACTCTGCCATCACATTCTTACGCGGACCCAATGACTCTGCCATCACTTTCTTACACTGATCTAATAACTCTGCTGTTACATTCTTACACTGACCTAGTGACTCTGCTGTTACATTCTTACACTGACCCAATGACTGCCATCACATTCTTATGCGGACCCAATGACTCTGCCATCACATTCTTACACGGACCCAATGACTCTGCCATCACATTCTTACATTGACCTAATGAATCTGCTGTTACATTCTTACACTGACATAATGACTCTGCTGTTATATTCTTACACTGACCTAATGATCTACCATCACATTCTCACACTGACCTAATGATTCTGCCATCACATTCTTACACGGACCCAATGACTCTGCTGTTACATTCTTACACTGACCTAATGACTCTGCTGTTACATTCTTACACTGACCTAATGACTTTGCTATTACATTCTTACACTGACGCAATGACTCTGCCATCAGATTCTTACACTGACCTAATGACTCTGCTGTTATATTCGTACACTGACCTAATGACTCTGATGTCACATTCTTACACTGACCTAATGACTCTGCTGTTATATTCTTACACTGACCCAATGACTCTGCCATCACATTCTTACACTGACCCATGACTGCTGTCACATTCTTACACTGACCCAATAACCCTGCCTTCACATTCTTACACTGACCCATGTCTGCTGTCACATTCTTACACTGACCCATGACTGCTGTCACATTCTTATACCGAGCCATGACTGCTGTCACATTCTTACACTGACCCATGACTGCTATCACATTCTTACACTGACCCAATGACTCTGCTGTCACGTTCCTCAAGATTTCCCAAAGTTTATGATGTTGTACACAGTGAAATGCCTTTGAATATTCCACAAAACATGAGAATAGGTTTACATTAAATGTTATGCACTTCTCTATTATTAAACGCATGTTGAGTATGTGATCTCATGTTCCTCTTCCTTGTCTAAATCCAGCTTGAACCATGTTAATCTCTTCTTCCATTTTCTTACGAAGTCTTCCCATTATGATTTTTAGTAGAATTTTACTTGCATGCCTGATCAGGGCAACAGTTCTATAGTTGGTGCATAATTTCAGGTTGCCCTTTTTGGTATTGGAATGAAGATAGTTCTCTTCCAATCTTTTGGCCATATACCATATTTCCATATCTTTTTACATAATGCGTGATAGATTCGTTTGCTTTCTTCTCCTCCTGCTTTAATTAGTTCAGCTGGTATCTCATCACATCCAGGTGATTGTATAACGTTACTAACAAGTGTGTCATAACGTTAGTTCTAAGTCCTCCTCTTCTTCTTTCGTTCGCTTGAAATTTGTCTATAACTGCAATGTTGTCTCTTGTATGAATCTAACAGTCCTTTTTAGTTCACTCAGCGGTCCATAGAGTTTATCTTCAACAGGTTGTGTCTCTAGGCCAGAAGGTTCGCCTGGATATGTTGTAGTTTGGGAAGTCCTGGAGTATGTTCTCTGCTGTCTGCGACGCCAAACCACATGTGCACATGGCTGTGTCACGAATCTTGAATTTTGTATACATGTGGTTGCGTAATCTATTGTGTCCTGTTCTGAGGCGCAGAATAATGACCTGTTCTGGTCTGTCCATAACGTGCTAGTCATCATGAGTAGGGTTTGGTGGCCTTCTGACTGATTTGATCATTCTTTTCTTTTGGTGAAATGTAATGGGCACATCAGGCTGTTCTTCTTTTGCCCCTTCCTTAGCCAATCGATCAGCTCTGTCGTTTCCGGGTACTCCACAGTGGGATGGTATCCACTGTATGGTGACCTCATGCTGACTGCTAAGTTCAGAAAGTAGTGTCCTTAGAACTGGTAATTTCCCAGACAGAAGTGCCTCTATTACTGATTTTGCATCTGTCAATATTACCACAGCTTGTCTACCATGGTTGGTATTTTGTAATTTCTCTATTGCTATCTTGATTGCCTCAGTAATATAGCATTACTAATAAGTGTAAAAAAACGGTACTAATAAATGTGATATAACGGTACAAATAACTGTGATACAACGGTACTAATAAATGTGATATAACGGTACTAATAAGTGTGATATAACGCTACTAACAAATGTGTCTTAACGTTACTTTTAAATGTAATATGACATTACTAAAAAGTGTGATATAACGGTACTAACAAGTGTGATATAACAGTATTACTAAGTGTATCATAACGATACTTCTAAGTGTTGTATAACATTACTAGTAAGTGTGATATAACGGTATTAATGAGTGTGATACAACGGTACTAATAAGTGTGTTTTAACAGTACTAATAAGTGTGTTATACCGTTAGTAATAAATGTGCTATAACTTGACTAATAAATGTGATATAACATTACTAATAAGTGTGTTATATCGTTAGTAATAAATGTGCTATAACTTGACTAATAAATGTGATATAACATTACTAATAAGTGTGTTATAGCGTTAGTAATAAATGTGCTATAACTTGACTAATAAATGTGATATAACATTACTAATAAGTGTGTTATATCGTTAGTAATAAATGTGCTATAACTTGACTAATAAATGTGATATAACATTACTAATAAGTGTGTTATAGCGTTACTAATAAATGTGCTATAACTTGACTAATAAATGTGATATAACATTACTAATAAGTGTGTTATAGTGTTACTAATAAATGTGCTATAACTTTACTGATAAGTATGGTAAAAAGTTAATAATAAGTGTGTTATGGCGTCACCAATAAATGTGCTATAACATTACCAATACGTGTGTTACAAAGTTACTAGTAAGTATTATAAAGTCCTAGCCCAAGTAACGTCAGTATTGACTCAGCTGCCCCACACTGGGGAAAGCGGTGGTAGCTCAGTGGCTTGTGCGCTAGCTTACCCAACCGGGGGCATGTGTTCGGATCCCCATAGTTGAGGATTTGTAAATTGACACGGATTGTCAGATCAACACAGTGTAAGGTTGGTGCTAGTAAATATCTTGGTAGGGAAAGGTGAATCAGGTGATATTGACAGCATCACCCATCATGTGCAGATTTGTCTACGCACATGTTGCGATGGTAGGAGATCTCAGGGTCGGCCTCTACTACGATACAAAGATGTGTGTAAGCGGGACATGATTGATACAGGCATTGATAAAGCACATTGGGAGCACGTCGCCGCTGACCGTGTTGCATGGAGGGCAACTATCAGAAATGGAATAAAGACAAAGGAGAAAATGATTGCAGATAAAGCACACACAGAGCGTGAGAGACGTAAGATGGTGCATGATGGTGGAAATGACCATGTTTTCACATGCATCCACTGTGGGCAAACATTTGCAGCAATAATTGGCCTTATCAGCCACACTCGCCACCGCCATGGCTTATAGATATTAAGACTTTTTGAAGCGCAATGTACCAAACTATCATCTGTCAAGACGGAAAGGTGCCAATGATGTTGGGACTGGCACCGTTTACCCACCTCGCCTCAGGTTTACCACAGACTTCAGCCAAAGATGCCTGGATCTGACAAAAGTTCTCGAAGAATCCAGTGACAGCGAAATCTCCTTCTGCTCACGTGAAGTTAATTATGCAAGGTAATTTCCTCTCTGCCTATATTATCTGACGTTGAATAAGGTCTTATGAAGAAATGAAACATAAATGATGAAAGCTTTTGTCCTCCGGCACGAGTGGCTCCCAGCTTGTGACAAATGGAGCGGCAGAGACAGATAACAGATGCTGGAATGAGTTGACTTCTTGCAGCGATATCCATGCATGGTTTCACTTGACACAATGCAGAGCTGAAATATTGGCTCACATGCATGACGTAGTTGTTGGCTCACATAAATGCACATATGTATACAAGACTAGGAAAGAGCGAATATGTCGGAAAAGCACACAATAAATACAATTGAATGCAATGGGTTCAAACAATGATAGCAAAACTTAAGCAAATATAAATGTCAAGACACTCAAAACATCGTAAACTTGTTTAATTTACAGCTTACAGGCTGTGGCATTCAAGTTAACAAATCTTCACATGTAGGTATATGTGTTACATGCGTGGTCGAATTATGTGAAAGACCTTTATGATGATACAAGAGAAGAACTCTATGATATTCGGAATAATAATGAAGGACCATCAATTTTGAAGATTCAAGTTCATAATGCCTTTAAATATATTAAAACTGGCAAGACTCCGGGTCTTAAAAGTCGCTTAAAAGTCGATAGGGTCGACATAATTGCACCGGGTTTTATCCCATATGGCTCGGTCTCTTTCCGCAGCGCGGAAAGCGTCGCGCAAAGCACGAACTCAGTAAATCTAGCGACGAACCACAGGAGTCTCCGAAAAATTTAACTAGTGAACCGAAGGGCGCGGCCCGGAATCGAACCCACAACCTTCGGAGCCCGAATCAAACGGCTTGATCACTTCGCCACAGAGCCTCCGGGTCTAGACAACATCAAATGATCAATGCCTAGAATAATATGGAATAGACCAAGTCAACAGACTGCTGAACATAAAATATGATACAAGAGATATACCCCATGAGTTAGGTAATTCTATATTTATTGCAAACCCCAAGAAATCAGGAGCCTCGGGATGTGATAAACATCCAACAATTAGTATAATTAGCCACATCACATAGATTCTGCTGAGAATTATCATGCAAATAGTTAGGAAGAACAATACAACCTGAAATAGGAGAAGAACAATGTGGGTTTGTAGAAGGCAAGGGTACAGTAAATGCTGTATATATGCTGATAACATTAATTGAACTTTCTATACCTACATCCGTGCCAACAGGCTTCGGGCGGAGTTCGACAATTGGGAGGATGCACAAATTATCCAAGTGTGAGGAGATGTAACCTAAAGATTAAATGTCATAACACGGCAGACCAGGCCCTACGCCTTGGATGGCAACTGATCTAGTATCGAAGCTTTGACAGATGGCGAGTTAGAACACTACAATGTTGATCCGGTAGCTTTTGCAGCGTGTCTTCTTCCAGATGCATTGGTGTTAATTTCCTTTAGAATAAACTAGGGAGGCCGAGAGAGGGATCATTCTGCATGGGCAACACATTGTCTCTACAATTCAGCCCAGGCTTTGTGCTGCGGAGATATATAAGTCCACCCCTGGGCCCGGCCATGGGTTGTAGTTATTATGCATTTTTGAAGCACAATGTAACAAACTACCGCATGTCAAGACGGTAAGATGTCAGTGTCGGAATAATCAACAGTGAAACCCTTCGGTGGCTTTTCGAAATATGAAAGGGTGGGATGTGTCCTAAGTGCAGTCACATCGATTCTTAAATTCAGTATTCAATATATATATATATATATATATATATATATATATATATATATATATATATATATAATATATATATATATATATATATATATATATATATATATATATATATATATATATATATATATGTAATACACAACAACGATTTTCGAATTCAATTCTAACGGAATTCAAACAAACATGAACTAACTGTATTAGAACAATCATGTCTGGGAATTCAAATTCAAACAAACATGAACTATGTGGTAAGCAGTAAGCGGGGTCTTGGTCACAGACAATGAAATTATACAGATAATAATGTTGGATAATGTTCGCTGTTTGTGTTAAATTCTAGACAAGAATACTCGTCTTCTCTACCGCTGCCAGAAGTAATTACTGGAGATTCTACGATTATTTGTATGTATTTTTGTTTTTGTGTGAATTTCCGCGTTCTGTGAGATGTGTTGGTTTTCCTATGGCTGCATTCTGAATGTCTGAGCTTTCCAAGGGATTTGTTTGCTCTGCTTTGTCTCTTAACTTTAGTCTTCATTTTATCGAGTGTTGTTTAAATTCTCATTTATTATTTTAATTTCATTTAATTCTTTTTCCAACTTCCAGTCTACTGTTTTAATTGTTTTATTTGCCATCTATGTGATTTGTTTACTTTCTTCTTTAAGTTCTGTCTGTCTGTCTGTCTGTCTGTCTGTCTGTCCTGTCCTGTCCTGTCCTGTCTGTCTGTCTGTCTGTCTGTCTCGTCCGTCGTCTGTCCTGTCCTGTCCGTCCGTCCGTCCGTCGTTCCGTCCGTCCGTCCGTCCGTCCGTCTGTCCGTCTGTCTGTCTGTCTGTCTGTCTGTCTGTCTGTCTGTCTGTCTGTCTGTCTGTCTGTCTGTCTTTTATTTTTATTTATTTTTTTAACTTTTCCCTATACAACATTATAGGATGTTCCAAGCTTGTTTTTGTATTTGTGCATTTTCCTTTTTGTTCCGTATATGTATAGTAATGTTGTCTGTTTGTCCACCAGTGTCTCCCACCCTCCCTGTTTCTTTTAAACTATCTGACTCTACCTTTCATTGTTCCTCTCACTTTCTGATATTCGCTGTCTTTCACTCCCTCTCGTTGCCAGCATATATCTCTTTCTATGTGTTCCTAATGTATACAAACAAACTCAACAGCATGAAATGTATCCAGTTAATGTGAGTAAGTTTCGAAGCCGTCCGTATAATCCACTCCGCACATAGGTACAAAAGCAAACACATTAAATTAACACTTTGGTACAACAGCAAATACACTAAATTAACACTTTTGAGAACATGCATCTTTCCTTGGAAACATAGGGATGTGAATTGTCGACCAAATTCCGATCACTCATCATCATTATCTTCCACGTTTGCCGTCAAAGCGTCGTGTGGAGGAATAATTGACGCTCCAGCGCCCGATAGGTGGCATTGGATAGTGTCATTTCATGTGATTATGCAATGTCTTTGGCGTCGTCAATCCATTTTCTTTTCCGGCGTACTCTTACTATCGTGGCAAATCTTCTTTGATATAGAATCTCTGCTGGTTTCAGGTGTTGCATGCTAGCGAGATGGCCGAACCATTTGAAATGTTGCCTTTACATATGAGGCACAAGGTGTTGATCTCACTGTCTGTCTGATAACATTATTTCTTACTCCGTAAGTGAAGTTGGCAGCAATTCTCAGACAGTTACTAATGAAGAAAATAAAAGCTTTGGAGCTGAAATATTACAGAACAGTTTTCGAATATTGTGGACCAAATACCGAAATTCTGTAAGATCTGAGCGTCGAAGAAAGCTGAGTTGAGTTGTTGAGTTGAGTTGAGTTAAGAACCGACATCATTGCACTCAGGATTTTCCCATACGTGCTCCGTCCCCTCGTTCAACAGCCAGCGAAGAGTCAGACTACTAATCGTTCCCCTCTATCTGATTAAAAGTTCTCCTGGTCTTCTCTCTCAGTTTTGAGATTCTTCCAGAACCCCTGCCGATCCCTCGCAATCTCATTATTTCTACATAAGGGTTCTCAATCTGTTCCTCCGTCTTCTCCACCTGGCCCCACAAGCGCACGACCACCCCCCTGTCGCTTGTCGTCCCGGGGGGGGGGGGGACGTGGAATCAACAAGCACACCTTTAAGATCCTTCTTATACTTTGGAACTATTGTCAGACCTTTGTCTACACTCCCCCGTTCTGTCTTCTACTCTCTCTCTCTCTCTCTCTCTCTCTCTCTCTCTCTCTCTCTCTCTCTCTCTCTCTCTCTCTCTCTCTCTCTCTCTCTCTCTCTTATTACTTCATAACATACTCTGACAACAGTTTCCTCCAACAATTAATAAAATATTTATTGCTGAAAACTATGTCAGTTGTATGTATTGAATGTGTATATGTAGTTGGTAGTGTCTTCTATTGTGAGTGCAAGATAGGACTCTGGAATTCGTATGTACCGTATCATATCTCCCATCCTTATACGGCCATGCAACAAGACATCACACACATATGGACAGCTCTCACCCTGAATGCTCCTCTCCGCTTGAGTCTGGACGTATTCCAATCTTTAGAAAATGTTCAGCGTGTGATCACCATGAAATAATGCGATTACGATAAGTTTCTGAATTCAACAGATTTCCCTTTTTGGAAGTTAGTAAAATCCATCACTGAAACACATCACCACTGTCTACAGTTAGGTAAGTAACACTTTTTGTAGGCATGGAAACTGTTCTTGAGTTCTCCCTGGGTTCTTTTATGTTAGTACCCAATTCAAATATATTTAGCCTATGTCGCTCTGCCTTTATAGAATGAAAGTCCTTTCCATGGTTTTCAAAACCTGGATACAGAGTTCACTTATTTGCGATTCGTTATATCGGCTCACGATTATTGAATGGCTATGTTTAAGTAGTTCTAGTGAAGTACTTTCTCTGCACACGTGAAGTGCCTTCTTTATCTTCTCTGAGTATGTCAGGAGTTTTTGTCGTAGAACCTGTGGGTGATATATAACCAGGTGATATTAGTCTGCTTCAGACTAATTCTTATGTGAGAGCATGTCTCCCGGCCGTACTCAGACGCTTCCGAAAGATACTCTGACATAAGACAGATGAGTTCACTAAAGTCTAAGCGATTAGCTAAAAGAAAGAAATGGTAACAGCAAAGCACAGACACCTAGTTCACTATGCTAGATTACTAAGCTAAAGTTAGATTACCTTATATTATCTATGTTAGTCCCTGAATCGAAATACACAAGCACATAAGCACCAAGGTCCCATCGCCTCTAAACAATTAGGGACCTATATTTCTATTCTATTTAAGGACGCATAGATCCATTCTCCGTCTAGTTTGGTAGCACACTAAATACAAAAACAAGTTTCCAACTATTTATACCTGGGTCCAGTTCTCCGTTCTCTTATGATGTCCCTACATCAATAATCGAATTTGCCGTTATCAAAGGTTTTTGAACTCACGTATTCGTTAGTGGCCGCTCCGTCTCGTTCCTCCGCTGGTTCCCGCGTTCCCCACTCGTCGTACATCAAACAGTTTCAACTCTTTGATCAATGTCTTCGTGTTTTCCTCCGTGTTTTTGTCCAGTGAAATCGGTAGTCAATGACCCCTGATAACAACTGTATCTGACTTCTATACCATTCGGTCAATGACCGTCAATTTGTTCTCGCTCAAGACTGAAGCGCTCGATAATTTCCCATCCTCATACATTGCAAGCAATTTTATATTTTAGTCCATCGGGGAATCACTAAACTCGCAGTATCCCGTGACACTCCCCCTTGTCCATAGGTAAACTACCACCAAGAGGTGTATTCCCTGCTAGCCTATCAGCCTGTTCATTCCCCCGTACACCCGCATGGCCAGGGCAAAATATCCATACAATTCTCACAATCTGTGACCTCTGAAGCTACGAGAGCTATTCCACACGAAACATTCCTTTCTCCACCTTGCTAAGCATACTCTTTGAATCCGTAATGAATACAACGTGTGTTGCAGTAGTCTCCTCTAGCCACCGGAATGCCGCTGTTACTGCCTCCACCTCCATTCTCATGCTGGAGGTCGTAGTCTCATATGCCAGACTCTCCTTTTTCAAGACTCGTCCATTAGCCTTTGCAATAAAGCCCCAACCACTACGTCTGTTTCTCACCACGGACCAATCGGTGTAGATGACTATGTAACCTTGATGAGTGTTGCTCTGGATCAGCTGTTGCACTTCAAACACAATGCGGCCCGCTGCCCATTCTGTGCACTCACTACCCAAGTGTTATTATTACATTGTGCCAGTCCGCCATGTTTTCCGGAACTTCAACGCACTCTCTTCCACGATTGATGCTCTCTATATCTAGCGTCGAAGAAAACGTGGTTTACAATCAGCTTCATGTCTGGAAACTGACATATTTTGGCTTTGTTAAATGGTGCAGTGACTGGGAGAGAACAGAGATGTAAGGGCGGGTTCCTGGAAACAGAGAAACGGGTTGGCCAGCACAAGGATCGACACAAGACAATGTAGACACCTTGGACATGGAGGTGGACACAGGACAATGGAGACACCTCGGGCACGAAGGTGGACGAGGCAGCAGAACTTTCCAATGTTTGAAGATACTTAACGGCGGGAGGCTAGGACATAGTTCTGCAACAACCTGTTGCATGATGATGATGATGATGTTTTTGCTGTCTATTATTCACTCCTTCCTTCACCATTATGTAATTATCAATAAACATCTAGCGATTTCGGATTCTCAGTGGAGATATTAGCACCTGTTTCTTGATTCGAAGTTTGGGGGTTCAATTGCGGACTCCATCATTTCAGTTCACGAGTGAAGTTTTGTTGGAATCTCCTGCTGTTCATCACTGTGGCTGCGGAGGTTATGCTCTGTGCGACTCTCTCAGCTGGCTGTACTGTGTGGGATAAAACCCGGTGCAATGAAGTCGCTCTCCTTTAAACAACATTAACTGGTAAAGTGCCATGGGATGAGTAATAAACAAGATTAACTCATAAAATACCATGGGATGACGTAATAAACAACATTAACTCATAAAGTGCCATGGGATGAGTAATCGTATTAAGCGACATCTCATATCTGCCATGGGAGTATATATCGCCGAAATGATGTCTCAATTAAAATACCAATACAGTAATTTTCCCTATGCAACCCTTTTATAATTTGATATATAATACAACATATCTGCTACCATATTACTGATATTTAGGTCATAACTGTGTCACCCTTACTCCCCATTTTCCGCCATCCATTTT
This sequence comes from Cepaea nemoralis, assembly GCA_014155875.1. Taxonomy (NCBI): domain Eukaryota; kingdom Metazoa; phylum Mollusca; class Gastropoda; order Stylommatophora; family Helicidae; genus Cepaea; species Cepaea nemoralis. The sequence continues at coordinate 82,013 of JACEFZ010020859.1, read as the reverse complement.
TGTTTGGTCCAAACCTAAGTTTTGTTTGGCTCTGAATCAGTAAAAGCTAATTATTTATTAACACACGAATGTAGTTGTGTTCACAGTTGACACGATGCTAGTAGACAGGTTGCCCCGGGGTGTCCCACAGATTGATCTCTCTAGGCACTGCATTCACATGTTTACACACGTTTCCATGACGCCTGTGGGAATATATAAACTGCATTTCTTCTGAACCGATGTTTTCACGGCATCGCGAAATATCGGCAATTACTGGGAATATCATTTCCTGAAACAGGTTCACGCTGTTTGAGATTGTGTTTGCATTGTTGTTATTTAAACTTTCTTTCTTTCTTTCTTTCTTTCTTTCTTTCTTTCTTTCTTTCTTTCTTTCTTTCTTTCTAACGACCGGTTTCTACCTTAATATTGTTGAATTGTATTCTTTCTTTCTTTCTTTCTTTCTAACGACTGGTTCCTACCTTAATATTGTTGAAAATTGTACTTTCTTTCTTTCTTTCTTTCTTTCTTTCTTTCTTTCTTTCTTCTTTCTTTCTAATGACTGGTTCCTACCTTAATATTGTTGAAATGTATACTTTCTTTCTTTCTTTCTTTCTTTCTTTCTTTCTTTTCTTTCTTTCTTTACAAGGACTGGTTCCTACCTTAATATTGTTGAAATGTATACTTTCTTTCTTTCTTTCTTTCTTTCTTTCTTTCTTTCTTTCTTTCGTTCTAACGACTGGTTCCTACCTTAATATTGTTGAAATGTATACTTTCTTTCTTTCTTTCTTTCTTTCTTTCTTTCTTTATAACGTCTGGTTCCTACCTTAATATTGTTGAAATGTATACTGTCTTTCTTTCTTTCTTTCTTTCTTTTTTATCTTCAAGGCGCCTTCCTTAGCCTCGCTCTTCTCGTACAATTTTCTTCCATCAATTCTTTCATAAAGGACGCCCATTGTCTGGCCGTTATTACCTCCCGCTGACACAAACTCACGTGCACACAGAGTGCACAAAAACGCAGGTGCACTTACGGGTAGAAAACAATCACTGTAGTTCGTGACCAAAAACACATCTTGGGGCCAAATGGGAAATGGGATTTGCCAGCAGTTTGGAAATTATGGGAAATGAAATCTTTGACGAATACAGAACTGGAGATATTGATGAAATATTTTGCTCGTTGAACTGTGCGTGTATGGACAGGCCACGAAGGAACTATCTGGGACAGCAGAATATAGGAAGACCTGGGCGGGCGGGGGGGGGGGGGGGGTTGGAGAGGGGAGTCGATTGACCGCGCATGCTCCAGGAGGCTATGATGTGCAGGCGATGTGGAAGAACTGTCCATATAATCGGTGCTGTCATCTGCCATCAACTGCCTATAGTTCTTTTCATCGTAGGGCAGTGGGTTCTTGAGTTTGAGGAATTACGGCCGCATGCCTAGTACAGTCGCCGCGAACTGTTTAGGTTAGGGTTTTCATTTTGTGCCCCAACAGAAAAAAATCCACACCTTACCGAGGGTTTGAACTCGGGTCTCTTGAAGGAGAATCAGGTGTTCTAGCCACGCGGCCAGCCGCTCATATCATCTTAATTATTCTTATCTGTTTTTCTTCTCTTGTCTTCTTTCTTTCTTTCTTTCGAAAGGAAATATATACTTTCTTTCTTTCAGTTGCTCTTGCTTTCTTTCTTTCAATCATAGAAGCACATTTCTTTACATAATTGCTCTTCTTTCTTTTCTTCTTTCTGCCTTTCTTTCTTTTGAAAGGTGCCTGCCTTTATATTTTTGAAATATATCCTGTCTTTCTTTTTTTTTCTTTCAATCAAACATGCGTTTTTCTTTATATAATTGCTATTCTTTCTTTCTTTCTTTCTTTCTTTCTTTCTTTCTTTCTTTCTTTTCTTTCGTTCTTTCTTTCTTTCTTTCTTTCTTTCTTTCATCAAAGCGCCTTCCTTAGCCTCGCTCTTCTTGTGGAATATTCTTCCGTTAATTCTTTCATCGTGTTGCATGGAGGGCAAAGATCAGAAAACTAATAAAAACAAAGGAGAAAGTGATTGCAGACAGGTCACACAAATATCGTGTCAAATGGTGTGTGCTGGTGGAAATGACTATGTGTTCACATGCATCCACAGTAGGACGAACATTTACATCTCGAATTAGTCTGATTCAGTCACATTCGCTGCCGCCATAGGTTGTAGTCATTATGCCTTTTTGAAGCACAATGTAACAAACTATCGTCTGTCAAGGCGGCATGGTGCCAATAAATAAGTATGTAGTAGTAGTAGTAGTAGTAGTAGTAGTAGTAGTAGTAGTAGTAGTAGTAGTAGTAGTAGTAGTAGTAATAGTAGTATTAGCAGTAGTGAAAGTAGTATTATTAGTAGTAGTGGCAGTAGAAGTAGTAGTAGTAGTAGTAGTAGTAGTAGTAGTAGTAGTAGTAGTAGTAGTAGTAGTAGTAGTAGTAGTAGTAGTAGTAGTAGTTGTAGTAGTGAAAGTAGTCTTACTAGTAGTAATAACTGTAGTAGTAGTAGTAGTAGTAGTAGTAGTAGTAGTAGTAGTAGTAGTAGTAGTAGTAAGTAGTAGTAGTAGTAGTAGTAGTAGTAGTAGTAGTAGTAGTAGTAGTAGTAGTAGTAGTAGTAGTAGTATTAGCAGTAGTGAAAGTAGTATTATTAGTAGTAGTAGCAATAGTAATAATAGCAGTGGTAGTAGTAAAGCTGATATACTGCAACTTCTGCTACTGTTACTTCTATAGTGCTCGCCTATGATGCTCTGTCTGGCACGGGCATTAACAGCTCTATAAATTATACTGTCAGCACCACTACCATCGAAAATACACCGAGATCAGCATATCCATTATCATCCACAGCGCACATTATATGTAGCAAATCCATGGCAAAGACAGCGCACATTACATGCAGCACATTCATGGACAAAGACAATGCACATCAGATGCAGCAATTCATGGACAAAGAGAACGCACATCATATGTAGCAAAACACTTGTTAGAGTGAGATGAATGCAATGTATGAATGAACGAGTAATCATACAGCTGGTTGCACTGAAAGCCAAAAGACAATAGTATTAAAACAAGTAGAAGCTGAAACACAGCAAACAGAGATAGTGGCGAAAGAAATATACGCCTAAACACCGCAAACAGAGATAGTGGCGAAAGAAATATACGCCTAAATACAGCAAACAGAGATAGTGGCGAAAGAAATATACGCCTAAATACAGCAAACAGAGATAATGGCGACAGAAATATACGTCTAAACACAGAAAGCAGAGATAGTGGCGAAAGAAATATACGCCTAAACACAGCAAACAGAGATAGAGGCGGAAGGAATATACGCCGAAAAGGCAAACAGAGATAGAGGCAGAAGGAATATACGCCTAAACACAGCAAATAGAGATAGTGGGGAAAGAAATATACGCCGAAAAAGCAAACAGATAGTGGCGAAAGAAATATACGCCGACACACAGCAAACAGAGATAGTGGCGAAAGAAATATACGCCGTATCACAGCAAACAGAGATAGTGGCGAAAGAAATATACGCCTAAACACAGCAAACAGAGATAGTGGCGAAAGGAATATAGGCCGTATCTCAGCAAGCAGAGATAGTGGCGGAAGGAATATACGCCGAAAAATCAAACAGAGATAGAGGCGGGAGGAATAAACGCCGAAACAAAGCAAGCAGAGATAGTGGCGAAAGGAATATATGCCGAAACACACAGCAAACAGAGAAATTGGTGAAAGGAATATACGCCGTATCACAGCAAACAGAGATAGTCGTGAAAGGAATATACTCCAAAACAGCAAACATAGAGAGTGGCGAATGGAATATACGCAGTATTACATCAAACATAGATAGTGGTAAAAGGAATATACGCCGTAACAGTAAACAGAGACAGTGGCAGAAGGAATAAACGCTGTATCACAGCAAACAGAGATAGTGGCAAAAGTAATATATGCTAAAACAGAAAGCAGAGATTGTTGCACAATGAATATACGCCGAAACAGCAAAGAGCGATAGTTGCGAAAGGAATATACGCTGAAACAGCAAACAGAGATAGTGGCGAAAGGAATATACGCTGACAGACAGCAAATCACGATTGTGTGGAGGTCAGCATGACCGAATGGATAAGATCACTCGTTCTTAAACAGCCGACGCATGATCCAGTAGGTTCAGCCCCATCGCCGGTCAGTTGGACTAAAATGTTGGCCTCTCGTTCTTGGCTTGAGGACGTAAATTACAAGTAGTTCAGAAGTCGGATTGGGTTCGCCAGATGACGAGGGACATTGGTAATAGGGACAGCTATTCCGCAAGGAAAATCGTTCCTGTGCACTAGAAATATGATAGTAGCACGTTTATGGACGAAGCTTGAGAGTAAATCGAACGAGCGCAAAAATAAACAATCAATATTGTATTGAAAGAAATAGATTCTGAGCGACGGCTACTACTGAAAGAGCTCTATGAAATTATGTTGAAAGGCACCAACTATAGATAATTAATAAACAAATACACACGGATTGATTGGGACTCATGGAGG
>JACEFZ010020859.1:0-72500 GCA_014155875.1 Cepaea nemoralis | reverse complement strand
AATCATTGACCAACTGTTCGATCTATCTAACAACCTAATACCCCCAATCATTGACCTGCTGTTCTAGCCATATAACAACACAATACCCCCAATCATTGACCGACCGTTCTTAGACTTTGGCGATCGTGTGTGAAAGTGAAGCATGACTTCCAATACTTATCATCATGGCACAAGATGATAATGTAATATATCGCTGATAGACTGTTTCACCCACCATTTCCTTAAAACCCTGCACGGCCATAAACATTTCCACCTTCTCAGTATCACCCATGTTGAGCCATGTCGCGAAAAACAAATATCCACTCACAGACACAAATGGAAACCTTTGTAAACACCACGCGAAAGGCACTGTAAAAACAGTATCCATCCTTCTTTGACAACATTGGATTTATCAGTCACTTCCTCCTCACCAGCACCGCGTTTATTCAATTAATTTGCACAAATTGGTTTATTTGCGCACATTCCGCTGTGATTTTCCTTGTGGCTGTTAGATGCACGAAAATCTGGTAAACCTGATGAATAAAACAACCGCCGCCAGCCAGTTCTAGGATGTAGCTTAAAATTCTGTACCCAATGAGACTACTCGAGAAACTTTCTAAGAGATAACATGGTAGTGGCCTATTGAGCCTATTCCTCCCCCAGGAGACTCCAAATGTTTTTCCCTCTGCCTTTTATTCTCAAACCTCTACTTTCTCAAGTCTGTTCCGTGACAGATTAGTAAACCCGTACTAGCCGGGTTTTTCAAAGCAGTGATGCTAAAGAGGCTTTTAAAGACCGGCCTGGATTTATCTGTGTTGTTGTAACCATTTGTTTTCCTCTACAGCCCCACACTCTGGTCGTGCTCTGAGCGACGCTAAATCTTTTGTTTTCCTCTTATCTCTCTGTCTTAGAGTTTCTCCATCCTGTTAGCGAGTCGTGTGCCAGTGTGGGTGTTAAACCCCTGTAATTGTCTATGTTTGAAAACAAGGAGTTTTATTTTGTTTTGATGTATCCTGTTTTCTCTCCTCTCTACCTCTGTTTATTTCTTCTTCAGAAGATGCTTTTAGTGTAGTTGAAAAGTGGTAATTGTACTTGCTCGCTCCATCTGGTCTCAGAACATTAATCTAAATTGTTAAACCACTTGTGTGATTTCGTTGTACTAGATGGGTTGTTGTGAGCCTTGTTTTGTGAGAATGTGTATACAGATAGTGTTCAATCTTTTGTAGATTTCATTGTTTTGCGAGAATTTATATACAGATAGAGTTCATTCTTTTGTAGATTTCATTGTTTTGTGGGAATTTATATACAGATAGAGTTCATTCTTTTGTAGATTTCATTGTTTTGTGGGAATTTATATACAGATAGAGTTCATTCTTTTGTAGATTTCATTGTTTTGTGGGAATTTATATACAGATAGAATTGATGTATATGGTTATGTAGATGAAATTCTTTTGTGGTAATTTATATATATATATAGCATTACAACCTTTTTTGTTTGTGTTTATATACAGATAAAATTCAACCTTTTGTAGATGAAATTATTTTGAGTGGATTCGTAGAAAGATTAGAATATAACCTTTTGTAGATCTCATAATTTTATGCGAATGTACATACAGTTCGTAGACCGTGAAGAATAAATATACTGAAACTTGAGAAGACCTGAACCTGGAAGACAACTGGTTAATGAACAGTGTCCTGTGAGGAAATATAAAATCTTTGGTCATCTTACAAGTTACAGTGCCCAGCAGAGAGCAGTGACCAGCAGAGAGAAGTGACCAGCAGAGAGCAGTGACCAGCAGAGAGCAGTGACCAGCAGAGAGCAGTGACCAGCAGAGAGCAGTGACCAGCAGAGAGCAGTGACCAGCAGAAAGCAATGACCAGCAGAGAACAGTGACCAGCAGAGAGCAGTGACCAGCAGAGAGCAGTGACCAGCAGAGAGCAGTGACCAGCAGAGAGCAATGACCAGCAGAGAGCAGTGACCAGCAGAGAGCAATGACCAGCAGAGATCAGTGACCAGCAGAGAGCAGTGACCAGCAGAGAGCAGTGACCAGCAGAGAGCAGTGACCAGAAGAGATCAGTGACCAGCAGAGAGCAGTGACCAGCAGAGAGCAGTGATGGAAGGCAAGGTTTATGAAAGAAGACGCAGCAGTCGACCAACACAAAGAGTACACAGGACATGGTTGACACTGTCCATCAGGGTGCATGAGGCTGGAGCAAAGACATGACTTTTCGGCGCACCGTGATGAGTGCGCCGTTGTGCACGGGAGCTTGTGGGATGTGGATTTTAATTCCTGAGAATAATTTGTTAAAATATCTAGGGGGTTTTATTGATTCTCTGGTCACTGGTTAGAATGCAGGGTGATCAGGTATATTTACCACAAATCCCAGGAGAAAAGATTTCTATCCTTGAAACAATGGCATCTGTGTGTAGGTTTCCCTTCCCACTTCATCACCCTTTAAATTAACTATAGATGCTAGAAGGATATTGATTGCTCACAACATATAAACAACCACTTGTTGGACACCACATTTACTTGATGTACACAACACTTTTGGACAAACAGTTCAGGTATTAACTCAAGATCTGCAGTTACATATATATAGGTGTAATAAACACTATGCATTTTCAGACAGGCATGGGAATTATTGCAGTATTACAATATAGTACCCAGTGACCCCAAAAAAACAACAACAATGTTATTACAAACAACACAACAACCACAAATTGGGTCTACTTTCATTTTCCCTCATAATTAAGGCAAATAAAGATATTAAATAGAACCCAACATAACATGTTTCTGACACCTTTTTCGATTCTCTCATTGTTAAAAATAATGAGTTGGTGTCAAAATACTATACCATCTATACCATTGGGAAAAAACTACTGACCTGTTACCTTCAGAAAAAAATACCAACATATAAACAGCATTTTGTACTACTAATTAAATTAATTAATAGAGTCAATTTTCTCCTGGTGTGCGGTTAAGGGTTCACCTTTGCTGTCGATTAGATCCTTTTCCCATTATCTGGGTACCGAATTAATGCACTCAGTTATGTTCCTAATATTTATCCACTGGTAATTGGCTGGTGACTATTTTATACTCCATAACCCAGGAATTGAAAAATCACACACCATATATCCCCTCCGTTTGGGGCTAGAATCACGAATATTCTGTTGCCTTAGGCTCGGTGCCCTGTTTGTGAAATTTGGTGCCTCCGGTTGGTCATACTTCAGGAGTTCCACTTAAGCTTTGCAGAAGGTAATTCCCTTTATCATCAGGTCTGATGAAAAGTTGACGTCCATTCAGCTTCTCGGCTTATAATATCCGACTACCAAATTGGCTTACACTAAGGTTTCACCCACCTAGTCGCGAGTCTATAACCCATGGCATTTAGGCTGACATTGGACCGGCAAGGAATTAGTCGTTGTTATCTAGTCCAGTGTAGAACTTTAATTGACTGAGAGGCATCTCATGGTAGTATCTGTGACTAGGGCCACACTTGATCTATACCTACATATATCCACAGATGAATAAATCCAGCACAGTAACAGGTTTGCAAACAATTGGATGATTCCTCTTGTTGCATGATATAGAGACATTTAGCTGCTTTCATATGGTCTTTTATCTGATGGTGTTCAGGGTTTGGAACCTTGAGGTAATCTGGTTTCGTAGTTATGTTTCAGATGATATTCAGTTTGTACCTTGGTTGTATTGGCTTATGTGGTTCAGTGTCTTCTCCCCATTTGTTTGAGTGGGTGTTCATAGCTAGAACTGGGAGTTGCATGGCTGGAACCTTATGTTTGACTGTTGCAGCTGTGAGATGTTCTTTCGAAGACTTATCCATTGTGGATATTAACTTGGTAATCCAACCAACAGTTGAAGGTTACTCACTGTTGTTAGTTTTAGTAACTTGAAGAAGGATTGTCCCAGTTTCACTGACTTGGTTGAATGATGAGGCCATAGGTGATACTTCCCAGAAGTAACGCAAACGATACACTGTTGTCAGTACTCTGATGATCTTCATCTTTGTAGATTATTAGATCTTGAAGTCCATCCTGGATATTCCTACTAAAATAGGACTTAATCACTCACCCAGTCAGTTGTCTTCTAATTTATCTGTTGCTCGCTATGGAGCTATTGAGCGCAGCAGTCCATGGGTATTTCTAGATGCAGACTATGGTTAGGACATTCACTTTCTGGCTGTTGACCCAGGATCCAGGTTTAGTGAAATAGTCCCACCACATTCAACCACCACCTGCTTCTCTTCTATAGAAAAGGGATGACAAGAATACAACACTAGCATTAACCTACTGTGATATGGTAAAAGGTTTACAACACAATTACAAACACAAATACAAAACAACAAGGGGAGAAGGGGAAAGGAGTGGGTGTCCACGTTCCACTGTCCCTCATTGCTGAGTAGAGCCATTCTGACTCTTAATAGTGAGTAAGGTATTTTCTCACTTATATTTTGTTCTGTTGTTACTGGGACTATTAGATGAGTGAAGTCATTCTGTCCATCCAACATGTTGATATTGTCTCTCTCATTACTTGAAGAGAATAGCCTATACAGAATCTCTGAGGTTTCTAATGCCGCGTCTTCCTTTCGGCACTATAATCATCCTTAGGTCAAGACTATTCAACATTGGCTTAAGTACTGACATACACATGGATTCTTACATCAACATCCTCTAATCCCAAGGTGCAACATTAAAATGTATATTCCCACAGTAAAAAGTAACAATCAGAACAGGGAAAATTCTCATACCAGAAAAAAAAACATACATGTCAATTTTTCTGATATCAAGTACATGATAATCCTACATAATAATTAATCATAATGCTGATGCAGGGAGCCTTTGTTTTTGGATTTTCTCAGGGGTTAATCCATAACTAAAACATACATTGTTTACCCCCACTGCGTACAGCAGATGAGGATAGTAGTCGCTGTGATATATTTTGTCAAGGACTGCTATTATTCAAGCAATTTATTCACATCAATCTTCGCTTCTGTTCCTACTACAGTGAGGTGATGCGGAGTGAATCCTATCCGAACATGCATTTACATCACGCGTTTAATTGTTCATGAATTTATATTCAAACATGGCCTGTCCCTAACACTATTTTATGAAATGATTATATGTTCACCCTCATATGGAGTGGTTACTAATCTGTTAACAAAAGGATGGTACTAAAATTTAACACTATAGTTCCAAGTTACAGATTATGATGTGGCAAAATATTTTATCCCCTGACTAAGAGTCAGGAATACGCGTAATCATTTGTATGTCCCCGCATGGATAAAACACCTTTCTATAGTACATAGATTATTTGCAGATTTCTAAGCATAAATAGTGAGATATTGTTCACAGTGCCTAGAAGTTTTAACATAGGAATATGAAATTGACAGACACTAGTTCTTTACTATGAAGTATGAATCAGGGGTCTGCTCCTACATTGAGAAAATCTCTAGAATGTGTTTCAGACATGAGAGTTGATACTCTACAGTACACATAATATTCATAGATTATAGCACTACTAGTGAGATATAAGTTCATAATGCCTATACAAGATATTAACATATGGATTTGAAATTGTAAGACATAGGAAAAATTACAGCGTGGCGCCCACATGTGTTTCCTTAGTAAACATCATCCAGCCTGGTTTAAGAGAATTGTAGCTAATTCTTAATTAAACATACTGGTCTATGTAATACATAAATATATCTTAATAATGTAGATAACATACCAATAGCTTGAAGAGAATCATGTTTTTAAGGCAAAATACCTTCTCCCCGAAGGGAAAGGTCGACTTTCTTGTGTGTTCTCTTGACTAGAAATGGCCGCTTCAGTCTTTGTTTTCCCCCTCGCCAGGTACGGGAGAGAAAACAAGCCAAAATAAATTTAGCTGTGCCACGGTCAGTCTATCGCTGTTTTATTTTCTCCTACATTAAGTAAGTTACTTAAACAGTAATTGTAAGGGTTTGTTTATTTTTAAGGGAGTCCATAAATAGGAAAGGGTAGGGACGTTTTTATTATATTACAGAGCTGCAACTTGATATACAGACAGAATTCAACCTTTCGTAGATTTAACTGTTGCGTGGGAATTTATATACAGGCAGAATTCAACCTTTCGTAGATTTAACTGTTGTGTGGGAATTTATATACAGGCAGAATTCAACCTTTCGTAGATTTAACTGTTGTGTGGGAATTTATATACAGGCAGAATTCAAACTTTCGTTGATTTAATGTTATGTAGGAATTTATATACAGGTAGAATTCAACCTTTCGTAGATTTAACTGTTGTGTGGGAATGTGTATAAATGTAGGATTCAATATAATGTACACGATTTAATTATTTCCATGAAAAATAGAAGAGAAAATCATTACCTAACTTGAATATTATTATACAGTGCATGGAAGATTATGGACAACGGAAAGTCTTATTTCAGGGCACAAACCAGCTCTTATGCAACATCCCATTATAAGTTCATTCACGCTCAATATGAATTACAAAATGAATGTCCCATATTAGTTCGCACCGTGGAAGAACAAAGCATCGTTTTTCGTGTTTTATAGTCAGAGGGCGCGAAACCTTGTGACATATTCAAATGAATAATGGTTCGGTATGGAGACGATTGTTTGAGTCAGGGGATAGTCTATGAATAGGTGGAAAGATACAGAAGAAAGAGCCGTTGTCTCCTATGAAGACAACTGGTTAATGAACAGTCTCCCTCTCCCAAAACTATTCAAGGATCATTCAAAGCTTTGCGGCTTTAAGATCATCACCCTTCAAAATACATTTGGGAAGGTTCTAGAGAAGATAGTCACTGTCAAGCTGCAAGAGTTTTTTGGAAAGGGGGAAGCTTCTTCCAAGAGGCCTGGGGAGCTACAGGCCAGGAAATGATACCTGGTAAAATGCAGTCACTTTTGCCTTTGATGTTTATGGGAGAGAGGGGGGGGGGGGGGGGGGGGGGGGCGGGGGTCCAGAGTAGACAGGAAACGATGGCGGCAGCGCTTGATCTCGAGGATGCATCAAATAGAGTTCGATATGATATTTTGATGACCGCACTGATGGAGAAGGGGGTAAATCCCTGATTGTTGAACTGGATAGCAGCCGTCCTGCATTCTCATCGAGTTGCTCTCCGTCTGGGTGCATGGACCTCAGAGCCACATATTTTAACCCCGGGACTGCCACATGGATCTACAATGTCACCAGTGCTCTTTAACGTGTATACGAGCAAGATTGCAAACCTAGAAGCACCAGGGGTTGGAATAGGGGTTGGAAGGATACTAACATTTGCAGATGATATTCTTGCATATAGGCAGGGGAGAGATAGGGAGCAAACAGCCCAGGAGCTACAGGCGACAGCAGACAAAGTGATTGACTGGTGCACTGAAATGAGTGCTGTCATCCACCCTGAAAAGGCGGCTGTTTTGAGGTGCTCTCTGGACAACAGGATTGTGAGAGCTGATGTCCCAAACCTCGCGATAGATGGTAGAAGCGTCAACACAGAGAACAAACTGAAGTATCTGGGAATCACATTTGACAGGAGCCTGTCCTTCAAGGACCATGTGGAGACGGTTGTGACAAGGTCTCAAAAGGGACTCAATGCACTTAAAACTATGGCTGCATTGGACACAGAGCAGAGAATGCTTTTCATACTATACCAGCACGTGATCCTCTCAGTGATTGATAATGGACTAGGACTGCTCACTGTCTCAAAGAGTCAGCTGGTGAAATTAGAGCGCATACAGAACGAAGCTATGCGGGTCATTCTGGGATGCACCAGAGACACCCCAGTAGTGTATATGCGTTACATCCTTGGTCTGCCGAATGTTGCTGGTAGGCTCAAGGTGATGCAGGCGAAGGCATACCTCAGAGTAGCTTCAGACACAGATCACCCGTTGCATGAGGCACTGGACGCAGTTCAGGGTCAGCGACTGATAAGAAGGAAATCATGGATGGCTCAGGCAGAGGATACGATCAGACAGGTGTGCCCCTTGGAGAACATTAGGCGAGGAGAGGAGTGGGTCAGAGTGCCAGCGGAGCAGTCAGACTTGTGCAGAGTTATAATCACATTTAGCCGGGAGTGCAGGGAGTGGCCAGCAGGGGCCACGGAAGTGGAAATCCAGCAACTAATTCATGATAATTCTCGCTCGGGTGATGTGATTATCTACACAGATGGGTCGGTGTTGAGAGGTAGGAGAAGTGCTTGGGGGTTCTTAGCAAAAGCTAATGGTCGACGTTTGGTGCAGGAGCGCCTGGCATATAATACCACAACGTCTAGCTTAAGAATGGCGGTGGAGGCGGTCAGTGCAGCTTTCCGCTGGATGGAGAATACGACACACACACACACACACACACACACACACACACACACACACAACACACACACACATCGTAATTGTAACCGGAGGAAGGTGAGGGCATACAAGCTTCGGGCAGAGTGGCTTGCTTCGCTTCGGAGGTCACGGGTGACAAGCATCGCCTGGATCTTTTCTCCTGGGCATGCCGGTGTGCTGGGGAATGAACAGGCGGACAGATTGGCTGGCTCTGCAGAACTTGGTGGAGTATTGATACATGACAAGGCAGACGTGGTTGCGGCCTTGTGGGAACACTTGTACACCTCGGAGGAGCAAATGGATCACCATGGTCTGGCAAGAATGAGACAACGAGGAGTGACGAGGGAAATCTGGCCGACGCTTGACGCTCAGAAGAAAGGCGAGACGGACATATAATCAGATTGCTACTGGTACTATTGGTGTTGGAACTCTTCGCTGGCTGCTGAGGGTGGGGACGGAGCGTTTATGGGAATGCCCGGAATGCTGTGATGTCGGTTCCTAATTCAATCAATCAATCAATCAATCGTGAAGAAAACATTAAAGACGCATGAATCTACTGGGAAAGTCGTGGTGACCATTGTTTGCGATATCAAGGGCCCTATATGGTTGCGTTTCTACGAATGTGATGGATCTTTGACTAGTGCTTGACACAGTGACATGCTGATGAACAAGCTGTAGCCAGCGATGTGATAGAAACGCCGGGGTCTCCCCAAAGAGGTATTGTTGCTGCACGGAACACCCCGCCCTCTTTCGGCTGCGCATACAGTGGTTACACACAGTGCTCTGAGATTTGAGGTCTGGATACATCCAAACCATCCAGACCACTGGCCAGACTTGATGCCGTCGGACTTTCACTTGTTTGGATTCTGGAAAGAACAGAAGCGGGGTTAAAGGTTTGCAGATGACAACCGAGGTAATGGACGAGGCGCAGCGTTGTTTTAAAGCCACACCCAAACACTTCTTCCTGAAAGGCTTCAACAAGCTAGTCGGCAGGTGGACCAAGTGTGTTGCCAGACAGGGGGACTATGTTGAGAAATAACACACACACACACACACACAGACACACACACACACACACACACACACACACACGCCACATGCACGCACGCACGCGCACACACACACACACACAATGTCTGGTTACTTAATGACTCCCCCCCCCCCCCTCGTATATACAAATATGAATCACGCAACAGTAAATGTACGTGTGTTGCATTAACTTGTATAGAGATGGTTGCTGGTGGGTTAGTCCACTGCCGGACCAAGTCCTCACTCTTATGTCGGATGATTCCTCGGTCTGATCGTTTGGGCCACCACAAAGGTCTTCATTCTATCAGTGTGAGGCTGGTCTAGAGACTGACCTCCAGACCCGGTGCTTAAGTGCCATATACACGGTGTATGTGTTGTACAGTAGTCGAGGCGGCTGAAAGGATTAGAGAATTGGCACTTCAACCTCCGGTACGTCGTAGGCGGGGTAGGGTGTTCCGTCCCTACATCTGTATTCAGTTGTAGGCTGGGTATGGTGTTCAGTCCCTACATCTGTATCCAGTTGTAGGCGGGGTAGGGTGTTCAGTCCCTACATCTGTTTTCAGTTGTAAGGGGGGCGGGCGGTAGGGTGTTCAATCCCTACAACTGTATTCAGTTGTAGGCGGGGTAGGGTGTTCAGTCCCTACAACTGTATTCAGTTGTAGTTTGGGTAGGGTGTTCAGTCCCTACATATGTATTCAGTTGTAGGTGGGGTTGGGTGTTCAGTCCGTACATCTGTATTCAGTTGTAGGCGGGGTAGGGTGTTCAGTCCCTACATCTGTATTCAGTTGTAGGCTGGGTAGGGTGTTCCGTCCCTACATCTGTATTCAGTTGTAGGCGTGGTAAGGTGTTCCGTCCCTACATCTGTATTCAGTTGTAGGCGGGGTAGGGTGTTCAGTCCGTACATCTGTATTCAGTTGTAGGCGGGGTAGGGTGTTCAGTCCCTACATCTGTATTCAGTTGTAGGCGGGATAGGGTGTTCAGTTCCTACATCTGTATTCAGTTGTAGGCGGGGTAGGGTGTTCAGTTCCTACATCTGTATTCAGTTGTAGGTGGGGTAGGGTGTTCAGTCCCTACATCTGTATTCAGTTGTAGGCGGGGTAGGGTGTTCAGTCCCTACATCTGTATTCAGTTGTAGGCAGGGTAGGGTGTTCAGTCCCTACATCTGTATTCAGTTGTAGGCGGGGTAGGGTGTTCAGTCCCTGCATCTGTATTCAGTTGTAGGCGGGGTAGGGTGTTCAGTCCCTACATCTGTATTCAGTTGTAGGCGGGGTAGTGTGTTCAGTCCCTACATCTGTATGCAGTTGTAGGTGGGGTAGTGTGTTCAGTCCCTACATCTGTATTCAGTTGTAGGTGGGGTAGGGTGTTCAGTCCGTACATCTGTATTCAGTTGTAGGCGGGGTAGGGTGTTCAGTCCGTACATCTGTATTCAGTTGTAGGGGGGTAGGGTGTTCAGTCCATACATCTGTTTTCAGTTGTAGGAGGGTAGGGTGTTCAATCCCTACATCTGTATTCAGTTGTAGGCGGGGTAGGATGTTCAGTCCCTACATCTGTATTCAGTTGTAGGGGGGTAGGGTGTTCAGTCCCTACATCTGTATTCAGTTGGGCTTTATTATCGTTGACTTCACTTTCAGACAGCAATATCAAACTACTGACAGTACAAATGCCTTGAAAATCAACCTGGGGTTGTTTGCAACGTCCTGCCCAGGACATGCACGGTATTTAAATATGTTCTACCACTCTCATTCTCTATCCATGCTCTAACACTAGCGCGGGGGGGGGGGGGGGGGTTGCAAGAGTGGTACTGCAAATTCGCATCTGCGTGTTCAGGGTTAACAAGTATACCGGCTCTGTGGTGCAGATGTTAAGGAAATAATTCATAATTCCGCATACCGCGTTCGAAACATAGCTGCGGGCGTTTTGGCAGCAGGTTATCTTGCGTGGTTATCAAAAAATGGTATGAGTGCCAGTCGTACAGAAAGTAATGGCAAAACACTGAACGTAAACTTGCCAAGAAATAACTAACAGCCGTGAATGCTTGAGTTGACTTCGACATAAATAAAGGAAATGGAGCTTTAGAAGAATACAGTTACATGGAGGATTTAAAGAAATGAAACAGCTTACAGAGACGCAAACAAATGATGAACAAATATTACAACATATGTGTAAGTCTAACTAAAACTGACATCAACACATTTTTGTGAAATACTAGCAGAAGAATGGAAGATAATGTGGGATGAAAGCTTGACAGGAAAATATGCATGCGCAATGTTGACGCTGCAACAAGAGCTGGTATGATAACACGTGAACTAAAACTCCCTTGCAATAGATTTTGTAATTACAACTTGCAATTGCATATTTTCCTACGAAAGAACCCAGCTGCTGAATGCCAGGAGCATAATAACAAACAACATTGTTTACTGGAATAAAGGAACATGAATAACAAAGAATGGCACTAACAACATGTTTGAACCAGTACAATTAACCTAAGGCAGAGGAGAAAGGTAGAGACAGGGGCTAGAGAACAGCAAGGAAGGATTCAGTGGTCAACGAGACGGACTCTTTTTATTTAGGAGCCATTGTTGTAAAGTTGATACAAATACATGTTGGTCAGTTGAGTTGAGTTAAGTTGAGTTGAGTTAAGTTGAGTTAAGTTGAACCGACATTATAGCATTCAGGACATTCCAATGCGTGCTCCTTCTTCATCTTCAACAGCCAGTGAAGATTCCCAATACTAATGGTACCATTAGCAGTCTAATTAAGTGTCCGTGTATTCAGTGAGAAGCTGATAATGTAAGAGCAGATACAGCTGGATTATATCAACTGCAGTCTACAATATGCGTTGCTCGGTGGTGCAGTTGCTAGCAAACCTGTCTGTGCACCCAGTAGTTTTGTGTTTTCACCGACCTCAGCTTCCAGCAGGGATGGATTAACCATTAGGCAAATAAGGCACGTGCCTAGGGCACCAAGCATTTGGGGGCACCACAAGTCCTCAAGAAAAATGTGTATATTGTCCCGGTAGCGTAATTGCATGGCATAAGCAAATCGCAAATGTAATATTGAATCGCACATTATTTAACCTTGGTCCCACAACCCGGGGGTAAAATACCAGCCACCCAGTTTTTTGTTTTTTTTTTTGCTATTTTTTGTTATTTTTCTTCAAGGTTTTTTTGTGCTATTTTAGAATTAGAATTTGCTTTCATGCTTGTCTTTTGGGAAGAAGTGTTACAACATTTTCACAGGGTCAGTCAAGCTCTACAAAATGAGCACATGAACTTGAAAACGGGTGCTGATTTGTATTCTTCACTAGCAGATCACTTGCATGAATCTAGGAATGGATTTGAAAGATTTGAAGAAGCTGCAAAATAAATAACACCAGGTGTGTATTATAAGTCAACTTTGACCGTAATCGTAAACGAAAGACAGTGGTCATTGATGGTGATGCCCCTGAGGTATCTCAGAATGCCAGAGACAAATTTCGTATATCTGCTTTCTACACCATTGTTGACAAACTTGAGACAGAGATGAATAGACGAGGACAGGTATATAATGATCTAGCAGTTCGATTTTCTTGTTTGGTCGATGTACCACAAACATCTCAGTGTTGTGAAGGACTAATAAATGCTTATCCTGAAGATCTTAACAATAATTTATATACTGAACTACAACAGTTCCACTCATATACTCGCCACAAGTTTTGTGCATCAAAATCTGACAACAACACGTTCAGTCATGCAGAACTCTACAAAGTAATAGTTAGAGACAACATCGAGTGTGCTTTTCCAAATGTAGAAATCGCCTTGCGCATACTTTTAACATTAATGGTTACGAACTGTTCAACTGAGCGCTCTTTTTCTCAATTGAAACGTACAAAAAATCCAAGTAGATCGACAATGAAACAAGAAAGGCTTGATTCCTTATCTTTGCTGATGATTGAGGCAGACTTATTGCGCAAAATTAACTTTGATGACATACTCAAATACTTTGCCAGAAGTAAATCTAGAAAAAAGAACTTTAAAATGTAAATGTGTGCTCTCTCTCTGACTTTCTTATCTATCAAAAAAGTTACAGTATTTTTGTCTACTATTATTACAAAATTAATTAACTATTAATTTTAATACAGAAATACCTTATTGTAGGTTTTATATGAGTGATAGTAGTACAAACATATGTGTTTACATTTCACAACTGTTTTTCTTTGTTAGTTTTTTGCACAATATTGAACATAACAGCAGTCAGTGGAGGATCGGGGGCCCGGGGCAGTAGGGGGCACCCGTGTGGGTTTGTGCCTAGGGCACCAAGATGGCTTAATCCGGCCCTGGCTTCCAGGTACAGCCAGCCTAAAAGAGGCACCAGGAGGACGTTTCCAGAGAAGTTAAGGCAGCTGGAGTGATAATGAAGACATCGCTCATCAAGTGTCGATTGGTCTAAAACATGGGCCCAGCATCATATACCTTAAATGCTTTATGACGTGAAAGTTGGTTAGTTAGTCGCCGTTCCAACTTCATGGCAAAGGGTCACCCCATTATGCTACGTTGTTGTGCCAGTGAGTATCACACGAAATCCTCCTCACTGCCCCATGTGAAAAGTGGAACAAACAGGAGTCTCGACAAACCAACAGCCCTCATAAGTATAGTATGCATAATACCGCCGCCAGAATGCCAACACAAAAGTCCGCCACGAAAAATACCGTTCATCGTCGATGGAAGCGGCAGTCTCTAGAAAAACAGCAGCCACACATTGCGGCATAAGGCAATCCTGTTAGTTCATAGACCGGTCGGTTGTCATTTGTCTGAACATGCAGTTCACGCTACAAAGCACTCCAGACGAAATTCACAACTCACAGTTTCGTTACACCGGAACCATAACGCCATTAAAAATATGACGTGAAAAGGGTGTTTCAGCTGTCCTGTTTGCTACACGAAACAGCAAGAGTTTAACATCGAACATGCCCACGAAGAAAGCGGAGAGCACAAGGCGAATCAATTACATTGCTTGACAGACCAGAATAAACACATTAGAAATCCAATATCTGAAATATCGAAAGAAGCTATATATCTCAAATGCTGAGCTGAGAGGAGCGGCTGGCCGAGTGGCTAGAACGCCTGACTCTCCTTCGGGAGACCCGGGTTCGATCCCTCGGTAAGTTGTGGGATTTCTTTCTGTCGGGGGCAAAAAGAAAATCCTAACCTGCACAGTTCGCGGCGACTGCCTTAGCCAAGCGGCCTTAATTCCTCAGGCTCAAAGACCCCTCTGCCATACACCGCAAGGTACTATATTGGCAGTCAATGACAGTTTTAGTGAAATAACAGCTGAGCTGAGTTGAGGTAAGTTGAGGTGGATTGAGTTGAGATGACTTGAGCAGAGTTGAGCTGAGGTGAGGTGAGTTGAGTTGGCGTGAGTTGAGTTAGTTGACTTGAGTTGAGTTTAGTTGACTTGACTTGAGTTGATGTGAATTGAGTTGAGATGGGTTGAAGTGAATTGAGTTGAGTTGAGGTGAATTGAGTTGGGTTGAGTTGAGTTGAAGTGAGCTGAGTTGAGCTGAGGTTAGTCTAGCGAAGTTGATAGTGAAGGCTCATATGCCATCAGCACGGTTCGCGCCTGGACTCGTCCTTGTCAAAGTGAGGGACAGATGGCCGTCTATTCCTTCTTGCTCACAGGCCTACAAAATGAGATGACTTTATCACATGGCGTAGACAAGCAGGGAAATAGACATTTTAGAGGACAGACAAACTGGCATAGTTTCATTTCACGGACAAATACATGCGCATGTTGGCAGATAGACGGAACATAATGATGTAAATGTTGACAGATGTACACAAGATACACATAAATAAATGTTGGCATATGTTGACAAATATACACGAGGACATTTTAAGACAAATAATGATATGTTGATAGACAGACACAATGAGATGTTGACAAATACACAAAGAGGAAGAAAAACAACTTGAAAGGCAGATACAAGAACACGTTGACAGACACAGAGATAAAAGGCACGTTGGTAGAAAGATAGACATACATAAGTAGACATACATAAGTAGACATACATAAGTAGACATACATAAGTAGACATACATAAGTAGACATACATAAGAAGACAGACAACTACAAGGACAACTTGGATAGACAGGCAACACATGAAGAGATGTTGACAACCACACGTATTGAAATATGTGCAGCCAGACAGACAGACAGACGTAAGGACATGCCTGACAGACAGAGAGACGCAAAGATATGTTTGACAGAAATGCAGACAACCATGAAGACACACAGCTAGACAGACAGAAACCACACAGGCCAGTGGAACGAGAGTCAAGTAAGTACCCAGACCATGAAGACATGCAGCTAGACAGACAACATATAGACCGTGGAACAAGGAACCAACAGGAAGGCAGACACAAAGACAGGCAGACACGCATCCATTTTGCCAGACTGACAATCGTGTTCAGAGACGGACAGAACGCAATAACATCACACGCAGGCCTTACAAAACAATTTCCGCCAAAAATAACTTCTTCCCAGCAGGCGCGGATGCGACAGAGCGCGCCATCAACAACGGACAATGCCTGAGAATATTGATTTTCAAATGTTAATATCACTAGAATACCAGTTGTCTTTGCCATCAAGTTTTTGTACATTCAATCTGTACGTTTTTTTCCCCTCCATTGTCGTATATTGCGTATTACGACATATACATAAGAATTCACCGGTCTCTGTGGCTAAGGGCTTGCGAACGCGGTTTGTGAGCCCGTATACCCGGGTTCGAAACACGGCGGTGTTGGTTTTTTTGAAAAAGGTATAAGAGCAGATCGTTCAGAAAGCAATGGCAAACTACTGAACGTAAAATTTGCCCAGGAATCACGAACAACGAAAATGCTGGGCTTGGCTGCTACGTCCAGTGAAGGACATGCAACTTAATTTTTTTTTTTAAATACAATATACTCTCACTTATTATCTACTAGCTGACCCGGCCCGGCTTCGCCCAGGCCCTGGAGGGGATCTATCTATCTATCAGTCTGTCTGTCTGCTTGTTTGTCTGTCTGGCTGGCTGACCCGGCCCGGCTTCACCCAGTCCCTGGTGGGGAGCATCTCATTTAATTCATATAAGTAGTCATATAAGCTCTCCCGTTCCCGACTATGTGTCTGTCTATCTGACCGGGCCCGGCTTCACCCAGTCCCTGGTGGGGAGCATCTAATTTAATTCATATACGTAGTCATATAAGCTATCCCGTTCCCGACTATCTGTCTGTCTGTCTATCTGTCTGTCTGACCCGGCCCGGCTTCACCCAGTCCCTGGTGGGGAGCATCTAATTTAATTCATATAAGTAGTCATATAAGCTCTCCCATTCCCGACTGTCTGTCTGTCTATCTGTCTGACCGGCGTGGTTTCGCCCAGCTCTTGGCGCACAGAAACTTAAAAGAATGTCCTTCCACACACCATTCAATGAAAACTGTTGAAAAAGATGGGTTACAATGTTATGCATTATGCATTATTTTTATGAAAACTTTGAAAATGCCTAAAAGATTATATCATTATTTATTATAACTCATATGCCTGAAAATAACTATAGACAAAGAGTTTAACAATAGTGCAAGTAGGTCCAACAATATGACTATAAAGTATATAGAAATGTTATTAAAAGTTATGCCCCTTGAAATAACTTTTCTAGAGTGAAGTCCCCCTGCTATATAGACATTATATAATGAAAATGGAAAAGTAAATGTTATTAAATAAGTCGAAGATTTTACATTAAGAAATTATTATAGTCGGTTGCAAATGAATGAAAGGAAGACGTGTAGAAAATTTCATCTCAATCGGATGTACCGTTATCGAACGCATCCAATACAAAAATCCCCACACACAAACAAACAAACATACACTCTGTTTTATAGATATAGATTACAACACACACACACACACACACACACACACACACACACACACACACACACACAGACACACACACACACACACACACACATATATATATATATATATATATATATATATATATATATATATATATATATTTAAAAAGGGGGGGGGGTGGTTGTGGCGGCGCTTCAAATGACACCCTAAAAAGTATGATAGAAATTACATTAACCATGTCATTGTCTTGTAACCTTTCAGTATTGTTGTTAAGTATGTCAAGAGTGTTAAACACGTGACTTAACGGTACAGACAAACACGGTAACGTCACAATGATAGTGTAAGGATGGCCGCCCCACTTTTGAAATGTACAAACCGTTTTTTTTTTTTTTAAATCAGTTGTCGTAATTCTTCCTTACTTACTTTCGTGTTGTCCCTGGAGTGTGGGGAATCAACACTACATTTTTATTACCCCAATATTATTGTCCTAGAGAAACCACCAGACTCCGTCCACAAAACTCCGTCGGTCTGCAAACACCTCTTTCTTACTCTCACTCACCCTTGTATCATGCCCCCTCTCACTTTTCCCCAACATAACATACTCCACAACTCAAGCTTTAACAAATAAATACAAAATAATTTATTAAACCAAGAGTATAGGTGTGAGAGGTGTGTGTGTGTGTAAAGGGTAGAATGTGTGTCGAATATTTCTATTGGGTGCGGACATAGACCAGGTAGCTGAAGAGCCCAGCCCTATCATCACAGAAAGGATACCACCATATCCTCATTCATTCCACGAGGACCTCACCCAGGTATGTGTCCATCCTGCTAGATGTAGATTTCCACCGGTGGCTGTTTGATCACTCAAAAGAACTAGTCACAGTCCGACACTAAATCCTGTCTGGATCACACAGTTAATATATGTCTAATTTGTTCTTATACTTATAACACCCTTGTCTAGTGAGGACACGAATATACTGTTCTTTGAAATAAATGTACTTCCTGTTTCAAGTGTCTACTGTTCACAAGACCATTGTTATACTAACTTCCTAATCAGTTTATACTGATTTATTCCCATGGGATGGGGAATAACTGTATCTCTTTGTTTGTTCACCTGTCGTGTAAAACATACTGCCCACTGGTCTTTTCCCAGGTGGTGTAAAAGAAATTCACTTTCTACTATTCTGTTCCCAAGTGATGTTTGAAACATTAATTTGACGATTTGGTGCGGAGAAAACAATTTCTTGTATTCTGTTAATGTGTGACGTTTGATAATCCCTCTTATGCTTGTTCCCGTAAACCCTTTTTATCATGGGCTAAGTGCAAAAGATGTTGACCAACTGCCTGCACCAAGGTCTCCATTCTCAGTGACTTGAGTGACCTAAAGGAACCTGTCAACGAGAGAACAACACATTTGGTGATAGCAACTGTCCCTGACCTCCATTGGGGGGGGGGGGGGTTGTGTTCGCCTCACTCAGATACATGACAGTGAACCAACTCTGTCATGGGCATAGGAGTTCTTCACTCCTGTCTGCAGTGGGTTAAGATCAGGACAGAGACAAATGTAAAGTGTAGACCCCCAGCAGACCTCACTGGAGATCCCTTCTCCCCATCCCCAATCTTCCCCAATATCACCCCACTACACAATTCTCACTAGCAGAGCTAATTCTATTCATTACTCTAGCAAGTTTTACCGAGGCTACTGCTTATATTAACTAGGCTTAAATATACTCTCTACAATACCTTAAGTACAACACAGCAGTGTCTTCGAAATCATATCCACATTTTGCCATAACAGGCACGTGTACAATTAAATCTAATTAATTTCCGCACACGGTAGATATTTTTTAAATCCACTGCAGTGACAAACACGTCCGTGCAAGTCAATCCTCAGAGTTACACTCCTTGTAAACAAAGCATGTTTTTACCCAACAGCCTTGAGTGGCCACGTGACGTTCTTTTGATGTTAACAAAAGTGGTTCAAGGGCAGATTATCCATTTCTGAATAAATTCTCTTCCTTGGGTTTCATCAATGTCACAATAGTAGATTATCTCCCCTTTTGGACAATCCATGCACAAGTCGCCTCCCCTTTTTTCAACATATGCCTACAATTTCCCGTCTTGTGGGGATTGTCAAAGACGATTTTCCTGTTTGATGCTGGAGACTTCCCCAGGTTGGCGGTGTCTTTGATCTAACTGGTAAACAACTGCAGCTGTGCAGTCAGACTTTATTGGTTTTTCTGTCCTGGTTAAAACCAAATGTGGCTTTGCACACAGGCTATGAATATGACCGTCTGTATTGTCATAATCTGGTTGATACACAGTGAAATCATGACATAGGCCCCCTCTTAAGAGAGTAGTCCATCTCACTCTTCTCCACTGTGAATTCAATCCAGATGATTCATTCCTCTTCTTCAGGAGCTGGGTGTCTTGATAAGAAGTCCGCTCCAACATTTTCCTTCCCAGGGATATATTCCACTGTGAAATTGTAGGGTTGAAGTAACAACGACCACCGCATCAAACGGGCGTTGAGCTTCTGAGAAGTAGCCAGGAACATCAGGGGCTGATGATCTGACTGGACCCGAAACTTAACTCCATACAAATAGGGCTGGAATGTTTGCACGGCCCATACGAGAGACATGCACTCTCTCTCGACGGTCAAATAATTCCTCTCAGCCTGGAGTAGCTTCTTGCTTGCGTATGCCACAGGTTTCAAAACCGAAGCATCCTCTTTCCCTTCCTGTAACAAAGCTGCCCCAATCCCAATCCCACTTGCATCAGTTCTCAACACAAATGGTTTGGAAAGGTTCGGGAGCTGTAATACAGGTTTACTGACCAAGGCCTCCTTTAACTGACTATAGGCAGTCTCACATTCTGGTGTCCAAATGATTTGGACCGGGAATCCCTTTTTCAAGGTTTCCGTCAATGGAGCTCCCAGTTCAGTGAAATGTGGGATAAATTTCTGGTAGAATCCACACAACGAGAGAAAAGATCGCACATCCTTCTTCGTTTTTGGCCTTGGGGCATTTCTGATTTTCTCCAGGTTCTTCTCTTCTGGGACAATGTGTCCTGGAGTGATGGTGTGACCTAGAAATTCCAGAGTCTGGTAACCAATCATGCACTTGGTTGGACGAGCGGTAAGCCCTGCTTCCTTGAGTCTATTAAACACTCTCTCCAAGGATTGCAAATGGTCATCCAAGCTGTCACTGGAAATCAGAATATCATCCATGAAGGAGATGATGGCCGGATCCTGTAAAGGATCTAATAAAGTCCTCATCATACGTGTAAACACACTAGGTGCATTGCTGAGTTCAAAGGGCATGACCTTGAATTCGTAGTGTCCACTGGGTGTACTGAAGGCCAGCAGTGGTCGAATCTCCGGTTTGACTGGTATTTGATAGTACCCCCGACTCAGATCCACCTTTGAAAAGTACCGAGCCTTATGGAGCCTAGCGAATAACTGCGTTGGATTCGGCAAAGGTTCCACCTGAAATTGTGTATGACTGTTCAGAAGTCGGTAGTCTATACACAACCGGTGTTCTCCACTTGGTTTCCGTAACAAAACTACCCCCGCATTGTATGGAGATGTGGATGGTGCAATCACGTCATCCTCCAGCAGTTTTTGTATTTCCTCCTCCAGGGCCTTTTCTTTAGAGAAGGGCACTGGGTAAACCTTTTGGCGAACAGGCTCCTGTGTGGTCAACGTCATCTCGAACTCCACCAACCTCGTTCGTCCTGGTTTATCAGTCAGTATCTCCTTATGAGACCTGAGAACCTGGGTTATCTTCTCCCTCTCCTGGGAGGTCAGATCAGGGTTCACCTGCACATCCTTGTAGGTTTCCTGGTGTACCAGGGGATATTCCCTGCCCTCGCTGGTTCCCACTTCTGTCTCCACTGCAACTGCCATTGCCATGAGGTGAGCTGCTTTTTCTCCGGGTCTCTCTTCGTATTTCCGCAAGAGATTGATATGGAAAATCTTCGACTTTCCCCGGATCCGGATCTGATAGTTGGTTCTGGATATCACCCTTTCCACGGGAAATGGTCCTTGCCAACCTATCTCCAGTTTGTTGTTTCCCGTTGGGAGTAGCAACAAAACTTTGTCTCCCACCTCTAGAGATCTGTCTTTTGACCTACGGTTGTAGTAAGCCGCATGTCTTTTCCTGGCCTTTTTCAAGTTTTGATTTGCCAGAGTCCATCCTTTGTGGAGTTTTTCTTTTAGTTCCTCCACGTATTTATAGGAAGAGATCACTTCTTCTGACGTCCCCTCTTCAGTCCAACTCCTCAACATGGCTTCCAACGGTCCTTTAATAGGACGACCAAACAGCAACGTAGCGGGTGGTCGTCCTGTTGAGCCATGAGGAACTTCCCGATAGGCAAAGAGTGCTGCTGGGATATATTCATCCCACCTATCAGGTTTTTCCTGCGCCAGTTTCCTGAGCATTGTCATCAACGTGCCGTTGAAACGCTCTACTTGTCCATTGGCTTGAGGATGGTAAGGGCTGGTATGTATGTAGTTAGAGTGAAACACTCTAAATACCTCCTCCATGAGTTTTCCACAAAACTGGGACCCATTGTCCGTCAGAATTTGATCTGGAAAGCCTAATCTTGTAAAGGCCTCCATCAGTGCATCCGCCACTCGTTTCGAGTCAATCAGTGGTCAACGGTATGGCTTCACCCCACATTGTACAGCAATCCACCATTGTGAGTATATACATGTTCCTCTTCCTAGTCCTGGGAAGTGGACCCACGATATCGATGGCTACCCTCTCGAAAGGAGAGTTCATAATGGGCATCTCACCCAAGACCACCGGTGCTGTCCAGTGTTTCGGTGCCACCCTCTGGCACTCAGGGCATGACTTCACATACCGACGCACATCCTCTGTCATTCCCGGCCAATAGTAGTGGCAGGAAATCCGCTGCATGGTGGCGGCAATACCCATGTGTCCACTAAAGGAGATGGTATGCCCCATATGAAGAATCTGGGACCGGTGAGCTTTCGGAACGACCAACTGACCGTATAGGTTGTTTCCCCTTCCTGCTCTCCTGTAGAGTATCCTGTTCTTCATGTAGTACTGACCCCCTCCTGGTGGATCAGCACTTTTCTGCAGCTTTTTGTAGCAAGGACGTAAAGTATCATCCTCACTCTGGGCAGTTCGTAGCTCCCCCGGCAGTGGGTTAGTCACAATTGCTTCTGCCTCTTCCGTTCTCGTCTGAGAGCGAGTCTGTATTGCTCCCATATGGATTGGCTCCCTGGGCATTCCCAGAAAGACATACCGGCAACCAAGGATTACTGGGAAAATGGGATCGGTCAATACAGCAGCCTTGATTGTGCCGGTGACATATCTTGACCGAATCTCCACGTCAGCAATGGGCAACTTCATGGCTACAGCACTCTTCTGTGCAGGCTGTATTTCCATGGTCTCATCTGTGAATTGTTCTGGGTGTACCAGATCCGCAGAAATCACGGCCTCCCCGTCCAGTCCTGTGTCGTACAAACACTCCACTTGACGACCGTTAACCTCTACCAATTCCACTACAGGTGGTTTTTCCTGGTCTGGAGTCTCTTCGTCGGCCTCGACCTGTTCAGTGGGCTCCACCTTAGGTCTCCCGGGGCACATAACGAATTGAGAATCTCCTGACTCTTCCCTGCAGTCAATAGCATTGTGCGTGTTTGACTTGCATTGGTTGCACCATTTCCCTGTCCTAGATTTTCTAGTACCGGCCTTGAGTGAGCTCTCCTGATGGCGAGCCTTCTTGCTGACTTTGGCATTTTCCGTGACAACCTCCTTGGAAGTCACTTGACATGCTGCGAAGTGAGGGCTCTTAGCCTTCGATTTGCAGTCCCTCGTATTGTGAGTGGGTGACTTACAAATTGAACACCACTTCTCCGACCACTGTCGTTTTGGTGTAGAGCTCGAAGAGCTCTTGCTTCCCTCCTTCGTCTTCTCTGAACTATCCTCTGATTTTTGCACATAAGGTTCCCCCTTTTTTGTTCCTGAGCTTTTGGCTTTCTTCTTGTCATGTTTCTCCTGACTTTTGGTGTTGGTGGGAAGGTTTTCCCCGGCCTCCCCATGTACCTCTACGAACCGTTCTGCTAATTTTGTCACGAGGTCAATACGTTCCGCTCCTTGTTCTCCCAGGAATGTCCTGAGAGGTTTTGACATTTGCTTCTTCAGCTGGTCGACCACCATTAGTTCTTCCAGACTCTCATAGTTCATGTGCGAACCCAGCCAAATCCATCCACTTGTGAAGATAGGATTTTAGACGCAAACCGTAGGCGGCAAACAACTCTCCCGGTTCTCGTTTCGCTACTCGAAATTTTTTCCGGTAGGTATGTGACGTAACCTCGAATCGTTTCAGCAGAGCCGTCTTCAATTCGTCATAGTTGTTCTCATGTCCTGGTGGCAGGCGAGAATAAACCTCGTAGCCGGTCCCGCGTAATCCCTGGGATAGCTTGAGATTCCATTTTTCACGGTCCAGACCCATAGCCACGGACATGGCCTCGAAGCGTTGAAGGTACTGGTCAATCTTCTCCTTGTCCTCCTCGTAGATTGCTAGAGGAAACTTCATAGCATGGTAACTATGTCCACCTGCTGAAGTTGAGCCTGGGACTGAGGAACCTCCAACTGCACCCTCAGTTTCCCCATTAGATTGTCTCTTCAACTCAAGTTCCCTCATCCTGTACTCGTGCTCCCTTTTCTGAGCCTCCTGCTTTGCTTCAAGTTCCATCCTTCTAGTGGCTTGCTCAGCTTCTATCCTTTTAGTTTCTAACTCCATCTTCCTCAATTCCAATTCGGCCTTCCGAACATCTCTTTCTGCTTGACGATACTCTCTCTCCACTTCCTGTATGTAATCCGTTAAAGCTGAACCAGACAACCCCATTCCTTCCCCCTTTTCCCTTAGTTCTGCCCCAGTTAATTTAGGAGTGGCCATTTTTCAGACAGGTAAGTCAGCAGATAGGGTGCAGATTATCTCCAAGAGGAATATATATATAATGAACAATCACTGTTAATCTAATAATTAAGACCACACACAACACAATCACTCAGTGACAAGAGCAGAATCAGGACCACAGACCTATGCAGACGTGTGAAGTGTGAACAGGTAAGATATGTATCCTAACCCCTATCCACATTCACTCTAGCTGGATTCTCTCTCTAACAATATCTCCGTCTTTTAACAAAAGATCCGGTGTCTAAAGAACCCGTTGTAAGAGGATCCCGCTGTCAAAAGATCCCGTCTACGAGAGATCCCACGATCCAAAGATCACGTTTACGAGAGATCCCACAGACCAAAGATCCCGGACGAGCCCCCAATAAATGTCGTAAGTCTTCCTTACTTACTTTCGTGTTGTCCCTGGAGTGTGGGGAATCAACACTACATTTTTATTACCCCAATATTATTGTCCTAGAGAAACCACCAGACTCCGTCCACAAAACTCCGTCGGTCTGCAAACACCTCTTTCTTACTCTCACTCACCCTTGTATCATGCCCCCTCTCACTTTTCCCCAACATAACATACTCCACAACTCAAGCTTTAACAAATAAATACAAAATAATTTATTAAACCAAGAGTATAGGTGTGAGAGGTGTGTGTGTGTGTAAAGGGTAGAATGTGTGTCGAATATTTCTATTGGGTGCGGACATAGACCAGGTAGCTGAAGAGCCCAGCCCTATCATCACAGAAAGGATCACACCATATCCTCATTCATTCCACGAGGACCTCACCCAGGTATGTGTCCATCCTGCTAGATGTAGATTTCCACCGGTGGCTGTTTGATCACTCAAAAGAACTAGTCACAGTCCGACACTAAATCCTGTCTGGATCACACAGTTAATATATGTCTAATTTGTTCTTATACTTATAACACCCTTGTCTAGTGAGGACACGAATATACTGTTCTTTGAAATAAATGTACTTCCTGTTTCAGTTGTCTACTGTTCACAAGACCATTGTTATACTAACTTCCTAATCAGTTTATACTGATTTATTCCCATGGGATGGGGAATAACTGTATCTCTTTGTTTGTTCACCTGTCGTGTAAAACATACTGCCCACTGGTCTTTTCCCAGGTGGTGTAAAAGAAACTCACTTTCTACTATTCTGTTCCCAAGTGATGTTTGAAACATTAATTTGACGATTTGGTGCGGAGAAAACAATTTCTTGTATTCTGTTAATGTGTGGCGTTTGATAATCCCTCTTATGCTTGTTCCCGTAAACCCTTTTTATCATGGGCTAAGTGCAAAAGATGTTGACCAACTGCCTGCACCAAGGTCTCCATTCTCAGTGACTTGAGTGACCTAAAGGAACCTGTCAACGAGAGAACAACACATTTGGTGATAGCAACTGTCCCTGACCTCCATTGGGGGGGGGGGGGGGGTGTTCGCCTCACTCAGATACATGACAGTGAACCAACTCTGTCATGGGCATAGGAGTTCTTCACTCCTGTCTGCAGTGGGTTAAGATCAGGACAGAGACAAATGTAAAGTGTAGACCCCCAGCAGACCTCACTGGAGATCCCTTCTCCCCATCCCCAATCTTCCCCAATATCACCCCACTACACAATTCTCACTAGCAGAGCTAATTCTATTCATTACTCTAGCAAGTTTTACCGAGGCTACTGCTTATATTAACTAGGCTTAAATATACTCTCTACAATACCTTAAGTACAACACAGCAGTGTATTCGAAATCATATCCACATTTTGCCATAACAGGCACGTGTACAATTAGATCTAATTAATTTCCGCACACGGTAGATATTTTTTTAAATCCACTGCAGTGACAAACACGTCCGTGCAAGTCAATCCTCAGAGTTACACTCCTTGTAAACAAAGCATGTTTTTACCCAACAGCCTTGAGTGGCCACGTGACGTTCTTTTGATGTTAACAAAAGTGGTTCAAGGGCAGATTATCCATTTCTGAATAAATTCTCTTCCTTGGGTTTCATCAATGTCACAATAGTAGATTATCTCCCCTTTTGGACAATCCATGCACAAGTCGCCTCCCCTTTTTTCAACATATGCCTACAATTTCCCGTCTTGTGGGGATTGTCAAAGACGATTTTCCTGTTTGATGCTGGAGACTTCCCCAGGTTGGCGGTGTCTTTGATCTAACTGGTAAACAACTGCAGCTGTGCAGTCAGACTTTATTGGTTTTTCTGTCCTGGTTAAAACCAAATGTGGCTTTGCACACAGGCTATGAATATGACCGTCTGTATTGTCATAATCTGGTTGATACACAGTGAAATCATGACATCAGTGAAGGGGTGAAACCTATAGAAATTCATCGGTGAATGAAGGTCCAGTATGGTGATGCATGCCTGTCAGTCCAGCAAGTGTATAAGTGGAGTAGAAAGTTTTA
The DNA here is from genome assembly GCA_014155875.1 of Cepaea nemoralis. Classification (NCBI taxonomy): domain Eukaryota; kingdom Metazoa; phylum Mollusca; class Gastropoda; order Stylommatophora; family Helicidae; genus Cepaea; species Cepaea nemoralis. Next base: position 45,912 of record JACEFZ010020859.1, on the reverse strand, counting down.
AAACAGCGTAACTTCTGTGACATAATTTTAGGTCCAATGATGATATACAGCAGATAATGCTTGAGTGGTTGTTCACACAACCAACAGAATATTTACTTCTACTGGAATCCAAGCATTTCATCGGCGTTGCAGGACTTACATTGAACGCAGTCGTGACTACATTGATAAATGCTCCATTTGTTCTGTACTTGTCCAGAATATATTCTCACCAAAACAAAACAAACAAACAAACAAACATTTAAGGTTTTCATTTGAAGCTCCCTCGTAATTATGTGCGCGCACGCACACACACACACACACACACACACACACACACACACACACACACATATATATATATATATAGTATATATATATACTATACGTTTGCCTGCACTACCCATGTTTTGTATGTCCCGAAGCAGTTTGCTGCATAGGAGCTGTGATGTGGTAGCGCCATCATATTGTGTGCGTCTGCGAGCAAGCAGGAATAGGTGGCCAATATTTTCCTCACTTTAGCAAGCGCCGAACTCATGCTCGCGCTCCATACATCAGCTATTTTTGGTTTCAAGTGAACACGTTGCACTTTGGATGTTACATGTGTATCTGTTGCATGCTGTGAGCTACTCTATACACACAACGCACACATGCGCATACACACATGCACGCGCGCACACACACTAAGACAGGCGCAAACACATAGTGGCACGTCTCTGACCTAATTTCCTGTTGCGCTACGGTGCGGCAATTCCAGACACGTTCACTAGTTTAAACTTCATCAGAACGCGGGGTTGGTTTAAATGGGGAAATATCTCTCTGTCTTTGTGGAATGTCGGCTCTGTGGCGGATGGTTAAATGGGGAAATATCTCTCTGTCTTTGTGGAATGTCGGCTCTGTGGCGGATGGTTAAATGGGGAAATATCTCTCTGTCTTTGTGGAATGTCGGCTCTGTGGCGGATGGTTTAAATGGGGAAATATCTCTCTGTCTTTGTGGAATGTCGGCTCTGTGGCGGATGGTTTAAATGGGGAAATATCTCTCTGTCTATGTGGAATGTCGGCTCTGTGGCGGATGAGTTGCGAATGCAGTTTGTAATCCCGCATACCGCGTTTGAAACACAGATGCGGGGGATTTGGAAGCAGACAGCCTTGCGTTGGTTTACATACAATGATATGAGTATAGGTCGTTCAGAAAGCAATGGCAAAATACTGAACGTAATAAACTTGCCGAGGAATCATATATTTGGTTTAAACACCATAAAAGACGACTTTGCACATGGAAAAGTCCTGATAAGAAAATACTAAACCAAATTAACTGCATACTTATTAATAAAAGGTTTCGAAATACGTTAATTAATGTAAAGACAATGCCGGGTGCTGACTGTAATAGTGATCATGTACCACTATGTTGAATAATAAAAGTAAGACTGAAGAGAAGAAAAAAGGTGGTTATGAACATGAGATATAATAACCAGGTTTTTAAGGTAGATAAAGAAATTCAAGAACAATACAGAGTGATTGTGGAAAATAGGTATAATGCAATAGCTAAAATACATAATATAAACGAACAATGGGAAGTGTTAAGGGACTCCATTTATCAAACGAGCAAAGAATTATTGCCGGAGAGAAGCCAAAAAGCTGTATATATGGCATCAAGACATTGTAATGCATAAGGAAATATATATCTTGAGATATTGTAATAAGCATGGAAATCTCTCTCTCTCTCTCTCTCTCTCTCTCTCTCTCTCTCTCTCTCTCTCTCTCTCTCTCTCTCTCTCTCTCTCTCTCTCTCTCTCTCTCTCTATCTCTCTCTCTCTCTCTCTCTCTCTCTCTCTCTCTCTCTCTCTCTCCCTCTCTCCCTTGCTTATTCCATCATGTTTATGTCAAATTTAGGAATCAACTTATTGTATCTCATCACTATTGTTTTTACGCTACACAATGTATGTGCATAATTTGCTCTCCATTTTTTACATTTTTGTGAGATAGCTCACGATAATCGTCAGTGTAAGTGTGTGTAAAGTGTGGGAGTTTGTTCACATTAGCTTCAGAGATTATTTGAGGCATTATGTGAGTATCTAGATGTGAGGATTGTGTTTGTGTTGGGGGATGAGTTTGTGGGTGGGGTATGTGTGTCTGGGTCGTCAAATTGAGTGTGGCTGGGTGGGTGGGTGGAGAGATGTGTTGGTGGGTGGAGGAATGTGTGTGTGAATGAGGGATTTTTCTGGGTGGAAATGTGAGTGGGTCGGTGGGGGTGTCAGTGTGGGCGAGGGATGTGTATGAGTGGGTGGGTATTGATGAGTGGGGGTGTGGATGTGTAAGTGGGGATGTATGGGTGGGGGTATGTGGATGGGTGTGTGTGGATGTGTGTAGGGGGTGTGGGGGATGTGTGTATGGTTTGGGTGATGGGTGTAGCTGATGTGTATATGGATGGAAGAGGTGTGTGGGTTAGGGATGTGTGTGTGTGGGTCGGTGTTTGTGTGTGAGTGAGGGAATGTGTGGATAGGGAGTTATGTGTGGATTGTGGAGGTGTGTGGATGGGTAGGAGGGAGAGGTGTATTGGGGTATGGGAGAAGTGTATGGGTGGGGAGATGTATGCGGGTGGAGATGTAAGTGGGTGGGTTGGGAGGTGTGGGATGTGTGGGTTTTTATGGGGATGTGTAGGTGGGTGCGGAGATGAGTGGGTTGGTGGGTGGAGGGACGTGAGTATGTGGGTAGGTGAGGGATGTGTGGGAGGAGTATGTGTGTTTGGTTGGTGTGTTTGCGTGGGTGTTGGTGGGTTGTGGGATGTGTGGGTGTTGGTGGGTGGAGGATATGTGGGTGTTGGTAGGTGGGGGATGTGTGTTTGCGTGGGAGATGTGTGTGTTGGTGGGGGAATGTGTGTCGGTGGATGTGTGGTTGTTGGGGTGTGTGGGTGGTTGTGAAATGTGTGGGTGGGCGGAGAAATGTGTGTGTGGATGGAAAGATGTGTGGATATGAGTGGTTGATGTGTTAGTGGGTGAGGGACTTGTGTGTGTGGGTGCGTGATGTGCCTGTGTGTGAGGGGTATGTGTTTGTGGTTGGAGGGTGTGTGGGTGGGTGGAGCATTGTGTGCGGGTGAGCTTGAGTGGCTTGGGATATGTGTGAGTGGGTAGAAAGATGCGTGTAGATGGGTGAGGTACGTGTGTGTGCTTGGGTGCGAGATGTCTGGGTTGGTGGCGGGATCTGCGAGTGGGTGGAGGGATGCGTCGGGGATGTGTGGTGAGTGGGGGATGTGTGGGTATGGGTGGGTGATGTGCGAGTAGGTGAGGGATGTGTATGTGGGTTGGTGCGGGATGTGTGTGTGGGAGGGTGGATGTGTTAGATAACATGAGAATATGCATTGTTTATGCTTACAACATTCATTTGACAATGTTTTTTCCTATGTGAATGCATCATGCACAGTTGATGAACGAAAGATGAGTGATTGGAAGGGCAGAATGTAAGACGGGCCTACGCGCCCAATTTGTTACCTTTTGAAAATAAAGATAAATTCAATTCAATTTCTCTCTCTCTCTCTCTCTCTCTCTCTCTCTCTCTCTCTCTCTCTCTCTCTCTCTCTCTCTCTCTCTCTCTCTCTCTCTCTCTCTCTCTCTCTCTCTCTCTCTCTCTCTCTCTAAAAAATTGAGTCTTAGAAAATAGAAAAATTGTAGTATATATGGAATATATATCTCTTACTATGTGGAATAGAGAAATTGTTATAAACATGGAAATATCTCTCTCACACAAACAGCTAATGTATAGTGGAGTTGATTGCGAAGCCCTGTAAATGGCATGCAGTTAACTTTTAATGATTTAAGAGGATCTGATACGAGAGCAAGAGGACGCCCGAAAAGAAAATGGATTGACGACATCAACGACATTTACAATCACATGAATGATATGATCCAATGCTCCCATCGAGCTCTGGCACGTACGTCAACTATTCCTCCCCACGACGCTTGACGACAAAAGTGAAAGATGATGATGATGATGATGATGATGATGATGATGATGATGATGATGATGATGATGATGATGATGATGATGATGATGATGATGATGATGGTGATGATGATGATGATGATGATGATGATGATGATGATGATGATGATGATGATGATGATGATGATGGTGATGATGGTGATGATGGTGATGATGATGATGATGATGGTGATGATGATGATGATGATGATGATGATGATGATGATGATGATGATGGTGATGATGGTGATGATGATGATGATGATGATGATGATGATGATGGTGATGATGATGATGATGATGATGATGATGATGATGATGATGATGGTGATGATGATGATGATGATGATGATGATGATGGTGATGATGGTGATGATGATGATGATGATGATGATGATGGTGATGATGATGATGATGATGATGATGATGATGATGGTGATGATGATGATGATGATGATGATGATGATGATGGTGATGATGGTGATGATGATGATGATGATGATGATGATGATGATGATGATGATGATGATGATGATGATGACGGTGGTGATGATGATGATGATGATGATGATGATGATGATGATGATGATGGTGATGATGGTGATGATGATGATGATGATGATGACGGTGGTGATGATGATGATGATGATGATGATGATGATGATGATGATGATGATGATGGTGATGATGGTGATGATGATGATGATGATGATGATGATGACGGTGGTGATGATGATGATGATGATGATGATGATGATGATGATGATGATGATGATGATGGTGATGATGGTGATGATGATGATGATGATGATGATGATGATGATGATGATGATGGTGATGATGGTGATGATGATGATGATGATGATGATGATGATGATGATGATGATGATGATGATGATGATGATGATGATGATGATGATGATGGTGGTGATGATGATGATGATGATGATGATGATGATGATGATGATGATGGTGATGATGGTGATGATGATGATGATGATGATGATGATGATGATGATGATGATGATGATGATGATGGTGGTGGTGATTGTGGTGATGGTGATAGTGATGTTTGTAATGATGATGATGGTGGTGATGATGATGATGATGATGATGATGATGATGATGATGATGGTGGTGATGATGATGGCTAACTTTTAAAAATTTCGTGATAGTCAGGTATTTTTGCTAACAAGGGTATTCTAATGTTGACATTTTTGTATATCAGGTATAGCAAACACAAAGAAGTGTTTAGTTTTAATTCATTTTCTTTGACTGGTTTGATTTGACTTGCATATGAAACCTTCATTGGGCTCATTCAACAAAGCGTGAAATACATACAGATCTTTGCAGTATGCGGAAACATTAGAGTTAATTTGTCAACTCGCTATGGTTGGTAGATCGGGGTGACCGGACTGTGTTCATCAAATTAAATTATTAATTTCCTCTTAATTCACTTTGGCAAAACCAATTATGTAATTTTAACGACAAAAATATGTCTGTCACCAAACAAGAATGCAAATGAGTTTAGTGTGCAAAAAACAAAAATAAAATAAAATAATACATAAAAACTCTCTCACACACGGAAGAAAAGGCCAGGAATCCAAACAATTTCTGCGCCAATCAAACTGAAAAATCAAATTTCGGAAAATTAGCGTTAAAAAAAGCTTGTTGATTGATGGTGAATGACAGAAAGAACGGCTTGTGCGCAGGAGAAACATCTCTAGCAGAGGGATTAAGAAGATGAAATAGTTCTCTAAAAGAACAACTATTTCAGAAGAATCATTAAAACATCAGCGGGACGCAAGAATATCAGTCACTCACTAGATTATAAACACACTCACACGATTTCCAAGCAGCAGGTCTTTCAAAGGGCATTGCTCTCACCACGGCGCGCCGACTTGCCTCTCGATTTCTGGCTATTCCTCTGCCTCATGCCCAAGGTGTCGGTGACGACATGTGTGCATCTTCATAAATAAACACACGTAGTATTGTTTGGTGCTCACAGAAGAAGAGGAAAGAAGTAGAGACTAGAGGAAGCACTACACAACATAAAATTTGAAAGCTATAGTTACCGACCGGGATTCGAACCTGTCATCTCCAAATCACGACACTGCTCGCTGCAAGAACAAGTGTACTTCGACGCATGACCAACTAGACACTATGCGTCGAAGTAAACTTGTTCCTGCAGCGAGGCGCTGTCGCCGTGTGGAGGTGACAGGTTCGAATCCCGGTCGGTAACTAGCTTTCAAATTTTATATTGTCTAGTGCGTCCTCTAGTCTCTACTTCTTACCTCTTCTTCTGTGAGCGCCCAACAATACTACGTGTGTTTATTTATGTAACTGTTTCAGTGGCCTCAACTGGTTCCCAAATTGATTTCCTGTGTAATATGTGTCCATCTTCGTGCTGGTGAACGAACCCCTGCCACATCTCCCAGAAACCATACCCTCCCATCCCTGTTCTCCCCAGCCACTGTGACCTTTGACATGGCCACTGTATTTCAGTGGCCCAGACATGACACGGTGTATGAACCAGCTTTCTTCCATGTTGAGAGCTTGTAGAATTTCTGTGTTTTTCTTCTTCTCAGTCCGCAGGTTTGTTGAGATGTATGTCTATAGCAGTTTGCTGAGATATGCTTCTATAGGAGAATGCTGAGATGTGGTTCTATAGAAGAATGATTAGATGTGGTTCTATACAAGAATGTTGAGATAGAAGAATGATGAGATGTATGTCTATAGCAGTTTGCTGAGATATGCTTCTATAGGAGAATGCTGAGATGTGGTTCTATAGAAGAATGATGAGATGTGGTTCTATAGAAGAATGCTGTGTTCTGGGTCAACTCCGCGGATGATTTTCCTCCTGCCACCGTCTCATGCCATTCACTATAATTTTTCTCCGTCTTCTTCTTCAGCATTCCGAGCCATTGAGGTTCTTTGCTGCAGATACAATCCGTCTCCATTCGTCTCTCTGGTTGACCTTCTCTTGCCAGTCGTTGATTCCAAGTGCTTGTAGGTCTGTATATATATTATCTCTCCACCGTCTTCTTGGTCTACCTCGGGGTGTACGGTCATTTATTTCCTGAGTGTAAACGAGTTTTGTTTCCCTATTATCTTCCATTCTTTCTATATGCACCAGCCATTGCAGTCTATTACCCTTCATGATGCCAGTAATTAGCGGGGACTTAAACAGATCATAAATGTCTTTGTTGCTTCTTCTTTTCCACTCTCCACTTTGATTTTTCTCCGTCTGCCTATGTCATTTATCTTATAGATCTTTCCAGCTGTCACGATGTTCTGTAATGTCTCTCTTCTCATCGTATGGCTACAGAAAGCGTTTGTCTCTATCTTATTCTTGTATATAATGTTCTAGTTTCATTAGCCTCTTTCAGCAGTCGTTGTCAGTTGCTCTGGCAGATCAAGGAATTCGCAACATTCGTCTCAGGAAGTACATCTCTTCCAAATTCTTCCTAATATATTCATTTACATTCTAAGATTCAGTGCCGTACAACATAGCAAGTTATTTATAACATTTCCATCACTCTCTTTCTTACACTCATTGATAGTGACTTACTGCATAAGATACTTTTCGTTTTCTTAAATCCAGCGTTTGCTTGCCCTATTCTGTTCTTTATATCTGTTGTGCATCTTTCATCTGATTTTATAATTGCCAATGTGTATCTTAAATTATCCACTTGGCTAAGATTTTCCCGTCTATTTCCACTTTACATTTTGGTGTTACTTTAGGCTTTGATGTTACTGTTTTCTTGATATTCAAGGAGAGTCTTTTCAACTTCCTGATTTCATATTTGGATATTGAACACATCATCCGAAATGCACTGATGCGTACTTAATTAAACGTGTTACGGGGAATTACTAGAAATTTGTTGGACGAAAACGAGGGCAACCAGATGAAACCAACAAGAACTTAATGTTGAAGAAACTTGGTTATTGAGACATAAACAACTGAGGATATTCAAATAAGTAGGGCATGTAAAGTGTTATGAGTTCATGTGATGTGAGTTCAGTGAAGTCAAGAACCGACATCACACCGCACAGAATATGTTCATACGCGCACAGTCCTCATCTTTAAACACAAGCGAAGAGTCCCAATACTTATGGTATCACGCGCAGTCTGATTATGTGTCCGTCTGGCCTTTCCTCGGAGTACTGAGTGTTGGTCTCATCCTCTGGTCACTCCCTGCGGCACAGTCATCTTCAGGCCATGATGAGGTATATGTTATTTCACACTATATGCATGGTCCCAAAGGGCTCCGACCACATCTGTCTTATCCTGCACCAATACCCCACTTAGCGGTGCAAACACAGCCAATCTGTCTGCCTGCTGTTTCCCACTACACCAGCATGTCCTGTGGAAAAGATCCATCAGATGCTCCATATCTTCGATTGTTAAATTGAAGCCTGCCACTCTGCTCGAAGTGTAAAAAGCATGATTGTGTGAAACAGATGACTATGGGATGGGGGTGTACCAAGAAAGCAGATAAGATGAAGACAATAACTAAGATGGATTCCTACTGCAATAGATCATTTCAAGATAACAACAAGCGAGGACATCCGGCTTATGATCGTGAGAGAATCCGGAAAACTGTTTCGGCGGTTGAGTTCTGCAAGACACACGTCTAAGAATGATGCTACTCCTCATGTGGTTGTTATATGTTATATAAATGTATGCTGTAGCTTTCACCTCATGTCTCAAATTTTTTCCATTCTCAGCGTCAAGTTATTGGCCTATCTGACACCCCTGTTGCTCTGACGGAGTTGAACTTGGAGGAGCTGATACCCCGCTATGCCCCGCCCATCAAACCTACTGGCAAGCTCAAGCTACAGCTTCTGTGGTCCACGGACAAGACGAGTCTAACTGTGATTATTATAGAGGTGAGCTAGTATGTTGATTTAGAAGTTTTATAGATTTAGAAAATAGAAGTTTACTTTGAAACTAGTCTTTCCCTCCTATTGTTCAAATAGGCAGACAGATTAAAAGACACGGGGACAGATATATGTATATATATATATATATATATATATATATATATATATATATATATATATATATATATATATATATATATATATATATATATGTATATATCGGTTTAACAGACACACTGGCAGACAGACATTCGTTTAGTTATATTGATAGACAGACAGGCAGAGAAATAACAAAGGGATTTAAAAAGGCAAGAAGATCGGCTTCATTGCACCAGGTTTTATCCCATATGGCTCGGTCTCTTTCCGAATGACGTCAGGCCGAAAGCCTCGCACAAAGCACAAATTCCGTAGCTCAAGAGACGACCCCCAGGAGTCTCCGAGAAAATTGCACTCGTGAACCTAACGACGTTGTCCCGAATCGAACCCACGGTTTTCGGAGCGCGAACATACAGAGATAGACAGTGAATACATACATAGACAGCCAGACAGACAGACAGGCTGGCAGAAATACAGAGAGAAAGACAGAGAGACATATAGTAAGAATAACACATAAGAGTGGTTTGGGAATCCTCATAATGCTGATTATGTGACTTTTTATGTTGTCCATATACTAGGTAATGACATAATAAGGTGGAGTAGCCAGCTTCTTCTTTCGCCAACTTCTTTCCAGACAATTCCCATCAATATGTGAACAGTGCCCTTAACTCGCGTGAGAACATGATCAAACCATGCTTAACATGAGCCTGTCTGTGAGTGGTGTGGTGAATCTAATCCTGTCTGTATGTACTGTGGCGAATCTGAGCATGTATGTATTTGATGTGTTGAATCTGAGCCTATCTGTATATACTGAGGTGTATCTGAGCCTCTGTGTGTGTGTTTTGGTGTATCTGAGGCTGTCTGTATATGCTGTGGTGGGTGTGAGCCTGTCTGTATTTCTGTGGTGAATCGAGGCGCTGTCTAGTAGTGATGTGTGGAGGTACACATGTTCCTGCAGCAAGGCGGTGTCGTCGTATGGGGTGACAGGTCCAGTCCCAGCCGGTAACTATAGCTGTCTTTTTCTATATTGTCTAGTGCGTTCAATAGTCTCTATGAAACCGGTGGGAGACAACAAAAGGGAAGAACAACTTCTTACTCGTGCCACGGTAATCACAGGAAAAGTATAGCACAACGCTGACAGCTCATGGGGCAGAGAAGAAGCAGAGAGTGACAAGAAGATAATGAAAACCTCATTCCGCCCTCTGTTAACAAGCAAAGAATATAGACAGCCAGAAGATTACTCAGGATGTTGGGCCGACATGGAATTATATTATCTCTAATTCCAGATTGGAGAGTTAGACAGTACCAGCACTAATGAATGCATAACTAAAACATACACTAAACGACAAAGGCTAAACACACAATTTAAGAACAACAAAAATGGAACTTTTATTATCCAAATCCCCCAACCATTGATATCAGTGATCATACACAACATTGCGACATAAAACTCAATATAACAGACACCAGACATCAAACGTAAACGATTATGGGTTGCTCTCATGTTGTTAGTGTTATAGTTCTCTTGTTGCGCTTTATTCTACCCAGCTCATGTGTTTGTGCATTTGTGGTTCTTAATGTACCCTATAGACTTGGCCGAGTATGGCAGAAGTTTGTTTATGTGTAGGATATCACTCTCTGTTGATGTCTGGTGTTTGTGATATTGAGTTTTATGTCACAAAGATTTAAATGAGCACTGATATCCATCAGTTGATGGATTTGGCCAATAAAAGTTCAATTTTTGTTGTTCTTAAATTGTTTGTTTAATCTTTGTCGTTTAGTGTATGTTTGAGTTATGCATACATTAGTGCTGGTACTGTCTAACTCTCCAATCTGGAATTAGAGATAATGATATAATTCCCTGTCGGCCCAAGATCCTGAGTAATCTTCTGACTTGCTGTATTCATTTCTTGTTAACCGAGGGCGGTATGAGGTTTTATTTATCTGTTTTTCCTCTCTTCTTCTTCTCTGGCCCATGTGCAGTCAATGTTGTGCTATACTTTACCTCTAATTACCGTGGCATGAGTAAGAAGCTGTTCTTCCTTTTTTTTTATTTTAACCCTCTGTTACATCTACTTGCCGGCTTCCTGGCGTAGAGGTTAGCGACTTTTCTCCGTAATCTCGTATACTCTCGTAGGTAACGTGACGACGGTGAGAATCAGCAGTGGTTCGAATCGCGTCGGTAACTTACGGGGTATGTGAGCCGGCCGCTCAGAAAGCAATGACAAACTACTGAGCGTAATCTTGCCAAGAAATCAACAATCAGCTGAAAGATGCTAATGTTGACAGCGATGGTCCTGTAAAGGATATGCAAACATTTAAGTTAATTTAATACATCTACTTATTTCTTTTAATTCTTTGGGCGGCAAACAATACATGTTTGTTTATTTATGAACTGTCTTAGTGGTCTCAAAGTGTTCCCCCAACTGATATATCAAAAGCACTGTGCTGTTTGATGTAGCCAATATCTGTTAGATTTTGAGATAAAAATATAGTGCGCAGTTCAAGTACTGCTTTCATATGATTTTCACAATGTCTTGAGTGTCGGCCTGTCAGAAAGCAATGGCAAAAATACTTAACGTATAATTACCTAGCAAATTACAAACAAATAAATAATGATGGGATGTGTGAAAATGCCTAGAAATTAACAATCAGCGGATCAAATGGTGAAGCTGACTGCGACCCTCTGTACAGGACAACTTAGCAGATTTTTCTGCATCGGGACCAATGGCTGTGTTTGCCAGGGAAGCTTTGTTTGCCGGGTTGGGTATGAAAGCCGCTTGCCAAGTCCCTCATCATGTAATATCATCATCATCACGTGCCATGCCGACAAGCGTGGCCGGTCTTGGTTCACCAGCACACACATCAACAGACTTCTCCATCATGTCTGTGTTCCTGGCCCGGCTATGCCATATCGCCAAGTATTTATCTCTCTGTCTTCAACTTGTTCTATTCATGTCAATTATGCCAGTTGTCACCAGGTTTTCTAGTTTATTCCAGCTAATAAAGTGCCCAGAACATCCTGACTATCTACGTTTAATTTTAATATTATTTGCTTTATAGAAATGATAACAAGAGTTGCTAAAGCAAATGCAGCCTTTCATATAAATTGTGCCAGTTGTCACCATGTTTTCTAGTTTATACCTCCTTATAAAGTGCCCAATACATCCTGGCTGTCTATATCTAATTTCAATATAATTTGCTTTCTAGAAATTAGAACAAGAGTTGCTATAGCAACTTTCAAATCAGTTGTGCCAGTTGTCAAAACGTTTATATAGAATAGAACAAGGGTTGCTATAGCAAATGTAGCCTTTTATAACAGTTGTGCTAGTTGTCACCACGTTTATAATCGATTAGAAACAAGGATTGCAATAGCAATTGTAGTATTTCCTAAGATGGAAAACGTCCTGTCCAGTGTAAATATACAGGCCAGGATTTAAGCAAAATGAAAGCTAAAAGTCTCTTAGGTTGACCAAGGCACGAACACATGCCCCATGTTGCTTGGGGTGGACAGGTGGCCACTGAGTCACTGAGTGCACGAGTTTACAACGAGTATGAGGTATTCTCCGATATACAGAGGCCGCGCACCCTGTCATATGATCCGCGTTACGTAATTAGGATCGGTTACATAATGATCAAGAAGATTATTTGCGACATCTGATCTTTCGATGGCAAAAACTGGACATCAACATGAGAAACCAGAGATTTGATTCTTCCATAGGGCAGGGATTAACCCGGGTAATTGTGCAAGGCTAACATGATGGAGCGGGGCTGTGATACTCGGCAATATCGTATTAAGACATAAGTGATCCAGTTTGGCATTGCGTTCTTTGATACTGTACATTATCGTATATTTTATGTCTCTATGTCGTATTGGTGGATGAGATTAAGTCTCTGTCTGTTTCTAATTTGTAGTGGTAGATTAGTTCATGTGTCTCTGTGTTTCTACCTTGTCTTGTAGTGGTCGATTAGATCATGTGTCTCTGTGTTTCTACCTTGTCTTGTAGTGATAGATTAGTTCATGTGTCTCTGTGTTTCTATCTTGTCGTGTAGTGGTAGATTAGTTCATGTGTCTCTGTGTTTCTATATTGTTTTGCAGTGGTAGATTAGTTCATGTGTCTCTGTGTTTCTATCTTGTCTTGAAGTGGTAGATTAGTTCATGTGTCTCTATGTTTCTATATTGTCTTGTAGTGGTAGATTAGTTCATGTGTCTCTGTGTTTCTACCTTGTCTTGTAGTGATAGATTAGTTCATGTGTCTCTGTGTTTCTACCTTGTCTTGCAGGGGTAGACTAGTTCATGTGTCTCTGTGTTTCTATCTTGTCGTGTAGTGGTAGATTAGTTCATGTGTCTCTGTGTTTCTATATTGTTTTATAGTGGTAGATTAGTACATGTGTCTCTGTGTTTCAATATTGTTTTATAGTGGTAGATTAGTTCATATTGTCTCTGTGTTTCTATCTTGTTTTGTAGTGATAGATTAGTTCATGTGTCTCTGTGTTTCTATCTTGTCTTGAAGTGGTAGATTAGTTTATGTGTCTCTATGTTTCTATATTGTCTTGTAGTGGTAGATTAGTTCTTCTTCTTCTTCTTCTTCGTTCATCCGGAGTTTTTTTTCGGGCGTGATTGCGTTGTGCCTATTTACAGCAGAGCTGCGTTCTTGCGCCGTTAGGCCGACACATCCGACTTCTGCGCGCATTTGTTGACCGGGTTAACCTTCCCGGGTAGATTAGTTCATGTGTCTCTATGTTTCTATATTGTCTTGTAGTGGTAGATTAGTTCATGTGTCTCTGTGTTTCTATATTGTCTTGTAGTGGTAGATTAGTTCATGTGTCTCTGTGTTTCTATATTGTCTTGTAGTGGTAGATTAGTTCATGTGTCTCTATGTTTCTATATTGTCTTATAGTGGTAGATTAGTTCATGTGTCTCTGTGTTTCTATCTTGTTTTGTAGTGATAGATTAGTTCATGTGTCTCTGTGTTTCTATATTGTCTTATAGTGGTAGATTAGTTCATGTGTCTCTATGATTCTATATTGTCTTGAAGTGGTAGATTAGTTCATGTGTCTCTGTGTTTCTATATTGTCTTGTAGTGGTAGATTAGTTCATGTGTCTCTGTGTTTCTATCATGTCGAAATGGGGTGTACTGAAACAGAACATTTATTGGATAGTTCTATGTCATTTACAGTATGATCACTAAATTACTATCATCATAAACAACAGCAACAGCAGCAATATAGCAGCAGCAATAGTAGTAGTCGTAGCGGCAGCAACAGTAGTAATGGCAGCTGCTGCAGCAACAGCAATTGTAGGTATTGTAATAGAAAATGGAATAGTAGTAATAGTAATGCTGTTGGTCATAAGAGTAGTTGTACTCGTATGGGCGATGAGGATGACAGAGACACTCTCAGACAACTGTCAGATCTAGCTTCATAGCTCACGCGCTTTCATATCCCTTACAGGACGTTGCAGTCAACACCATCATTTGTCAGCTGCTATTGATGTACTAAGCAAGATTACGCTCAGTAGTTTGCCATTGCTTTCTGAGTGGCCGGCTCACATACGCCTGTAAGTTACCAGAGCGGCGCGAACATCTGCCGATTCTCGCGCAGCTGCGTTACTCACCAGAATATACTGGATTACGGAGAACGACGTTAACTTCTAAGTGCCCAAAACATCATGACTATCTACGTCTAATTCCAATATCAATTGCCGTGAAGAGATCAGAATAAGAAATGCTTTTGTATCCTTTCGCAAGAAAGTATATGAGTATTCCATTATTGTTGGCGTTTGTTTCATAGACACAGTGAGCGCAGTATAACAATCTCCACATACCGCTTTCCACGTCAGACGGAGGGAGCTTTGCGTTGATTTTCATAAGTGTCTCAGCCTCGGCTGTTCAGAAAATAATAGCGAACCGCTTAACGTAAAAAATTCTCTACACAGCCTCAAACACCTAGTTAAAGCTTGGGTTTATTGTGACGCCATGTTAAGGACGTACAAATAAATGTAACTATTTTATATTGTCATACTACCGAAATAGCAAATTAGCGGGGACAACCAAATAGCAAAATACAGGGTACTGCCAAAATAACAAAAATAAATAACCTGTTCTAAAGAGTGGCTTATACAGAACAGTAATGGAAGACATGGCTGCTGGGAGACGAGGCAGGGTAGTTCATCACGAAGTTAGACACAGGACGATAAAGCTAGCTGAGGCATGAACGTGCAATGGCTGGGGAACAGGCAAATAATCGAGAGTCTTTCCGGCAGCTCAGGATGAGAGCCACGTTCTGCAAAAGTTCTACTACACAATGATGCAAGTGACGATGATGATGATGATGGTGATGATGATGATAATGATGATGACGATGATGATGATGATGATGATGATGATGATGATGATGATGACGACGACGATGGTGGTGGTGGTGATGATGATGATGATGATGATGATGATGATGATGATGATGATGATGATGATGATGATGATGATGATGATGATGATGATGATGATGATGATCGGAACGATGTGATATATAAACGAACGACAGTACACACGTCTATGAAGAATGTCAGGAGGATGTTGTGAATAAAATAACTCATCGAAAACAACGGAACAATCACTTGAACAAGCTCCGTGTCTGAGGCACCATGAGCCAACATATTTAAATTGTAACTCATAAATATTGATATCAGTTTCTGAGGAAACTTTGAGGCACATTGTAGAGCTGCGTGGAGAACAGACATCACATCATTCGGTACATTCCCGTACGTGCTCCGCCTCCAGTTCACCACACAGCGAAGAGTCCCAATACTAACTGTACAGCTGCAGCCTGACTAACTCACTGATAATGACTGGCATTCGTAGTGAGAGAAATAAATAATTAGAAGTGGAAAACATCCTCGGCATAGCAGATATGAAAACATCTTTTGGAAAGTAAGACACAAAAAAGCCACCAATAATGAAGGCACTGAAAGTAAGAAGTGACATTTAAACAAGGAACCATCATGTTTACAGGCAGGAAAGCTGCAAATGCACCAATGGGATATTATGCTACAGTAATTTACATCGGTGCTACAACAGAACAGAAAATGTAATCAAAGACAAGCAGACACGTCGTAATAACACAAAGCTACCGAGATAATACGTGAAGCAAATTTTAAAATGGTAGAAATGTAACAGGCAATGAGTACCACATTACTAGGAAATGATGGATTTACAACAGAAATGCTAACAGGACTGAGTACTAATGCACGTAATAAAATATTAGCAGTCTTACATTACAGCTACAAGAGAGGATATTCCCGCAGGCATGAAAATAAAATATACTAATCTAATCCCAAACAAAGAGAATGGTACGACAGAACCAAATGGCTACCGCCTATCAGTCTACTTAGTTCTGTAGGAACGTTAATGGAACGCATTATCAATAGCACTTTAATGTAACATCTGGAAGAATAATAGAGCTCGACTCGACAATTAGCAAGATTAAGAAAGTAGAGATACACAGGAGACCAAGTAACCTATATAACTGAGGACATAGAAGAAATTTACGAGATAAAAACTGTCTGGCTAGATTTAGAAAAAATAAAAAACTTCATAAAGTATGAAAGTAAGGACTGAAAGTAAAACTGCGCAACATGGAGGTGTGTCGGAGAGTGAACAGACCAATTACACGCCTTCTTGGGAACAAAAACATTTAAATTATCCCTAGATCAGGAAATCAACAGCCGGATTGGTAAGGCAGCAACAACAATGAACAGGTTAAGAAAAAGAGTCTGGGAGAACAGGAAGCTTACTGCCACAACAAAAGTCCTTGTCTATCAAGCCTGTGTCCTTAGTACTCTTCTTTATGGCAGTGAAACCTGGACAACTTACTCACGCCAAGAGAAACGTTTAAACAGCTTTCATATGCGGTGTCTGCAAAGAATTCTTGGTATTAAGTGGCAAGACAAAATCACAAATACTGAAGTATTGGAAAGATCAGATTGTGTGACGGTTTATTCCATGCTCAGTCTTCGTAGACTTAGATGGATAGGACATCTTAGGAGGATGGATGATGGTAGAATACCAAAGGACATCTTTTTTGGTGAATTACAGATGGGTAAGAGAACACAGGGTCGGCCTCTACTACGATACAAAGATGTGTGTAAGCGGGACATGACTGATACAGGCATTGATAATGCACAGTGGGAGCAAGTCGCCGCTGAACGTGTTGCATGGAGGGCAAACATCAGAAATGGAATAAAGACAAAGGAGAAAATTATTGCAGATAAGTCACACACCGAGCGTGTGAGACGTAAGATGGTGCATGATGGTGGAAATGACCACGTGTTCACATGCACCCACTGTGAACGGACATTTACAGCGCAAATTGGCCTTATCAGTCACATTCGCTACCGCCATAGGTAAAAGTTATTATGCCTTTTTAAAGCACAAACTATGGTCTGTCAAGACGGCAAGGTGCCAATGATTAAAGCACAAACTATGGTCTGTCAAGACGGCAAGGTGCCAATGATTAAAGCACAAACTATGGTCTGTCAAGACGGCAAGGTGCCAATGATTAAAGCACAAACTATGGTCTGTCAAGACGGCAAGGTGCCAATGATTAAAGCACAAACTATGGTCTGTCAAGACGGCAAGGTGCCAATGATTAAAGCACAAACTATGGTCTGTCAAGACGGCAAGGTGCCAATGATTAAAGCACAAACTATGGTCTGTCAAGACGGCAAGGTGCCAATGATTAAAGCACAAACTATGGTCTGTCAAGACGGCAAGGTGCCAATGATTAAAGCACAAACTATGGTCTGTCAAGACGTCAAGGTGCCAATGATTAAAGCACAAACTATCGTCTCTCAAGACGGCAGGGTGCCAATGATTAAAGCACAAACTATCGTCTGTCAAGACGGCAAGGTGCCAATGATTAAAGCACAAACTATGGTCTGTCAAGACGGCAAGGTGCCAATGATTAAAGCACAAACTATCGGTCTGTCAAGACGGCAAGGTGCCAATGATTAAAGCACAAACTATGGTCTGTCAAGACGGCAAGGTGCCAATGATTAAAGCACAAACTATGGTCTGTCAAGACGGCAAGGTGCCAATGATTAAAGCACAAACTATGGTCTGTCAAGACGGCAAGGTGCCAATGATTAAAGCACAAACTATCGTCTGTCAAGACGTCAAGGTGCCAATGATTAAAGCACAAAACTATCGTCTGTCAAGACGGCAAGGTGCCAATGATTAAAGCACAAACTATGGTCTGTCAAGACGGCAAGGTGCCAATGATTAAAGCACAAACTATGGTCTGTCAAGACGGCAAGGTGCCAATGATTAAAGCACAAAACTATGGTCTGTCAAGACGGCAAGGTGCCAATGATTAAAGCACAAACTATGGTCTGTCAAGACGGCAAGGTGCCAATGATTAAAGCACAAACTATGGTCTGTCAAGACGGCAAGGTGCCAATGATTAAAGCACAAACTATGGTCTGTCAAGACGGCAAGGTGCCAATGATTAAAGCACAAACTATGGTCTGTCAAGACGGCAAGGTGCCAATGATTAAAGCACAAACTATGGTCTGTCAAGACGGCAAGGTGCCAATGATTAAAGCACAAACTATGGTCTGTCAAGACGGCAAGGTGCCAATGATTAAAGCACAAACTATGGTCTGTCAAGACGGCAAGGTGCCAATGATTAAAGCACAAACTATGGTCTGTCAAGACGGCAAGGTGCCAATGATTAAAGCACAAACTATGGTCTGTCAAGACGGCAAGGTGCCAATGATTAAAGCACAAACTATGGTCTGTCAAGACGGCAAGGTGCCAATGATTAAAGCACAAACTATGGTCTGTCAAGACGGCAAGGTGCCAATGATTAAAGCACAAACTATGGTCTGTCAAGACGGCAAGGTGCCAATGATTAAAGCACAAACTATCGTCTGTCAAGACGGCAAGGTGCCAATGATTAAAGCACAAACTATCGTCTGTCAAGACGGCAAGGTGCCAATGATTAAAGCACAAACTATCGGTCTGTCAAGACGGCAAGGTGCCAATGATTAAAGCACAAACTATGGTCTGTCAAGACGGCAAGGTGCCAATGATTAAAGCACAAACTATGGTCTGTCAAGACGGCAAGGTGCCAATGATTAAAGCACAAACTATGGTCTGTCAAGACGGCAAGGTGCCAATGATTAAAGCACAAACTATGGTCTGTCAAGACGGCAAGGTGCCAATGATTAAAGCACAAACTATCGTCTGTCAAGACGGCAAGGTGCCAATGATTAAAGCACAAACTATCGGTCTGTCAAGACGTCAAGGTGCCAATGATTAAAGCACAAACTATCGTCTGTCAAGACGGCAAGGTGCCAATGATTAAAGCACAAACTATGGTCTGTCAAGACGGCAAGGTGCCAATGATTAAAGCACAAACTATGGTCTGTCAAGACGGCAAGGTGCCAATGATTAAAGCACAAACTATGGTCTGTCAAGACGGCAAGGTGCCAATGATTAAAGCACAAACTATGGTCTGTCAAGACGGCAAGGTGCCAATGATTAAAGCACAAACTATGGTCTGTCAAGACGGCAAGGTGCCAATGATTAAAGCACAAACTATGGTCTGTCAAGACGGCAAGGTGCCAATGATTAAAGCACAAACTATGGTCTGTCAAGACGGCAAGGTGCCAATGATTAAAGCACAAACTATGGTCTGTCAAGACGGCAAGGTGCCAATGATTAAAGCACAAACTATCGTCTGTCAAGACGGCAAGGTGCCAATGATTAAAGCACAAACTATCGTCTGTCAAGACGGCAAGGTGCCAATGATTAAAGCACAAACTATCGGTCTGTCAAGACGGCAAGGTGCCAATGATTAAAGCACAAACTATCGGTCTGTCAAGACGGCAAGGTGCCAATGATTAAAGCACAAACTATGGTCTGTCAAGACGGCAAGGTGCCAATGATTAAAGCACAAACTATGGTCTGTCAGACGGCAAGGTGCCAATGATTAAAGCACAAACTATGGTCTGTCAAGACGGCAAGGTGCCAATGATTAAAGCACAAACTATCGTCTGTCAAGACGGCAAGGTGCCAATGATTAAAGCACAAACTATGGTCTGTCAAGACGTCAAGGTGCCAATGATTAAAGCACAAACTATCGTCTGTCAAGACGGCAAGGTGCCAATGATTAAAGCACAAACTATGGTCTGTCAAGACGGCAAGGTGCCAATGATTAAAGCACAAACTATGGTCTGTCAAGACGGCAAGGTGCCAATGATTAAAGCACAAACTATGGTCTGTCAAGACGGCAAGGTGCCAATGATTAAAGCACAAACTATGGTCTGTCAAGACGGCAAGGTGCCAATGATTAAAGCACAAACTATGGTCTGTCAAGACGGCAAGGTGCCATTGACAAGAACAAAACTGCAAAGACGAAAGTGTAGGACATGCTTGCAAGAAGATGGAGTAGAAGAAGGTGTCCCTCGAGCTTCTGTCACACACATTCTCTCTCAAGAAGATGGAGTAGAAGAAGGTGTCCCTCGACTTCTGTCACACACATTCTCTCTCAAGAAGATGGAGTAGAAGAAGGTGTCCCTAGAGCTTCTGTCACACACATTCTCTCTCAAGAAGATGGAGTAGAAGAAGGTGTCCCTCGAGCTTCTGTCACACACATTCTCTCTCAAGAAGATGGAGTAGAAGAAGGTGTCCCTCGACTTCTGTCACACACATTCTCTCTCAAGAAGATGGAGTAGAAGAAGGTGTCCCTCGACTTCTGTCACACACATTCTCTCTCAAGAAGATGGAGTAGAAGAAGGTGTCCCTCGACTTCTGTCACACACATTCTCTCTCAAGAAGATGGAGTAGAAGAAGGTGTCCCTCGTCTTCTGTCTCACACATTCTCTGTCAAGAAGATGGAGTAGAAGAAGGTGTCCCTCGAGCTTCTGTCACACACATTCTCTCTCAAGAAGATGGAGTAGAAGAAGGTGTCCCTCGACTTCTGTCACACACATTCTCTCTCAAGAAGATGGAGTAGAAGAAGGTGTCCCTCGACTTCTGTCACACACATTCTCTCTCAAGAAGATGGAGTAGAAGAAGGTGTCCCTCGACTTCTGTCACACACATTCTCTCTCAAGAAGATGGAGTAGAAGAAGGTGTCCCTCGACTTCTGTCACACACATTCTCTCTCAAGAAGATGGAGTAGAAGAAGGTGTCCCTCGACTTCTGTCACACACATTCTCTCTCAAGAAGATGGAGTAGAAGAAGGTGTCCCTCGTCTTCTGTCACACACATTCTCTCTCAAGAAGATGTAGTAGAAGAAGGTGTCCCTCGACTTCTGTCACACACATTCTCTGTCAAGAAGATGGAGTAGAAGAAGGTGTCCCTCGAGCTTCTGTCACACACATTCTCTGTCAAGAAGATGGAGTAGAAGAAGGTGTCCCTCGAGCTTCTGTCACACACATTCTCTCTCAAGAAGATGGAGTAGAAGAAGGTGTCCCTCGACTTCTGTCACACACATTCTCTCTCAGAAGATGGAGTAGAAGAAGGTGTCCCTCGACTTCTGTCACACACATTCTCTCTCAAGAAGATGGAGCAGAAGAAGGTGTCCCTCGACTTCTGTCACACACATTCTCTCTCAAGAAGATGGAGTAGAAGAAGGTGTCCCTCGACTTCTGTCACACACATTCTCTGTCAAGAAGATGGAGTAGAAGAAGGTGTCCCTCGACTTCTGTCACACACATTCTCTCTCAAGAAGATGGAGTAGAAGAAGGTGTCCCTCGACTTCTGTCACACACATTCTCTCTCAAGAAGATGGAGTAGAAGAAGGTGTCCCTCGACTTCTGTCACACACATTCTCTCTCAAGAAGATGGAGTAGAAGAAGGTGTCCCTCGACTTCTGTCACACACATTCTCTCTCAAGAAGATGGAGTAGAAGAAGGTGTCCCTCGACTTCTGTCACACACATTCTCTCTCAAGAAGATGGAGTAGAAGAAGGTGTCCCTCGACTTCTGTCACACACATTCTCTCTCAAGAAGATGGAGTAGAAGAAGGTGTCCCTCTAGCTTCTGTCACACACATTCTCTCTCAAGAAGATGGAGTAGAAGAAGGTGTCCCTCGACTTCTGTCACACACATTCTCTGTCAAGAAGATGGAGTAGAAGAAGGTGTCCCTCGACTTCTGTCACACACATTCTCTCTCAAGAAGATGGAGTAGAAGAAGGTGTCCCTCCAGCTTCTGTCACAAACATTCTCTCTCAAGTAGTAGGTCCTTTGGTGTTGGAGAAGGTGATTGTTCCCAATATGTGATTGTCTCCAGCCTGTGATTGTCCGCAGTCTGTGATTGTCTCCAGCCTGTGATTGTCCTCTGTGACTTTTCACAGTCTGTGAATGTCCTCAGTCTGTAATAGTCCCCAGCCTGTGATTGTCCCCAGCTTATGGTTGTCCCCAGTCTGTGATTGTCCCCAGTCTGTGATTTACCCCTTTCTGTGATTGTCCCCAGTCTGTGATTTCCCCCTTTCTGTGATTGTCCCCAGCCTGTAACTGTCCCCAGATTGTAATTGTCCCCCGTCAACAATTAAAACAGCAGGTCTTTTCTCTAGTTCTCAGAAAAATACCCAAGAACATTAAATCAAACAATAAAAGACTATTGTAGAGAGAACAGACAGCTTGAACCTCAAGGAAATTGTATAGCAGAAGGAATACACTAACGGATATTAACAGACACTCATAGTGTGAGAAAGTAAGAATTAGATATACGAAACCATACTATGGAAACTAAGAAGAAAAATAAAACCATGAATAATGAAGGAGCCTGAAAGAAAGAAGTGACACTTCAACCAGGAAATTACACATGCACTGATGGAATATTATGCTACAATAATATATTATAAAAATATAAAAATATTAAAATATATAAAAATATAAAATATTATGCTACATTGGTCCTACAACAGAACAAAAAAATGTAATAATCAAAGACGAGCAGACACGTCTATTAACACAAAACTACCGAGAGAATACGGGAAGTAAATTTTAAAATTGTAGAAATAGAACAGGTAATGAGCGCCTCAATAAAAAGAAGTACAGATCACCGGAAAATGACGGAGTTACAAATGAAATGCTAACAGGACTGGGTACTAATGCAAGTAATAACATATTAGCAGTCTTAAATTACAGCTACGAGAGAGAATATTGCCACAAGCATGAAAATAAAATATACTAAACTAATCCCAAACAAGGAAAAAGATCCGACCAAATCAAATCGCTACCAACCTATCAGTCTACATAGTTCTGTAGGGACGTTAATGGAAATCATTATCATTAGCACTTTAATGTAGCATCTGGAAGAATAATAGAGCTCGACTCGGCAATTAGCAATATTAAGGAAATACACATCCACCGGAGATCAAGTAACCTATATAGCCGAGGACATAGAAAATACTTTCCGGGATAAAATGTTGTCTGGGTAGATTAAAAACAATAAAAAAAGCATTTGATCAAGTGTGAAAGGAATGGCTGAAAGTAAAACTGCGTAAAATGCAGGTGTGTCGAGTAAATGAAAAGACGAATCAAACTCCTTCTTGAGAACAGAGGTGCCATGACGAAAGTGTAGGACATTCTTGCAGGAAGATGGTGTTGGAGAAGGTGAATCGAGCTGCTGTCACACACATTCTCTCACGTCGCAGTTCCTTTGGTGTTAGTGAAGATTGCCCTCGAGCTTCTCTCACACACATTCTCCCAAGCAGAAGGTCCTTTGGAGCTGGAGAAGGTGTCTCTTGAGCTTCTGTCACACACATTCTCCCAAATAGCAGGTCCTTCGGACTTGGAGAAGATGTCCCTCGAGCTTCTGTCACACACACATTCTCTCAAGTACCATGTCCTTTGGAGCTGGAGAAGGTGTCTCTTGAGCTTCTGTCACACACATTCTCCCAAGTAGAAGGTCCTTTGGAGCTGGAGAAAGTGTGCCTTGAGCTGCTGCCTCACACATTCTCCCAAGTAGAAGGTCCGGTGGAGCTGGAGAAGGTGTCTCTCGAGCTTCTGTCACACACACATTCTCTCAAGTACCAGGTGAACGTCGCTCTCATCAAGATGCGCTGAAAGCCTCTATATCGCTTGTAGGTTCCCCCGCCTCATGCAACCCCATACCTAAGATGTCTGCAATGTCCTATGTTCCTCTTCGTTCTGGCTCTTCTTTCAGGAAATAAGCCTTTTATCGCGGTTCTCTCACCACCACTGTTCTCTCCACATCATTGTTTTCTCCACACCACTGTTCCCTCCACACCACTGTTCCCTCCACACCACTGTTCCCTCCACACCACTGTTCCCTTCACACCACTGGAACGTTTGGTATGGCAAACGTATTTCAGTTGCCAGTACAAGTCACTGTTCATGGGCCTGTTTTCGTCGATGCTCAGATCTTGCAGAATGTCCATGTTTTTCTTCTTCTTGGTCCACGATATGGTCAGGTATGTTATACTTGAGCTCAAAAGCCCCATTTTCATATGTCAGTGATTGCAGAACTGTGCACGACTCACATCCACTTGTTGTCACATACACGATGCATGTTCTCAGTGATGTTACTGTAACTTGCTTGCCAGTGTTATGTTATATGTTCTTAGCACATTATTCTTAACAATAGACACGAAATTACAGAAAATGTTCAAATCAAAGCACACACCTCCAACATTGCAGAAGACCGGCCCATGTAGACTTCAGAAAATGTGTGCATGAAGACAGCCAGCAACAGGTTACGTCAAACTCAATTAGATTTAGAGTGGGTGACGTGATTAGTGAACATAATCATAGGCATCATCATCAATTGTGCCATGTCGATAAAGGAGGGCAGTCACGGCTGGCCTTGCTATTGTAATGACTTCTGATGGAAGGTGTCTGGTAGAGATTATAACAACAATCGCAATAGCAAAGATAACATTTTGCCAGAAGGACAATTTAGTCACCAAGAAGAGTATGCCAGCTGCAGTGGGAAAAATAATGTTGATCTGCTATAAATAACCGATAATGTTATCTACACGTACATTATTGACAATAAGCAGACCAGCAGAGAAACGTCAAATAGCAGTAGGATTGTGGTTTCTGGAGAAAATTCACAAGAATAACGTGGACAGAGCAACCAACGAGACAGGTCTTTAAAACATAACCATGTAACACTCTGTTGACTCGCCTCTATATATCCATATCTAGCTGTTTGCACACCTTCGGTTCCACATGTTCTTATTTGGCATCTTTCACACATGAACTTTGGCGCCGTCTTCCTGGCAACGAAGTACGAAGGTAATTTAATAAGTAAGTCACACATGGCTGTAGAAAAATAACTAAATATGATAATAACTTGAAACACGTTTGTTTGTATACACACATTGTCCCTTTATTTCTCATCATAATTTCCACCAACATTGATGCACTTATCCCATCGTTTTATCAGTCCTCCCAAACCGGCTGCATAGAACTGCGTGCTCTGTTTTCTAAACCACGTTTTCACTTCACATTCAACTTCGGCGTCATTCGCGAAATGTCTCCCGCCAAGGTGGGTTGTCAGTGTTTATGCTGACAAATGTTTGTCCGTAAAGCGGTGCATAGCTGGGTAGAAAACGTTACGAGGGCGAGTCAATAAGTATGTCACACAGTTCTGTGGGATGGCCGGTAAAAAATGAAAGCAAAGCACGCAGTTCTATCCAGCCGGTTTGGGAGGACTGATAAAACGATGGGATAAGTGCATCAATTTTGGTGGAAATTATGTTGAGAAATAAAGGGACAATGTATGTATAAAAATAAATTGGTTTCAAGTTATCATATTTAGTTATTTTTCTAAAGCCATTTGTGACTTACTTATTAACTTACCCTCTTATGTGTAATGGCCTGGCAACGTGTTACATCTAGGCAGTTTCTGTTTGTGTTTTAATGTTATTACATTTCCTTATTTCATGCTTTTCTTCACAACTTTTTGTGTTTTAATGTTATTACATTTTCTTATTTCATGCTTTTCTTCACATCTGTTTGTGTTCCTGCGGAAGATTGGTATAATTGAAACGTCGATTCGTTGTGTCGTTGTGTACCATTTTTATTTCATTATATTTCGTTGGATATTATCATCGATTTTATCCCTCTGGGATTTACGTTTTCTTTAGTGGAGTTCGTTGTAAGGTGATGTACACGGTGTATGTGTTTAGTACAAGTATCTTGACTATCTTGACTTGAAGTATCTAGACTTGTATCTCTCACTTGTTATCATGAGTTACCTAACCGATTGTTTCCTTCAAGAAATAAATGCAAACCGCAAATTTATTTGAAAATTAAACGTTGACAGTCAAGATGTTTGGGTATATTATGAGGAGATTAAATATTTAAAATGTAATGACAACTAGCAAACTTAATGGGGGAAAAGCCAAGGGAAGACGAAGCGATATAAAACTGGATGGCTTGGCTACACGGAACAGACAGCAGACCTGACCCAAGCCTCGGGTGATCATGTGAGATGGCGATCTGTGATCGCCCGTCTTTTGGCATGACACATGATGATGATGTTGATAATCACACATCTCACATTGAAGTGTTATGCAATAATACTGCATATTTCATATTGAAATTGGCCTGCTCTCACTACAGTATCGCCAGAATTGCTGGTGTTTGACACGAACCTCAGTCAGTTCCAGTGTAAGCAATAATGACCGTTTGTACAAGCACCTCTCACCCATTGTACAGACTTGGCTTTTCCTTCACTCGTTCCTCACCGCGGATCGAAGACACTTCCCATAATGCATAACACGGATACCCTAACGACGGGGCCATCCATTCCTCATCAGTGAAGTTAACGTTTTGAATACACGAACTAGTCAACGCAGCTCATAAATCTGTGGCACTCTATATCATCATTTGTGTCATAGCTCTTCCCTGCAGTAGATGGTCCCATGAGTTCATGCCTGCCCTGTAGGCTCAGATGCGCTGTGTTACTCCGGCAAATCAATTACCTGTTACTGATAATTCGCTTCCATTCATGTCTATGCTGATTTAGCAAAGCCCTGGATATTAGCCTGAAGTCGTGCATACAGACACTGCGATTGATGACCCTGTGGTTGCTGTTGCCTCCAGATAACGATGCTGGCATTTACTTGCTGAAGACATGGCATTTGTGAATCCATCCCATGTATTTAAGTATCCGAGATGACAAAGGTGGATTGGAGTAAAGTCTGCAGATTGAGTGTTTGGTGCTTGACAAGATTGTGATCGCTTGGGTGCCAAGTCACTGCACGGCGTCTGCGTTTGGTCGTTACATTGTCTGCGCGTAGAGTGGCTGAGTTGTTGTTGCGATTTTCTCAATGCCAAGTCATTGCATTGTGTTTACGTTAGGTCGTTACATTGTGTTTACGTTAGGTCGTTACATTGTGTCTACGTTAGGTCGTTACATTGTGTTTACGTTAGGTCGTTACATTGTGTTTACGTTAGGTCGTTACATTGTGTTTACGTTAGGTCGTTACATTGTGTTTACGTTAGGTCGTTACATTGTGTTTACGTTAGGTCGTTACATTGTGTTTACGTTAGGTCGTTACATTGTGTTTACGTTAGGTCGTTACATTGTGTCTACGTTAGGTCGTTGCATTGTGTCTACGTTAGGTCGTTACATTGTGTTTACGTTAGGTCGTTACATTGTGTTTACGTTAGGTCGTTACATTGTGTTTACGTTAGGTCGTTACATTGTGTTTACGTTAGGTCGTTACATTGTGTTTACGTTAGGTCGTTACATTGTGTTTACGTTAGGTCGTTACATTGTGTTTACGTTAGGTCGTTACATTGTGTTTACGTTAGGTCGTTACATTGTGTCTACGTTAGGTTGTTGCATTGTGTCTACGTTAGGTCGTTACATTGTGTTTACGTTAGGTTGTTACATTGTGTCTACGTTAGGTTGTTACATTGTGTTTACGTTAGGTCGTTACATTGTGTTTACGTTAGGTCGTTACATTGTGTTTACGTTAGGTCGTTACATTGTGTCTACATATAGATGTTGCACTGTGTCTACATAGAGATGTTACATTGTGTCTACATGGGGATGTTACAGTGTGTCTACATGGGGATGTTGCTTGTGTCTACATAGGGATGTTGCATTGTGTATACATAAGGATGTTGCATTGTGTCTACTTTAGGTTGGTGCACCATATTTATGCTAAGTCGTTGCTCTGGCTATACGTCAGGTCATTGCACTGTGTCTACTTCAGATTGTTACATTGTGTCTACATAAAGTGTTTGCCTTGTGTCTACGTTAGTTCCTTGCATCGTGTCTACGTTATGTTTTTGCATTGTGATAACATTACGTCATTACATCGTGTCTACGTAGGTCGTTATTGTCTACATTAGGTCCATGCTTTGTGATAACATTAGGTCGTTGTATTGTGTCTACGTTAGGTTGTTGCATTGTCTACGTTAGGTTGTTGCGTTCTGTCTACGTTAGGTTGTTGCATTGTCTACGTTAGGTTGTTGCGTTGTGTCTATGTTATGTTGTTGCATTGCCTACGTTACGTTGTCATTGTCTACGTTAGGTTGTTGCATTGTCTATATTAAGTTGTCGCATTATCTACGTTAGGTTGTCGCATTGCCTACGTTATGTTGTTATTGTCTACGTTATGTTGTTATTGTCTACGTTAGGTTGTTGCGTTGTGTCTATGTTATTTTCTTGCATTGCCTACGTTACGTTGTTATTGTCTACGTTATGTTGTTATTGTCTACGTTAGGTTGTTCGATTGTCTACGTTACGTTGTTATTGTCTAAGTTATGTTGTTATTGTCTACGTTAGGTTGTTGCATTGTCTACGTTAGGTTGTTGCTTTGTGTCTATGTTATGTTGTTGCATTGCCTACGTTACGTTGTTATTGTCCACGTTATGTTGTTATTGTCTACGTTATGTTGTTATTGTCTACGTTAGGTTGTTGCGTTGTGTCTATGTTATTTTCTTGCATTGCCTACGTTACGTTGTTATTGTCTACGTTATGTTGTTCCATTGTCTATGTTAGGTTGTTGCATTGTCTACGTTACGTTGTTATTGTCTACGTTATGTTGTTATTGTCTACGTTAGGTTGTTGCATTGTCTACGTTAGGTTGTTGCTTTGTGTCTATGTTATGTTGTTGCATTGCCTACGTTACGTTGTTATTGTCCACGTTATGTTGTTATTGTCTACGTTAGGTTGTTGCATTGTCTAAGTTAGGTTGTTGCATTGTCTACGTTAGGTTGTTGCATTGTCTACGTTATGTTATTGCATTGTCTACGTTAGGTTGTTGCATTGTCTACGTTAGGTTGTTGCATTGTCTACGTTACGTTGTTATTGTCTACGTTAGGTTGTTGCATTGTCTACCTTAAGTTGTTGCATTGTCTACGTTAGGTTGTTATTGTCTACGTTAGGTTGTTGCATTGTCTACGTTAGGTTGTTGCATTGTCTACGTTATGTTGTTATTGTCTACGTTATGTTGTTATTGTCTACGTTAGGTTGTTGCATTGTCTACGTTAGGTTGTTTCATTGTCTACGTTATTTTGTTGCATTGTCAACGTTAGGTTGTTGCATTGTCTACATTACGTTGTTATTGTCTACGTTATGTTGTTATTGTCTATGTTAGGTTGTTGCGTTGTGTCTATGTATGTTATGTTGTTGTATTGCCTACGTTACTTTGTCATTGTCTACGTTATGTTGTTGTTGTCTACGTTATGTTGTTGCATTGTCTACGTTAGTTTGTTGCATTGTCTACGTTAGGTTGTTGCATTGTCTACGTTAGGTTGTTGCATTGTCTACGTTAAGTTGTTGCATTGTATACGTCAGGTTGTTGCATTGTCTACGTTACGTTGTTATTGTCTATGTTATGTTGTTATTGTCTACGTTATGCTGTTGCATTGTCTACGTTAGATTGTTGCATTATCTACGTTAGGTTGTTGCATTATCTACGTTACGTTGTTATTGTCTACGTTATGTTGTTAATGTCTACGTTAGGTTGTTGCATTGTCTACGTTAGGTTGTTGCATTGTCTACGTTAGGTTGTTGCATTGTCCTACGTTAGGTTGTTGCATTGTCTACGTTACTGTTGTTATTGTCTACGTTATGTTGTTATTGTCTACGTTATGTTGTTGCATTGTCTACGTTAGGATGTTGCATTGTCTACGTTGGGTTGTTGCATTGTCTACGTTATGTTATTGCATTGTCTACGTTACGTTGTTATTGTCTACGTTAGGTTGTTGCATTGTCTACGTTATGTTGTTGCATTGTCTACGTTATATTGTTGCATTGTCTACGTTAGGTTTTTATTGTCTACGTTATGTTTTTATTGTCTACGTTAGGTTTTTGCATTGTCTACGTTAGGTTGTTATGTTGTGATAACATTAGGTTGTTGTATTGTCTACGTTAGGTTGTTATGTTGTGATAACATTAGGTTGTTGTATTATCTACGATAGGTTGTTATGTTGTGATAACATTAGGTTGTTGCATTGTCTACGTTAGGTTGTTATGTTGTGATAACATTAGTTTGTTGCATTGTGATAACATCAGGTTGTTGTATTGTCTACGTTAGGTCGTTATATTGTGTCTACGCCATGTCATTGCTCTTACAGTATGGCAGGCCTTTGCAATGTGTCTACGTCGGGTTGTTGTACCTGTGTCTAGATCTGTTCTGATCCCTACACTCTTAGCACACTATTTGCCGCTTCAGTGGCTCATATCCCACGTACAGTAACTTCAATAGCTAAGGTGAATCTGAATTGTATGTTCAAATCCTGTAGAGCAGTGGTTCTCAACCGGTGGGGAATTCCCCCCCCCCCCCGGGGGGGGGAATTTTAGGGTTTCCAGGGAAGTGGGGGGGGGGGGGGAATTAAGATTATTTCAAGATCGCATTAATACAAGAACCAGTTACTTGATATTGTTTTTCCATCTAAATTTTACGGTTCTGAACTTCTCGCCCTAATGAAATTCATTTTATAACGTAAGTAGATCCGCAAATCACATTTTATGTAGATGTCTAGACTTGTTCTAGTATGTGTTATTAAATTTAGCTTCCATTTTTATGTATGCTGTGTAAGGGTGGGGGGGGGGGGGGATTTATAGGGTGGAAATTCGAAAGGTGGGGGGGGATGACGTTCTGAACATATGGTAAAGGGGGGCATGGGCCAAAAAAGGTCGAGAACCACTGCTGTAGAGAATCAACATGCACAAAAACGTATTAAGAATATCCAGCTGATCGATGAAGGTCACAGTTCTCTTCTCTGTATAGCAGAGTTTCGTGTACACATAAAAGCCGCCGATTGAAAGCAACATACAAGAATGGCCAAGAACGAGTATCTGAACTGGGTTAAGCGTCCCTTGCCAAACGTAGCCCGAAGTCTGGACAATGGGGCTGGACTTGTCATCTTACCAGCTGAGCTGAGTCTTCAATAACAGGCAAAGAGTTAAATACATATAACACCTATTGCAGGCTGATTATGTCCGTCTGTCCGCCTCCTATTGATCAGCCTAGGTGACAACGAGATCCCCTGAAGTCTACGCGAGAACCGCGTCGTTGCCATGTATAGTTTCTCTCTCATGCCCTACGATCTACAATATATTACCACCAATAGATCACACAACCAGGCTCGTATTATGACTCCCAATGATAGGGATCTTGTTGGGGATTGGGGAGGATGATCCTCATTCCTTGCAAGGACACCTTTGCTTCAGTCTCCCTACTTGGTATCCCTGTATTTCATTTCTTCGCACCAGAACATTCAACCCAGATAGTTAAATCTCTCGAGTTGATTCATCGGTATTCTGTTTTCTGTCACTTTATGTTCTGGCTGCATGGATTCTGTTTTCTCTCGCTGTACTGGCTGTACTATTTTCGTGGAAGACTTTTGTGTTGGCATTCTGGCGGTGGCATTATGCACAGTATACCTGTGCGGGCTGTTGGCTTGTCGAGACTCCTGTCTATTCCACTGTTCATATAGGGCAGTGAGAAGCATATTCACTGGCACAGAAACGGAGCATAATGGGGACGATCCGTTGCCGTGAAGTTGGAACCGCGATTAACTAACTAACTAACTAATTAATTAACTAACTAACTAACTAACTAACTAACTAACTAACTAACTAACTAATTCTTTATTATGTCACTGTACTGACCGCATGTATTCTGTTTTCTGCCACTGTACGTACTAATTAGTTAGTCGACAGATCATCCTCATTGTACATCGAACCATTCAGTCCATAAGTGCTCAGATCCCCTCCTAAGCAAATCCCGCAGCGTGTAGCGGCTCACGACACCAGTACTGTGTTGGTTTAATACTCTTCTTTGGCTTCCTGTGTAGTGTTCTTGTTTGGCCACACCTCTTTTAACTTGCTGTTCTCACAGCCTGGCCATGATTGTAGATTCCCAGTCATCGCTTGGCTCTTGTAAATGACTTACTTCTTGTAGAGCAGTGGTTCTCAACCGGTGGGGAATTTCCCCCCTCCCCAGGGGGAATTTTAGGGTTTCCGGGGGGGGGGGGGGTGAAGA
This sequence comes from Cepaea nemoralis, assembly GCA_014155875.1. Classification (NCBI taxonomy): domain Eukaryota; kingdom Metazoa; phylum Mollusca; class Gastropoda; order Stylommatophora; family Helicidae; genus Cepaea; species Cepaea nemoralis. Next base: position 13,479 of record JACEFZ010020859.1, on the reverse strand, counting down.
CTATTTCCATATCGCGTTAATACAAGAACCGATTACTTGATATTGTTTTTCCTTCATACTTTACAGTTAATACGCCCTCACCTTCTAAAATTCATTTTATAAATTCAGTAGACCCAAAATCATGTTTATGTGGATGTCTAGACTTGTTTTAGTATGTGCTATTAAATTACCTTACATTTTTACGTATACTGTATAGGGGTGGGGGATTTTTAGATAGGAAATATGAAATAGGGGCAGAGAATGACGTTCTGAAAATACGGTGAAAAAGGGGGGGGGGCACGGGCCAAATTTTTGATAGGAAGCGGGAGAATGACGTTCTGAAAATATGGTGAAGGGGGGCACGGGCCAAAGAAGGTTGAGAACCACTGTCGTAGAGCATTCAGAATGTCTGCCTAGTCCATGGCTCGTCCGCCTTGCACTGTAGCCCTACATGCAAGCCTGTCAGAATGTTCATTCCTTTGTACACCATCATGCCCTGGCACGAAGATGAAACTAATCTTTGCCAACCGAGACCGCTCCAGAGACAGCAGCCACTCTCTTCGGACCCACCCATCTCTATACTTCTGATCATACTCATTGAGTCACTAAGGACACATGCCCGATTGAATGTCTGTGTCTCGAGCCAGGTTATTGCTTTACTTACTGTCATGACTACCATAGTCAGGCTGCTTGTGGTCAAAGCAAAAGCGCCAGACTCTTTCTTTACAATTTTCCCTCAGGCCTGAGCCGTAAAGGCCCTTGAACTCCTCACTCCTCGAACGACTGACCCATCCGTGTAAATAACACCATCATCATCTAAAGGTATGAATGTATTCTGTTTTCTGCCACTGTACGTAGTGTCTGAATGTATTCTGTTTGCTGTCAGTGTACGTACTGTCTGAATGTATTCTGTTTTCTGCCACTGTACGTACTGTCTGAATGGTTTCTGTTTTCTGTCAGTTTACGTACTGTCTGAATGTATTCTGTTTTCTGCCACTGTGCGTCCCTGCTGAATGTATTCTGTTTTCTGTCAGTGTACGTACTGTCTGAATGTATTCTGCTTTCTGCCACTGTACGTACTGTCTGAATGGTTTCTGTTTTCTGTCAGTTTATGTACTGTTTGAATGTATTCTGTTTTCTGCCGCTGTGCGTTCCTGCTGAATGTATTGTTTTCTGCCACTGTACGTACTGTCTGAATGTATTTTGTTTTCTGTCACTGTACGTACTGTTTGCATGTATTATGTCTTCTGTCAACGTACATTCTGTCTGAAAGTATCAGTTTTTGTCGACATGTACACTTGTTATAATTACTCTGTGTCACGCTTGAAGATGCTAAATGTTGGTAATTGGAAATTTGAGACCATTAGTCTTTGGGGATTAGAAATTTGAGAACGTTAAATGTTGGAGAATAGAAATTTGAGGGGATTAAATGTTGGGGATTAGAAACACGGAAATAATACTGTGTATCTAACATTAAATTAAGGGAATAGGGAGGGGTGTCTGCGTGGCTGGGCGGTCAAGCCTCCTGCCGCTCTATACAAAGATCGTGGGTTCGTTTCCCAACATCAGTCATTTGGTCCATGAGCGCAGTGTTTTCACAGAGCTCTATGGATCGTCGACGGGACTACAGAGTTCGTGCTCCGAGCGACGACTTTGGCAGGTCGTTCTGCGGAATGAACACCTAGCCATATAGAGTAGAACCCGGTGCAATAAAGCCTGTCCTTTAGCCTTTAGCCCCCTTAAACATTAACGAAATCAAAGTGTAATTTCTACAGCGGCTGTATACTAGTGTATCAAATGTTAAAGAGAGCTAAATAACTGCAATTGAACACTTGAAGGAGATAAATATTGTGGTCCGAACTTCTCCGTTTCAGTTCCAGCCTTTAGCGTGTTCAGAAATAAATAATGCACAATGTAATTCTGTAATTGAACAATGCATTTCTTGTTTAATCACTCTGATGATGAAATTGCTCCTACTCGGCGTATCCTCGGTTGGCAAGGAATGTTCGTTCTACGTGCTGTCAGCAGCAGCCATTAGCACAAATGACGACGTTGAAAGCGTTCAGGCTGAACGGGATTCTTAACTGGAAACATTAAAAACAATGATTCGTGTTCTTACAACTGTCAAAAACTGTCAATACTGCCTATAGTAGCTTACGGTGAGGGAGGGGGGGGGGGGGGGGGGGGGTGGGGGGGGGGGTTGATGAGCCTGTGGAATTAAGGCCTCCTGGATAGTGCAGTCGCCGCGAAATGTACAGGTTGGGGTTGCCTTTTAACTCCGATAGTGAAAAAAAAATATATATACATCGCTTCGCCGAGGTTTCGAACCCGGGTGTCTCAAATGGGAGCCTGGTGTTGTAGCTAGCTACTTGGCGAGACGATCCAAAGCGTGTGTTTATTACATCTACTTGTCGTATTATTACATATACTTGTCGTATTATTACATATATTTATAGTATTTATTCTGTATTTCCGTTATATGCCAACGCTGGGGCTCAGGGCAGTGAACACGTTTGACAATTCCCCGACATATAAAGTTTATAATCCGAAATCAGCTACAGACCATGTGGAAGACGACAGTCTTGAGTTGATTTTGATGGCATGAGTGTCGGTCGTTCAGAAAGTCATGGTAAACTACTGAACGTAATGCTGGCCTAGTAAATTACAAACAGCGAAGCAAATGCTTGGGATTTATTGCGACATCCTCTAAAGAACATGCAAGAAATGTCCGTTATTTATTTACTCGAAATCTTGCAGGCCTAATCATGATTATAACATGTTAATTATTTACCTGAAATCTTGCAGACTTAACCATGATTATAACATGTTAATTATTTACCCGAAATCATGCAAACCTCATCATGATTATAAAATGCCAGGCATATAAAAGTTTCGCTATTATGTTTTACAGTTTTAAGTGGAGCTGCTGGCCGACTGGCTAGAATGCAGCGCTATCATTAGGGAGACCCGGATTCGAATCCTGGGTATGGTGTGGAGTTTTTTTTCTGTCCGGGACAAAAGGAAAACTCTAACCTGCACAGTTCGCGGCGACTGCACTAGCCATGCGGCCTTAATTCCTCAGGCTCAAGACCCCACTGTCCTACACCGCAAGATACTATAGGCAGTAAATGACAGTTTACAGTTTAAGTGACAAATACACGACAACTTAAATTTGTCGCTCTTATGGTATCTCCGTTGATTTCATTGACTGTATAATTTAAGAATAAACATTGGAGCATTCCGGGTAAACCCGTAGGTATTTCCGTCTGGCACAGAAAATGGGGTATTGTGTAGAATTGTAGATTCTGATCGTTGTAAACACGACGTGTCCATCCTCTCATGCACCCCTCCTTGCCGGCACTAAGCTTAAATGTATATTTCAGCAAACTTAAATATGCTGTTTCATCTGGTATTGCATTTTCAACAATTGTAGGGACGCATGACCGAATGAATAAAAATGCTCGCTCTAAACCTTCTGGTGTACTGAGGTAGAGGGTTCAATCCTCAGCTGGTCCAAAATGTTGATTTCTCGTCCATGACTTAGGGACGTAATTTACAAGTATCTCTGGCGTCGGAGTGGGTTAACCTGATGGCGAGGGACACTGGTAATAGGAGAAAGCTAATCCATATGCAAAAATATGTCCAGTGCATTGGCAGTAATAGCACGTGCATGGACTACGCATGGGTTCAGAGCAAACGAACCATCAAAAATACTAGTACAAGTTGTTAGGTCAGACTTCAGAATGTCTGTCTTGGGATACGTTCCTAGGTCAGACTTCAGAATGTCTGCCTTGGTATAAGTTCCTAGGTCAGACTTCAGAATGTCTGCCTTGGTATAAGTTCCTAGGTCAGACTTCAGAATGTCTGCCTTGGTATAAGTTCCTAGGTCAGACTTCAGAATGTCTGCCTTGGTATAAGTTCCTAGGTCAGACTTCAGAATGTCTGCCTTGGTATAAGTTCCTAGGTCAGACTTCAGAATGTCTGCCTTGGTATAAGTTCCTAGGTCAGACTTCAGAATGTCTGCCTTGGTATAAGTTCCTAGGTCAGACTTCAGAATGTCTGCCTTGGTATAAGTTGCTAGGTCAGACTTTAGAATGTCTGCCTTGGGCACCCAGAGTGTCCCATCTATATGTGCCTGCATGGCCATCAGATCTGCTCGCTTGTTACCCAGCACTACTGCACGGCCAAGACAGTATATTCATGTCAGGACAGTATATTCATGTCAGGACAGTATATCCATGCCAAGGCAGTATATCCATGTCAGGACAGAATATTCATGTCAGGACAGTATATCCATGTCAGGACAGAATACCCATGCCAGGACAGTATACCCATGCCAGGACAGTATGTTCATGTCAGGACAGTAGGTCCATGTCTGGACAGTATGTCCATGCCAGGACATTATATCCACGTCAGAACAGTATATCCATGCCAGGACAGAATACCCATGCCAGGACAGAATACCCATGCCAGGACAGTATATCCATGCCAGGACAGTATACCCATGCCAGGACAGAATACCCATGCCAGGACAGAATACCCATGCCAGGACAGTATATCCATGCCAGGACAGTATATCCATGCCAGGACAGTATATACATGTCAGGACAGTATATCCATGCTGAGATAGTATATCCATGTCATGACAGTATATCCATGCCAGGACAGAATACCCATGCCAGGACAGTATACCCATGCCAGGACAGTATGTTCATGTCAGGACAGTATATCCATGCCAGGACAATATATCCATGTCAGGACAATATATCCATGCCAGGACAATATATCAATGTCAGGACAGTATATCCATGTCAGGACAGTATATCCATGCCAGGACAATATATCCATGCCAGGACAATATATCCATGCCAGGACAGTATATCCATGCTAGGACAGTATATCCTTGCAAGAACAGTATACCCATGCCAGGAAAGTATATCCATGCCAGGACAGTATAACCATGCCAGGAAAGTATACCCATGCCAGGACAGAATACCCATGCCAGGACAGTATACCCATGCCAGGAAAGTATATCCATGCCAGGACAGTATATCCATGCCAGGACAGTATATCCATGTCAGGACAGTATATCCATGTCAGGACAATATATCCATGTCAGGACAATATATCCATGCCAGGACAGTATACCCATGCCAGGACAGTATACCCATGCCAGGACAGTATGTTCATGTCAGGACAGTAGGTCCATGTCTGGACAGTATGTCCATGCCAGGACATTATATCCATGTCATAACAGTATATCCATGTCAGGACAATATATCCATGTCAGGACAATATATCAATGTCAGGACAATATATCCATGCCAGGACAGTATATCCATGCCAGGACATTATATCCATGCCAGGACAATATATCCATGTCCGGACAGTATATCCATGTCAGGACAATATATCCATGTCAGGACAATATATCCATGCCAGGACAGTATATCCATGCCAGGACAGTATATCCTTGCCAGGACAGTATACCCATGCCAGGACAGTATACCCATGCCAGGACAGCATACCCATGCCAGGACAGTATATCCATGCCAGGACAATATAACCATGTCAGCACAGTATATCCATGCTAGGACAGTATATCCATGTCAGGACAGTATATCCATGCCAGGACAATATAACCATGTCAGGACAGTATATCCATGCCAGGACAATATATCCATGTCAGGACAGTATATCCATGCTAGGACAGTATATCCTTGTCAGGACAGTATACCCATGCCAGGAAAGTATATCCATGCCAGGACAGTATATCCATGCCAGGAAAGTATACCCATGCCAGGACAGAATACCCATGCCAGGACAGTATACCCATGCCAGAAAAGTATATCCATGCCAGGACAGTATATCCTTGCCAGGACAGTATACCCATGCCAGGACAGTATACCCATGCCAGGACAGTATACCCATGCCAGGACAGTATATCCATGCCAGGACAGTATATCCATGTCAGGACAGTATATCCATGTCAGGACAGTATATCCATGCCAGGACAGTTTATTCATGTCAGGACAGTATTTCCATGCCAGGATAGTATATCCATGGCAGGACAGTATATCCATGTCAGGACAGTATACCCATGTCAGGACAGTATACCCATGTCAGGACAGTATTTCCGTGTAAGGTTTTGCAAGAAATATCTTTGCTGGGCGACCAAACATCCCATATGTGTCTTTTTAGAACTTTACTTAAGCCTTCCCTGGTGCACACAAGAAATAGTTTATATGAAGTCGTGAACGTAGCTTCAGAAAACAACAGATGGCTGTGTGTTGCAGGAAATTGTAAAATTGTCAATTGAGTTATAGTAAGTTCAAGGTTGTAAGATTATCGATGCAATCATACAAAGTTGAAAGTTAGATTCTCAACGCAGTCACAGAAAGTCCAAGGTTAGATTGTCATTGCAGTCATAAAAAGTTCAAAGTTAGATTGTTAATGCAGTTATAGATAGTTCAAGGTTGTAAGATTGTCAATTCAATCAAAGAAACGTTAAATGTTCCATTGTCAATGCAGTCACAGAAAGTTCAAGGTGAGATTATTAATGCAGTCATAGAAATTTCAAGGTTAGATTGTAAAAGCAGTCATAGAAAGTTCAAGGTTATAAGATTGTCAAAGAAATCAACGACAATTCAAGGTTGTCAGATTATCAATGCGGTCATAGACAGTTCAAGGTTAGATTGCCAATGCAGTCATAAAGCGATCACAGATAGAATGTTTTGCTTTAAGAAGAATCACTTTATTTGTCAACGCATGGCTCGTCCATTGATGCCCCAATTTCCAACTATAGATGAGAAGAATCGCTACACAGTGCATGAGCTCCCTGAACAACCAGGATTCCAAATGCGTGTGTACCAGAATCACACAGCGCTAGTGTGTTACCATACGAGATGAAAAGCGTAGGCAGTAACACTGTAAGATTACCATGCATGTTGTAAGTGGACATTAGGGAGAGCTGACGCGAGACTGTCTAATTCATATCGTAGAATCCTAGCTGCAAAGTTCAACCAATCATGAATAGGGCATTATCATCATCATGCACCATGCCAGCTGGCTGTAGCGTTCATGTCTCTCCACATATCTCGGGTTTTGATGTTCTGTATCAACTCTACTGCTGATATTCCTCCATGCCATCGTCACAATCGACCCAGCTTTGTTTCTCTTGGTCGGCCTCTGTCTCTCTTCCCCTCGATCTGTCCAGTCGTCACGATGTTCTCCAATGCCTCTCTTCTCATCACATGACCAAAGAAAGTTGTTTGTCTCTTTCTTATTGTTGTATATAATGTTCTAGTTTCAATAGTCTCTTTCAGGCAAATCGTCGTTAGTTACTCTAGCAGTACAGGGAATTCGAAACATTCGTTCAGGAACCACATCTCCGTTGTTTCAAAGTCATAGGTCCCCACGAAAGAAAAGAAAGACAACTCAGCCAATGAAGATGAAATGCGGCACTTCATACAAGATTTACCCTAGATGTGAAGGAATCCGTGAGATAGCCGAATTAATTTCATTCATGCAGGGACATCTTCAGAACCCGTGTCTGAAATGTTCAGAATATGTTTTAATTGGGAAAGAACAACACAAGTAGTTTGGGACATGAAGAATTATCAAATTCATGTTAAATTTGAAATTAAGGTGGGAAAACAGAAGTTCCACTTTCGAACAATTCCCGTGAATATGTGTTTTAATTTTGTATCAACTCAAGTATTATTCATTCATTCACTTCTTATGTTATATAACTCTGCACCTGGCGGGATACAGGGAAATATGCCAGGCAATAAATCGTGCAACTTATTGTTTGAGGCTTCTGTGTTTACATTCAATACGGTAATACACTGACGTACACCCCGTACCCCCACATCGGTGTACACCCCGTACCCCCACATCGGCGTACACCCCGTACCCCCACATCGGCGTACACCCCGTACCCACACATCGGCGTACACCCCGTACCCACACATCGGCGTACACCCCGTACCCACACATCGGCGTACACCCCGTACCCCCACATTGGAGTACACCCCGTACCCCCACATTGGAGTAAACCCCGTACCACCACATTAGAGTACACCCCGTACCCCACAAAGGCGTACACCCCGTATCCCCACATCGGCGTACACCCCGTACCCCCACATTGTTTATAAAAAGACATTTGACAGCATTGATTGGGAGTCTGCACATTAATGGGGCGCCATGGGATCCCACGGAAGATCATTAATTTAATGAAGACAACATTTGAGGAAATGAAATACGTAGTTATTGATGGGGGTAAACATGTGAAATAAGAATAAGTGTCTCTCGGGGATGCTGTTTATCATCTTTATTATTCTTTAAGATGATATACTTAGTTATCAAGACAACCGCCAAGATGAATAAAAGTCAGTGGAGTCTAACAAATCAGCTTTATTAACGTAATTTTAGCCATATAACCCCACACATCCACCCGCCCAGTCCCATATATGCAATACGAAGCTCGATACATGTATAACACGCGGTCAGAGGTCACAACAATTAGGTATAAATATGCATAGGGAACGGATAAAGATAATGAGACTAAATCGAGTAAACGATACTCCAGTTTTATGTGGGAACATGGCTACAGAGAGGTGGAATCATGCACAAGTTTGGTAGCAATGTAGACACTATTGGGAGTAAAGAGAGATATATTCAGATAAGGATATACAAAGCAAAAGATACCTTCAGAACACTACGAAATTTGTGGAAGGGAACAGAAATTACATCAAGCACTAAACAGAATATGTAACTCTCCTACATTGCATTTGCAATCACTCTGGAGCCAGGTGAGATAAAGACACAATGCCTGGCTTTTGCTGTGAGCAGATCTGGCATGATTCACGCTGTCAGCAGTCTGGGAACCTATACAAGATGGCCGGTTGCTCTGCTGCGAGGTGATTTATAAAACCAGTGAAGCTTTCCAGCCAAGGAGTATCTATAGGAAGTGAGATTCCTCTTCTGCCTTGTGTCTCTGAATAAAAATATGCGGTCTACGAACTCAAGAAAGACCCACCCTCCCCCGGCCTACTGTTACTATCTATTTCATCTACTTCCTTGTGCTCCCATTATCGTTCATCTCCGTCTCTAATTCTTTTCCCATTGTGCTGTAGTTTTCCCTTGACTTCTTTTATTCTGTGGGTGTTCAGAGAAAGGCATTTCAGTAATGCCCTGAAGATTGTTTCTCAATGTCTGCTCTCTCCAGCAAGAATGTCTGTGAAACGTAAGGTAGTTTAAGGGAAGACTGTCCATGCAGTGTAAGATTTTTTTTTTTTTTTAGCATATCCTTTACGGGACTTAGCTGTCAACACCAGCATCTTTCAGCTGTATGTTGATCTCTTGGCAAGATTACGCTCAGTAGTTTGCCATTGCTTTCTGAGCGGCCGGCTCACATACCCCGTAAGTTACCGATGCGATTCGAACCACTGCTGATTTGAACCGTCATCACGTTACCGACGAGAGTATACGAGATTACGGAGAAAAGTCATAACCTCTAAGCCACGAAGCCGGCTAGTTCACGGAAATGTAAGGTATTTCACTGAAAGAGTGTCCACATAATGTAAGATAGTTCAATGAAAGATTGTCCATGTCATGCGAAACCATAAGAGAAACCAAACTGACTACACTATGATTAGGAAAAGATTTAAAAAGAATGTTAACAATGCCAAAACATACCCTGGTGCTGATATAACTCTGACCACAATCCTGTAGTCTTAAAATTATAAATAAAACTCAACAACACAGGAATAAGGACATCGAAGACACATCAAATATCTATTTTATGTGTCTTCGATGTCCTTATTCCTGTGTTGTTGAGTTTTATTTATAATTTTTATCGGCATTGAAACAACCAGACATAAGTCAACTATGACTGGTTGAAGTAAAAGATAAAAATGATAGGCCAATTGATGAAGGTATGGTACAGTAAAGACGTGAAAATCCTGAGGATAAAACTAATACAAAATTGGAATGTATAAACACCACTATACAAAATTGGAATGTATAAACACCACTATACAATTTGCAAATACCACCGTTAAATTGCCGGTGAAGATAAATAAGAAAAAGCAATTATGAATACCGATGAAATCTTGAGCAAAATTACTATATAATAAATGGATAGAGAAATACGTCACATGTGCAGAGTTGCCAAAGTAGAGTGGTTGCAGAAAAATGGCAAAGAAATAGAGAATCTAGAAATAAAACACAACTCCAAAGAATTGAATAAAGATATAAAAAAAGATTTACAAAGAAGAAAATTAATATAACAGGAAATTATTGTATAAGAGGAAACAATGGAGAAATTATAATTGATAATACCAACATAATAAAAAGATGGACAGAGTACACAGAAGATTTATTCTGGGACAGCAGATTCTATAAACCAACATTGTATAATACTCAAGATGGACCAAACATATTAAAGACTGAAGTAGAGACAGCTATTGAAAAGATGAAAGAAGGAAAGGCTGCAGGTCCTGATAAGATAAGAACAGAGATGATATGGTCCTTATCCAGCATTGATACTATCACAGAATTATGCAATGATATATATATATATATATATATATACTAGCTGACCCGGCCTGGCTTCGCCCAGACCCAGGTGGGGAGCATCTCATTTAATTCATATAAGTAGTCATATAAGTTCTCGTTCCCGTTAGCGACTATCTGTCTGTCTGTCTGTCTGTCTGTCTATCTGTCTGTCTGTCTGTCTGTCTGTCTGACCCGGCCCGTCTTCGCCCAGACCCTGATGGGGAGCATCTCATTTAATTCATATAAGTAGTCATATAAGTTCCCGTTCCGACTATCTATCTGTCTGTCTGTCTGACCCGGCCCGGCATCGCCCAACTCCTGGTGGGGAGCATCTCATTTAATTCATATAAGTAGTCATATTAGTTCCCGTTCCCGACTGTCTGTCTGTCTGTCTGTCTGTCTGTCTGTCTGTCTGTCTGTCTATCTATATATCTGTCTGTCTGACCCGGCCCAGCCCATGATGGAGAGCATCTCATTTAAATTATATAAGTAGTCATATAAGATCCCGTTCCCGACTATCTGTCTGACTGTCTGTCTGTCTTGGGTAAATGTAGGAGGGAGGAGGAAGAGGGAGGTGGAGGAGGGAAGAGGAGGGAGGAGGAGGGAGGAGACAGGAGGAGTAGGGAGGAATAGGAGGGAGGAGGAGGGATTAGGAGGAGGGAGGAGTAGGGTGGAGGAGGAGGCGAGGAGGAGAGAGGAGGAAGAGGGAGGAGGAGGGAGAATGAGGGAGGAGGAGAACGCAGGAGGAGAACGCAGGAGGAGAAGGGAGCAGGAGAAGAGAGGGAGGAGGAGGGAGAGGGAGGAGGAGGGAGGAGAGAGTAGGAGGAGGGAGGAGGCGGAGGGAGAAGGAAGAGGGAGGAGGAAGAGGGAGAAGGAGGAGGGAGAAGGAGGAGAAGGAGGAGGAGGAGGAGGGAAGAGGAGGAGTAGGGAGGAGGAGGAATGTGTAGGGAGGAGGAGGTAGAGGGAGAAGGAGGAGGAGGGAGGCGGAGAGAGGAGGAGGGAGGAGGAGGAAGAGGGAGGAAGAGGAATGTGAAGGGAGGAGGGGGGATGTAGAGGGAGGAGGAGGAGGTAGATTGAGGAGGAGGAGGGAGGAGGAGGGAGGAGGAGGAGAGGGAGAAGGAGGAAGGAGGAGGGGGAGGAGGGAGGAGGAGGGAGGAAGAAGGAGGAGGGAGGAGGGGTGATGAGGAGGAGGGAGGAGGAGGAGGGAGGAGGAGGGAGGAGGAGGAAGAGGGAGGAGGAGGAATGTGAAGGGAGGAGGAGGGAGGAGGTAGAGGGAGGAGGAGGAGTGAGGAGGAGGAGGAGAGGAGGAGGAGGAAGGAGGAGGGGGAGGAGGGAGGAGGAGGAGGAGGGAGGAAGAAGGAGGAGGAGGGAGAAGGAGGGATGAGGAGTAGGAGGGAGGAAGAGGGAGTAGGAGGAATGTGAAGGGAGGAGGAGGGAGGAGGTAGAGGGAGGAGTAGGAGTGAGGAGGAGGAGAGGGAGGAGGAGGGAGGAGGAGGAAGGAGGAGGGGGAGGAGGGAGGAGGAGGAGGAGGAGGAGGAAGAAGGAGGATTAGGGAGAAGGAGGGATAGGGAGGTGGGGGAGGGAAAGAGGAAGAGGGTAGGAGGAAGAGTGGAGAGGAGGAGGGAGGAGGTAGAGGGAGGAGGAGGAGGGAGGAAAAGGGAGGAGGAGAGAGAAGGAGGAGGGAGGAGGTAGGAGGAGGAGGAAGAGGGAGGAGGAGGGAGGAGGAGGAAGGAGGAGGAAGAAGGAGGAGGATGGAGGAGGGAGAGGGAGGAAGAGGGAGGAGGAGGAAGGAGGAGGAAGAGGAAGGAGGAGGAAGAGGGGGAGGAGGAAGAGGGAGGAGGAGGATGGAGGAGGGAGAGGGAGGAGGGGAAGAGGAAGAGGGTAGGAGGAGGAGGGGAGAGGAGGAGAAGAAGGGAGGAGGAGGAGGGAGGAGGAGGGAGGAGGCAGAGGGAGAAGAAGGAAGGAGGAAGGAGGGAGAGGAAGGAGGGAGAATGAGGAAGGGAGGAAGGAAAGGGAGGTGGAAGAGGAGGAGGAGGGAGGAGGAAAGAGGTAGGGGAGGTAGAGGGAGAAGGAGGAGGAAGGAAAGGGAGGAGGAAGAGGAGGAGGAGGGTGGAGGGAGGAGGAGGAGGGAGGAGGTAGGAGGAGGAAGAGGGAAGAGGGAGAAGAAGGGAGAAGGAGGAGGGAGGATGATGAGGGAGAAGGAGGCAGGAGGAGGAGGGAGGCAGGAGGAGCAGGGATGAGGAGGAGAGGGAGGAGGAGGAAGATGAGGGAGGAGGGGGGAGGAGGCGGAGGGAGTAGGAGGGAGGAGGATGGAGGAGGAGGGGAGAGGAAGAGGGAGAAGGAAGAGGGAGAAGGAGGAGGGAGGAGGGAGAGGGATGAGAGGGAGGAGGAAGAGGAGAAGGGTGGAGGGAGGAGGTAGAGGGAGGAGAAGAGAGGGGGAGAGAGTTCGCCATTCCGAATTCATACTCGTCTAGTTCTTCCCTTCTACACGACTGTAGATAACTTCCTTACACATAAAAAGATGAATTGTTATTGATATTGCCGTGGCATGGAGGAATATCAGCAGCAGAGTTGATCCAAAAAACCAAAGACTGAGATCTACGGAGAGCCATGAACGCCTACGCCAGCCGGCACGGCACTTGATGATGATGATTGCCGTGTGACGATTCTGTGTAGTCACGTCATTTTCTTCCCTTTCCCTAGCGTTTTGGTTCGGGGAATTCTTTCATCATCATCATCATATATTTACGTACGTATTTTGGGAGGGGGAGGAGGGAGGAGGAGGAAGAAGAAAAAAAAAACTATGACAGTTGACAGCTCTGGAATGAAAGGAAGGCGTGTAGAAAATTTCATCTCAATCGGATGGGCCGTTCGCGAACAAATAAAGGACATACATATATACATACATATTTACATACATACACTTTGTTTTATAAATAT
>JACEFZ010020858.1:67500-112123 GCA_014155875.1 Cepaea nemoralis | reverse complement strand
GCAGCACACGACTAGTTTCAGTTGCGACATCTTGAATTGAAGACTGTTTAGTGAAAAGAGTTTACCGTTTATCCAAATTTTTCACCAACTCAAGACATTTCCTTTCTTTCTCTTCAAGTCGTTAAATTGTATCCGAATCGGAATGTTTTGTTTGATAATGTCTTTTTAAATTGTACTCCTTGAAGACAGCCACTGACTCACGACACAACAAGCAAACTGATTTGCTACCAACTTTTATAAAACAGTACTTAGTTGTCCAATTATCATTAAAAACACGGCATTCATCTTCAATCTTACGTTGGTTATTGACACTCATCATAACGGTACATGAAATTCTGTAAAATTCAACAAAATAACTTAAAAACGAATTAAAAATTTTTATTTCTAAATGCCCTCGCGGGCCGCATAAAATCACTTGGCGGGCCGCATGCGGCCCGCGCGCCGTAGTTTGCCCACCCCTGGCCTAGGGTAATCCTTCATGTGGTAGGCCGTTTGTAGTACGTTGCTCTTACCACGGCCGACAGGAAAGTATCACAGATTCATTGCCCGTTCTCCTGCATGTTGTATTTCATGCCTAACGTATCTGGAATGACATGTGCCCACTTTTGTGCTGGTCCACCATTGCCTTTTCTCCCAAGAACGATACATCCTAATACTATTAATTCCAAACTGCCGTCTTGTTTAATAGGATGGAAATATTTCATTTTCCCGAGACATAATGCTATGTATGTGCCAGTTATTGTCCATGATCAGTTCTTGTAGAATGTCAACATTTGGAAAACATTGTTACACTTCAACATTTATCAATATTGGAGGAACTACCACGACAAAAACTGAAGTAATGCAAGTAGAGCAAATCTCATAGTCGACTAAATATACTGATAAATACCACACCAAATGAAACAAGTTAAAGAGTTTAAATGTCTAGGAAGTATGATCACAGAATATAACAATAGACAGAAATATAAATTAGATGTCAAAAAGGAGATGAGTGTATATATCATCTATCACCTATACTGAAACATCCACAATACCTATATCCTCAAAACGACAGATAATAAATAATATACTCACACCAACCCAATGCTACCAATGTCAAACTTGGACATTATTCACATCACAATTACGCAACATCAACGCCCGTGAGATCAGATGTTTGAGAAGAGCTACCAACTTTACAATCCGGGACAAAATGAGAAATGATTTTATCAGACAGACAGTGGGATCTGTCATCTTGTGCCACATATATTGAAAGACAGAATATGAAATGGCTTGGCCACCTTGTTAGAATGCAACAAAAGCACTGACGCTATATGAAAGAAGATCAGATACGAGAGCAAGAGTACGGCCATGAAGAAAATGGATTGACGATAACAAAGATATTGTACAATCACATGGAATCCATAGCCATCATCTGCTGTAACGTCAAGTATTCTTCTCCACGACGCCTGGCGGCAAAAGTGGAACATGATGATGATGTTGAAGAAGGAAAGACTCATTGTCCCAAGCTAGCAGTAATCAATTCCCGAGACATCTGTGTGGCAATCCATGTCTTCCTGGTGATGGAACGGAAAGCTGCCGCTCTCACAAACATCTGATGCACCGCGAAGGTTAACCCGGTCAACAAATGCCCGCTGAAGTCGGATGTGTCGGCCTATCGGCGCAAGAACGCAGCTCTGCTGTAAACAGGCACAACGCAGTCACGTCCGAAAAAAGAAACTCCGGATTAACGCAGAAGAAGAAGACAAACATCTGATGTAGGAAGTCTGCCATGTCAACACCAGCCTGGTTGGTACTACTGTATGTTCAAAGCAAGTTCGCCCTCCTGAAATCAATCAATCAATCAATCAATCAATCATGTGCCATGCCGGAAAACGTGGGCGGTCATGACTCGCAATTTAACTCGATCACTAGAGTCGTGGATCAGCTCAGTGTTCCTGTCTCGCCCATGCCATGTGACCAAGCCATCCAGGTATTTTCCTCAAGTCTTCCTCTAGGTCTGTTCCCTTCGATCTTGCCGGTTGTCACTAAGTTCTCTAATCCATTCCTTCTCAAAACATGTCCAAAAAATTTTGACTGTCTACGTCTAATTTCTCTGATCAATTTACCATTTTCATTTGTCTCCTGTAGTACTTGGTCATTGGTTTTTCTATCTGCCCATGGTATTCTTTGCATTTTCCTCAGCCATCAGCCATCTGCATCCATCAGATGTTTTTCAGCTTGACTGCTCATTGTCCAAGTTTCACATCCATACAAAAGAACAGGCTCTATGTACCCCCTCAACACTCTTTTTCTCGTTTCAATTGACATCTTCTTATTGGTCAGAATGTTTTTCATCTTGTTAAAGGCTACTTTCGCCATGGCGATTCTTGTTCTAATCTCTTCAAGGCATCTCCCATCAGATGTTATGAATATTCTGAGATAATTGTACCGATTCACTTGTTGAAGAATATTCCCATTTACTTGTATATTAATTACATTGTGGTACTTCGTTCTTCCTAGTGACGACCATAAACTATATATTTTTACAATTTAATTCTAACCCCAGTTGCTCACTGTGTACAACAACCGCATCTACTAATTGTTGCAGATCCTGTGCATTTTCTGCAATCAATTCTGTATCATCTGCATATCTAATGTTATTGATGTTTTGTCCTCCAATGCTGACTCCATTTATATCTTCTACATTTTTGAAAATATTTTCACTGTATAGGGAAAAAAGATCTGGAGACATTACACATCCCTGCATCTTAATAGGCTGATATTGTCTCACTTCATTATCAATGCTTATGGCAGCTTCTTGTTTCCAATATATGTTTTTTTAAAGTCTTGTGTCTTTCCCATCAATTTGTAGATCTCCAAGCATATCCACCATGTTGACATGTCTAACTCTATCAAAAGCCTTTGTCTAGTCAATAAAGCAGAACGTCAACAGAACGTCCAATAACTGTTCGCAGCATATACACAGCATTTACTGTACCCTTTCCTTCTACAAACCCACATTGTTCTTCTCCTATTTCAGGTTGTATTTTCTTCCTCACTCTTTGCATGGTAATTCGTAGCAAAATCTTTGTGATGTGACTCATTATACTAACTGTTCAATGTTGATCACATTCCAAGGTTCCTGATTTCTTTGGGTTTGCAATAAATACAGAGTTACATAATTCAGAAGGTATATCTCCAGTATCATATAATGCGTTCAGCAGTCTGGTGACTTGATCTAGTCCAAATTCTTCTAAAGCTTTAACCACCTGAAAATACCTCTCTGGATATGTTTTCATGGTGGCTTCTCTGCCCTGAGCACACTGGTCTCCATGATCAGACTGCAGACACCGGAACCTCGAATGGGAAAGTGAGTGGGTGTGGATGTGTGTGTGTGTGTGTGTATATATATATATATATATATATATATATATATATATATATATATATATATATGTGTGTGTGTGTGTGTGTGTGTGTGTGTGTGTGTGTGTGTGTGTGTGTGTGGGTTTGGGGGGAAAGCTGAGTTGCTAAACCAGTACTTTCTTATGCTGCCAGCTGTTGGTATGATAATAAAAATTCGAACTCTTCTGTGTCGAAATGTATATGTCGCAACGTGTCACCTGGTCTCCAAAGATGTTGCTTATAATAAACGACGCATCCAACATTTGGAAATGAGGCTAAACAGCCTTGCACAGAACATGGTGCTGCCTTTGCTGAGAATAGAACCAGCGTATCATGTCTCAGCTCTGCCTTAATGGCACCGATATTGGTTCATTAGGAAGGCCTGTGTGTAACCTCTGGTTTCCTATGAGTGCGTGCGGAGATTCAGGAGGGGCTTGATCTGGTACACCCTGCGTGGATGGAAAGAACGTGACCGATGTCTTCACATTGTCATAGCGAAATGTTCTATGAAACTACTCGGGAAAGCTAAACTGGTCAGTATATGTTCACCTTGATGGAGTTTTAAACACATGAACGTGGAACCGACAGACCAGCCAGCAAGCCAGTGCACTACCGTGACTCCCATACTTTAACGCAATGATGCGATATTGACAAGTCAGACTGGGATTTCCCGGGAACTCCCCATTTCCTTGCTACAGGCTGCAGCCTTGCATCTCATACATCCTATATATGCACATGTGCTATTAACGTTAATGGATATTTCACGCTGAATGCGCGCGAAAAATGACAGCATCTTTCTCAAATTTCCCTCTCACGCCACAATGAAATCGTTTGCTCAGTTCACTAATCACCCCAAAGCCGTTCCACCATTTAATCTCAATGACATTCAACGTATCACATTTATTTATATGTTTGTTTCGTTTTCACGCGGACTTTGGTTCGATTTTTGGTGGAGGAAATTCAAGGAGAAGAGGGATGGAGGTAAATAATTGGAAGTCACAATCGATGATTCTAAAAGTGGACGATACCACCCCAACGGATTGAAAGACTTGGTCGTGAAGTTTGGGGGAGGAATGAGACGTGAGATCTTGTAGCGAAGTGGTTAAATCTTGTGTCCTGAATGTCGTGTGCGTTTTCCGACTGCGTGGTTCCGGAACATCTTGGGGATAAAGCTGGGACTACGAAATTCGAGCTCTGTGTAAGCTCGCTACCGGCGGCTCATGGTTCTGTGTACAAACTCAGAATCCACAAACAATGTGCTGTACGATTTATTGTCTGACATATCTCGTTGTATCATCATCATCATCATCATCATCATCATCATCATCATCATCATCATCATCATCATCATCATCATCGTCGTCATACAGTGTCTTGCCGGCTGGTATGGGCGATCATGTTTCTCCATAAATTGCGATCTTCAACAGAGTGGATAAATTCATGTGTTGACTCTTCCGTGCCATGACACAAGACTGTCAAGAATTTTTCACGCTGTCTTCCTCCATCCCTCTTTCAACAAATCTTTCCGGTTGTCACAACATCTTCCAGTGTTTGTCTTCTCATAATTTGGCCCAAAAAATGATGACACCGTCTTTCTGATGTTTATGGTAAGTTGTCTTTGTGAAAGTCCAGACAGTGGTGCACGTGCTGTCTGCATGCAAAGTATTCCTATGTCAAGGCCGATAACATGGCGCCACAATAAAGTTCTTGCTGAGCTGGCAGCCATTGTAGATGAAGCCAGAATGCAGGCGAACAGACGGATCAGAGTGGGACCGATGCGGATTTACTTTCAGAGTGGGACCGATGCGGATTTACTTTCAGAGTGGGACCGATGCGGATTTACTTTCAGAGTGGGACCGACGCGGATTTACTTTGTCAGAGCTGTGCAGCAACGTAGAGACAAGGAAGACTGCACTGTTGACCTGCCGTCCATCTTCGATGGCCGCGGAGGACTGGGTATTGGCTGTTTACCTGAAGGGCCGTGGTGCATATCCAGCAGTGATTCAACCGTTTCGATTGCGACCTGACAGTGTTCTTCACTCCACGTCGGCCAAACAGCTAACGTTCCATAGGAGTTGAGAATCGTGGAGTAGCACGCGCACAAGGTGGCGAAGTGCAGTGACATGGCCGCAAATCGGAGACTGGAAGGGTATACTGCCATGCTATTCGCCGTGGAGGTAGGCGCAAGAGGTTTAATCTCTCACTCCATGTATAACGTGCTAAAACAGGCATCAAAGGACATGCAAGAACGTGGACACGGGAACAACTGGGCTAGGCAGGCGGAAAGGCCTCGTGTTGGCTGTGGAACATCCGAAACATAGAGTGGGACAAGTCCCGACAGTAATATAGTTAACGTTTCTGTCTGTAACTGCAGGGCAACTAATATCGGAATTAATCTCTCAACTAAGAGCTAAAACTTGTACCGTCTCGTGTCGACTCCATAGCCTTCCCTCCGAGCGATAGCGGTGCATCTGAGAATGGGAATGTTCAGTGAGGGCAAATCGCCACACGGTAGCGATTCGCCAAGTCAGGTAAACGTCGGCCGAAGTCAAACCTCCATGCCACGGTTGTAGTCGTCATGCGAGGACCGCACTCTTCAGCAAAGACCAAAAGAGGGGTCGAGAAACCCAGAGGAAGAGCCGGCTTCCTAGAGTAGAGTGCCATGAACGGGGTACGAAGAAGGAAATAGCAACGGAGACGAATGCCGGCGCATAGCAATGGCAATGACTAGAGAAGAAGCTGGCTTCCCACGGCCACAGGTGCTAGGATTTGTGTGAGGGCACGAAGCATCGTGTGCACGAAGTTCTCCTCACAGAGAGAGGTCTGGATTGGGAGCAGACATTTCGCAGGTATAGAACACAAAACAATACAAGGACAAAGTAAAAGACCGAATCTCTTGAACGCACTATAGGGGAAAGATACCTGGAGTCCTGACCCGGGCGGGAAGGTCCACCACCAGAGAGTATTAAAAAGGTAAAGGGCCGAAACATTCTGGGAAGGGGGACCTCTTCAGACAATAAGAAGCTCCCTGTCGTGCTTGCTTCAAGACGGCACACAAATAAACACACATAGTTTTGTTTGGCCCTCATAGAAGGAGAAGAAGGAAGTAAAGATTAGAGGACGCTCTAGACAACATACAATTTGAAAGCTATAGTTACCGAAAAAGGGCTCCCTAATTGGATTTTCTTTGCTCCATGTCTGAGTTTTTATAACTGAAGTTAGCTTGTTTTTAAAAAGAGGCTTACATTTGTGATATTTCATTATAGTTATTTTAGACCTTGCGAATGTCTTGCCGACACCCACTAGAATTGAAAAGTGATAATGGATTTGTATGTTGTAAGTAAGATATAGCGAATGGACCTGCATGTTGTGAAGTATAACTAATGGATCTGTATGTTATAAGCAAGGTATAGCTAATGGACCTTTATGTTGTACGGTATAGCTAATTGACCTGTATGTTGTAAGTAAGGCTTAGCTAATTGACCTGTATGTTGTAAGTAAGGTATAGCTAATTGACCTCTATGTTGTAAGATATAGCTAATGGACTTATATATTGTAAGTAAAATACTTCTAATGACATGTGTATATTGTAAGTTAGGTATAGCTAATGGACCTGGTTGTTGTATGTCAGTTGTAGCTATTGGATAAGGATGTTGTAAGTAAGGTATAGCTAATGGACCTATATGTTGTAAGTAATGTATTCTAATGGACCTGTGTGTTTTGAGGTGATTTTCCCTTATATCTTATGATCTTCTTATGATAAACGATCTTCCCTTACATCTTTCGTCGTCCTGCGATCTATTTGCAGACAAATGCACAGTATATACAAACGCTATTGACTGTAATGTGCTAGTTTCATCCTTGAAACAGGAAATAAATAGTGTAATTAACTGGAGTCATGCAAACCTCATGCAAATTAACATTTCTAAAACAAAATCTATGTTAATAGCAACCAGGCAAAGACTTCAAGCTCTAAACTCGTAAAGAACTCTTCAGCTACACCAACTTGCCAAAATTACAAATTTCCTTGACGACAACACAAGAAAGATATTCTATAATGCCTACGTACAAACACATATTAATTATTGCGCCACAATCAGGGATGAATGCTCCAAATCAATAACAAAACGCCTTTATTCACTCCAGAAAAGGGCAGTTCGTTTAATTAATAATGAAAAGATTACCGACAATTCTAACCTTAATGAACGTCTTCAGTTACTGCCACTCCACAAACTCCTACTTTTTAACAAGGCTAAACTAATTCACAAAATCCTATTTCAAAATGCTCCAAACTACCTTTGGCCATTGTTCAAATATAACGCAAGACATAGCGAACGACTAAATATACTTCATGTCCCTAAGCCTTGGATAGACTTATATAAAACAAGCTTAGCATACCCTGCCGCTCAGTTGTGGAACAAGTTGTGGAAAAATCTTTCACAAGAAATCAAAGAGACAACCAATCATTATACATACAGACGGAACCTGTTTGAACACTACTTCAGAACAGACTACATGCTCTCCCCCCCCCCCCCCCCCCCCCTTCCCCCAAAAAAACACATAATAATGGAAAATTATCTCAAACGACAACTAACCAATAAACATTCCCATATATATGGTACGTTACACCTTCCTTAGGTATTTATAATGCCCATGTTAAACATTGCCTGAGTGAGTCATGTATAATTGATTATTTGTCATGCGTTTTAATGCTTATTGTTCTTTTGTTGTCTATGTGATGTTGAATGAAATAACGTATGAGAGGAAAGTGAGAAGAAAGGCAGAATGTCATATGGGCCTGCGTGCCAATTCTTAATCTTTTGAAAGTAAAATTTGCTCGTTCGTTCGTTCGTTCGTTCGTTCGTTCGTTTGAGCTATAGCTAATTGACCTGTTTGATGTATGGTATAGCTATTGGCCATGCATGTTGTAAGTAAGATACAGTTAATGACATGTATGTTGTAAGTTAGTTATAGCTAATGGACGAGGACGTTCAATGTAAGGTATAGCTAAGCCATGACGGTTGCAGCTGTGTATTTGTATGCGTCACTGCACGACACTCGGGCATGTTGTCGAGGTTAGCCACTGTCTGATAACATCTGGAAACAAATGGTCTAAATTATTGCCGTCAACGGGGATGATGTAGGGCAGGGATAATTATTGCTATAGTGTGCTTTATGTTGATGTGGACGAGCATGGTAGAACTGGCTGATGGAAGATTGTGATACGACGTGGAAGTAGCTGGATGTTTATGGCTGCAAGAGAGGGAGGGGGGAGAGAGAGAGAGAGAGAGAGAGAGAGAGAGAGAGAGAGAGAGAGAGAGAGAGAGAGAGGGAGAGATAGTAGAGGGAGGGATAGAAGGAGGGAGAGAAGGAGGGAGAGAGAGAAGGAAGAGAGAGGAGGGAGAGAGAAAAGGAAGAGAGAGGAGGGAGAGAGAAAAGGAAAGAGGAAATGAAAGAGAGAGAGGGAGAAGAGGAGAGAGGGGTAGGGAGACGAAGAGAGAAGAGGAGGGAGAGAGATAGTGATAAAGAGATAAGAACAGGGAGAGAGATAGTGATAAAGAGATAAGAACACAGAGAGAGAGATGAGGGAGAGAGAGGAGGGGGAGATAGAGGAGGGAGAGAGAGAAGAAGAGGTAGAGAGAGGGAGAGAGAAGAGGAGGTAGAGAGATAGTGATAAGAGAGAAGAGAGAGGTGGGAGAGACACAGGTGAGAGAGAAGAGGAGAGAGAGAGAGAAAGGGAACGCGAAAATGAGAGAAAGAAGAGGAAGGAGAGAAATAAGTAGGGGGACCGAGAGAGGGAAGAGGAGAGGGAGAGGAAGGAGGGAGAGACTAGGGGAGTGAAGAGGAGATAGAGGTGAGAGGGAGATGAGAGGTAGAAAGAGAGAGAAGAGGAGAGAGAGGTGAGAGAGAGGGAGGGAGAGAAAAGGAGAGAGATAGGGAAAGGGAGAGAGAGTGAGAGAGGGAGAGAAAGAATGAGAGAACCAGGGATGGTAAAACCCTGTCAACAAACACTCCCAGAAGTCGGATGTGTCGGCCTAAGGGCGCAAATAAACTTGGCGCAACGCCATTAAATCTGGGGGGGGGGGGGAAACACTCCGGATGAACGAAGAAGAAGAAGAAGAAGAGAGAGAGAGAGAGAGAGAGAGAGAAAATGAGAGAGAGAGAAAGAGAGAGAGAGAGACAGAGAGAAAGAGAGAGAAGAGGAGAAAGAGAGAGAAGAGGAGAAAGAGGGAGAGAGAAAGATAACGAGAAAACGCACGTACTTTGTTCTCAATGGGTGTCATACATGGAACGCATGCCTTTCTCACATTCGGTCCTTCCTAGAACACGTTTCACACATCAATTATATAATCAGAAATATACAAGTCAAATCCCTGGTGGAGCAAATACATTAATATGAATACCAAACTTAGATACAGTATAAAGAAAATGTTTCAAGAGAAGTTACGGATGCTTGCCTGTCGAGAGATTATAGAGAGAGACCGAGAGAGAAAGAAAGACAGAGAGAGAAAACTAGAGAAAGAAAGAGAATGAGAGGCGAGAGAGAGAGAGAGAGAGAGAGAGAGAGAGAGAGAGAGAGAGAGAGAGAGAAGCGAAGAAAATAAAATAAAATAGAAGAGAAAGAGAAGGACAGAAATAGACAGACAGACAGACAGACAGACAGACAGACAGACAGACAGACAGACAGACAGACAGACAGACAGACAGACAGATAGATAGATAGATAGATAGATAGATAGATAGATAGATAGATAGATAGATAGATAAAGAGAGAGAGAGAGAGAGAGAGAGAGAGAGAGAGAGAGAGAGAGAGAGAATGAACGAACTTTATTTTCAAAGAGTCACAAATTGGGCACGCAGGCTTAAATTTGGCCCTTCGAATAAGTCATCTTTCGTATATTAATTATTATCTATCATGTATTTTACATTCATATAGGAAAAAAATATTGTCGTATGTTGTGAACATAAACAATGCATATGACCATGTTATGAGACAGGCAGGCGACCAGTCACACATACACACACACAAACACACGTACATTGCATACACACATACATACATAATACCTGCATGCAATCTTGTACTTAGTTATTTACACAAATTCTCACAGTTATATCCCCACTCAATAGCACACATTTACACATTCCTCCGCATACACATATAGTCACTCACAATCACAAACTCAATAACAAAAGTTTACTGTACATACGTGCAAAAATAATCTCTCTCTCTCTCTCTCTCTCTCTCTCTCTCTCTCTCTCTCTCTCTCTCTCTCTCTCTCTCTCTCTCTCTCTCTCTGAAAAGAGGAAGGGCGAGAGACAGAAATGTTAAATGCAGAAAGAGAAGGCAGGCCGGAATTAAAACAGCCAAAAAGGCAGAATAATTGACAGAATACTGACGAAAAAACAAACGATTTTAAATCGAAAGCGAAGTGGTCACGATAACAGAAAATCGAAACTTAGTAAAACGCTTGTGATTAATTTGTTTTTAATCAACGCAGTGAATTATGACAAAAGTGTTTCTTGTAGGTTTCAAAATCTAACGGATTAACTAGTTTGTTTCTTTCGCGCATCGAAGCGTAACTTTAAGCATGAATTGCGAGTATTTCAGCAGATTTTCAAAATGTATGTGTGTATATATGCAATTTGACAAATAAACACAAACAAACACACACACAAACACACAGATATACGTTTATATATAATCATTCCAGACTTGTTATGTAAGGACAACCATATACAACTAATAACACACACACACACACACACACACACACACACACACACACACACACACACACACACACACAAATGTATTGTTATGTATAGACATCATCATCATCATCATCATCATCATCATCATCATCATCATCATCATCATCATCATCAACTGTCTTGTCATCTGGCGTAGGCGTTTGTGTCTCTCCACAGATCTCGGTCTTTGGAGCTCTGGATCTACTCTACTATTCGCACTGCGAGCGCTAACAAGTCAAGTCGCATTATTCTGTCAAGAAGCCTGATCAGCGGGAAAATGTCACGTGGAAAATCCAACAACAAGAAACACGCTGTTGCCAAGATGTGCAGCGTGGGAGCCGACAACAAGAAGAAGAACGTCGAGAGCCCACCTGCTAGCTGCATCAAAGAGCCTGATACTACAGCCATTACTGAAGCTACTACGAGGGAGAAGATTGACAGCCCAACACAGTCAAGAACCAAGGCAGCAGAGAAGAAGGAGGAGAAAGACACCAGAGTCGGAAACACCGACTCAAAGACAGTCAGATGGGTTGTCAAGAGGATTCCTGTGGAGCTGACAGATGAAGAAATCCTGAAGCAGCTACGTGAAGAGAATCTTCACATCCGAGTCTTGAAGGCGGAGCGGCTTCTCACCTACTCCAAGATACCTACAACCCTGGCAGTGGTGACATCGGAGGGCAGCGAAATGCCGACCACAGCATCACTCAACAAGAGACTGCAGCAACCAGAGAGATTCATACCAAGAATCACGCAATGTTCAAAATGCCAGAGGGCCGGCCACAGCAGAGCAACGTGTCGCAGTAAGACGGAAATCTGTCGATACTGCGCCGATCACCACGCCTTCAAGGAGTGTCCGCTGGCCAAGCTGGACACGGACTTCCGAGCTCCTAACAACAGAAGAAAGTGCGCCAACTGTCTGGGCAAACACGGAGCAAGATACCTGGGCTGTCCGTACCTGCAGAGACACAGAGACGTCTTAAAGATCGCCATCATCACAAAGACACCATTCAAGGAAGCAATGCAGAGGGGCGAGACAGCCACGGGTATAGCACAAGCTGAAAGAGATCAACTTCAAAAGCAGATAGACGAGTTGAAGAAACAAGTCAAGGCACTGCTGACGACGACTCCGACCAGCGATAATGAGAAGCTGCTGGCCGACATGAAAGAAATCCAGCTCAACATCAAACAAGAGATTCAGCGCATGGCTGAGATAAAGAAGGAGAACGAAGAAATCCTACAAATTATCAAGACCGAAAGAGAACTGCATAGAGCTGAAATGGAACTCTTTCAAAACAAACCAACAGAAGCCACACAAGAACTCACAGAAAAACCGCAAGAAGAAACCCAAGAGACCGAGTCTGAACAGCAAGCGATCTCTGAAGGAGGCACAGAATACCCAGTCGACAAGGAGGAACTCAAGCGCCAGGAATTCAGAAGGCGCTGGGAAGAAAAAGAAAAGAAGAAGCCTAAAAAACTCCGGGGGAAACCGATGATATACCCATTAGTACACTACAACTGTGAGGCCGACTTCGAGTACTATATCGAGGACGGTGAAATCATCCCATGGCTGACCACGGAGGAAGAAAACGCTAGGCAGCAGATACGCAAACGCAACAGTGAAAACTGTTTCCCCAAGGAGGAAAGAGAAAACGTCGAAAAGCTCCTACAGAAAATGCACAAAAGAATACCAAATAAAAAGTCCTTTTAAGGACTGCAACCAGTCAAGCCTGGAGCCTGCACCAACAACGAAAACAAAAGGAAACATGCACAAAGGACAGCCGCCTACCTATCCCCCAGCTGGAGTGTGATCACGAAAAGTCCTTATAAGGACTGCAGCCAGACGAGCCAGGAGCCTACACCAACAAAGAAAACCATAACAACAGAAGAGCACAAAGGATAGCCGCCGACCACTGCTGACATCACAGACACAAACGCTACATAACCAGTCCGAGATAGGACTCACAAGACAAGAATTAGGGTGAATAAACCCACAAAAACCACGATCCTCAATTATAACCACAGCTGATGAAGCAGGTTAGACGAGGACGAATTTGGAATTTTTGTTTTTGAAATGGAATCGGAATCGGAATTCCTCCATGCCACCGTTTCAATCCATCCAGCATCATTTCTCTTGATCTGCCCCTTCCTTTCTTCACCTTGATCTTTCCAGTCGTCATGATGTTCTCCAATGCCTCTATTTTCATCACACGACCAAAGAAAGCTGCTTGTCTCTTTCTTATTGTTGAATACAGTCTACTAGTTTCATTAGCATATTTCCAACAATCGTTGTTTATTACTCTGGCAGTCCAATCAATTCTCAACATTCGTCTCAGGAACCACATCTCTGTTGCTTCCAAGTTCTTCCTAATTTGTTCATTTACATTCCAAGATTCACTGTCATACAACAAAATAGGTTCTATATAGCATTTCAGCATTCTTTTTCTTACATTAAATTATAGTGACGTATTGCATCCTTTCATTTTCTGAAATGCAGCTTTAGCTTGCCCTATTCTGTTCTTAATCTCTGTTGTCATTCTTCCATCTGACGTTATTTATAAAGGAAAGACACACTGGAATACATTATTGCATTGACATGTGAAAAATAGCATATGATACCACAACATCCAGCTTAAGAATGGAAGTGGAGGCAGTCACTACGGCTCTCCGCTGGATGGAGAATACGACACACACACATCGTGATTGTAACTGACTCAGAAAGCATGCTGACGAGGGTGAGGACTGGCAGACTTCGTGCGGAGTGGCTTGCTTCGCTTCGGAGGTCACGGGTGACAAGCATCGCCTGGATCTTTTCTCCGGGGCATGCCGGTGTGCTGGGAAATGAACAGGCGGACAGATTGGCTGGCTCTGCAGAACTTGGTGGAGTATTGATACATGACAAGGCAGACGTAGTTGCGGCCTTGTGGGAGCACGTGCACACCTCGGAGGAGCAAATGGATTACCATGGGCTGGCAAGAATGAGACAACGAGGAGTGACGAAGGGATCTGGCCGACGCTCAACGCTCAAAGGAAAGGCGAGACGGACCTATAATCAGATTGCTACTGGTACTATTGGTGTTGGAACTCTTCGCTGGCTGCTGGGGATGGGGACGGAGCACTTATGGGAATGCCCCGAATGCTGTGATGTCGATTCCTAAATCAATCAATCAATCAATCAATCAAATAGCACTTCCTGTATCCTTCCACTTATCTTTTCTTATTCACTTTATATCTTCAAGACTAGACTTCTTGTATGTTGTAAGCCCTAAAACAAGTCAGTAGACTAGAAATAATGTTGTTTGACATAGCTTTCGTTACCCTCTTTGAAATGTAATTGCTAATCATCCTCCGTTTGATTTATTTGTTTTTGTACCACTCACTTCTTTTGCGTTGAAAATCTGCTCGTGCCACATCCGTTGAAAGGATATAATGTTCACCAACATTTTATTCAAGGCCATGATGAATGCGTTTTATGTTGCAAAGGTCTCCTCTGACCAACGGAATGCCACTGTTGCTGCTTCCATCTCCATTCTCATACTGGAGGTCGCAGTCTCATATGTCAGATTCTCCTGGTTTCAAGAATCGTCCGCTAGCCTTCTCTGTTTCTCAACACGGACCCACTATGTCAACTTGATGTGTATTACTCTGGATAAATTCTGTATCAACCTCTGTGTGGCCTGCTGTTCATTCTCTGCAATTCATGACCAAGTGTTACTATTACTTTGTGCCAGTCCATCATGTCTTCCCGTACTTTAACACATTCATTTTCACGATTGATGGTCTCTAGATCTCACACCTGGCGCATAGAAATTTCTGCCTGTGCCATCCAATACCTGCCTCGTCTCAGTCCATGGCTGCATGCAGGAGGTGATATCTATCTGTAGCAACTCTCAGGTACCATTTGGCTTGAAGGACCCAATGCCTATCCGCTATTGTTTGTAGTGCAATCAAATGCCTCATGCATATAATTGGTGTGTCCTTTGTGCACCCCAGGTTCACACGCTTGGCCGCATTCTGTATGCACTTCAACCTTTCAATCTGGCTCTTTGATACTGTTAGCAGCCCTAAACCGTAC
The DNA here is from genome assembly GCA_014155875.1 of Cepaea nemoralis. NCBI lineage: Eukaryota > Metazoa > Mollusca > Gastropoda > Stylommatophora > Helicidae > Cepaea > Cepaea nemoralis. Next base: position 96,909 of record JACEFZ010020858.1, on the reverse strand, counting down.
TCAATGACAGAAATAATTAAATGCTGAAAGAGACTGTAAAGCATCCCTGCTCTACCCCGGTTGCTGTCATCACCCCCAGTGCAGTAAGTCCCATACCAGCCTTCACTACCAAAGCCTCCACATGATCCTTAAAAGACATACACCTGTCAAAGGTGATTCCCAAGTACCTCAATTTACTCTATCTCGACTAAGAGGACATCCATTAAATTAATTAAATATAATAGTTTTATCATCTGCCTTCACGATCCAGGGAGTATCACACAACTGATGCCTTGTCTGGGTTTATAACGGCTCCTTCGTCCATGTAACACTCTGCAACCTGTTTACTGCCGTCTGTAAGTCTACAGCCAAAACACTGTTCGCAAAATAAAGTTATTTCATTTCTATGTTTGAGGTCAGCATGGCCAAATGGATAAACCTGCTCGCTCTTAAACATCCGGTGTGGTAATACCAATGCAGCGGGTTCAACGCCCACACCGGTCAGTTAGACTTAAATGTTGACTACTCATTCTTGACTTGGAAACGTAAATTACAAATACCTCAGAAGGGTTCGTCTGATAGCGAGCGACATTGGTAATAGAGAAAGCTAGTTCACACGTAAAAATAAGTCTAGTATGCTTGAAGCAGTAGCATATGTATGGACTACGCTTGAGTTCAAAACGAGCTAAAGAAAAAAACAATTACACAAGTATTAATGTAGAGAAATTCATCGCATCACCAAGCCAGAGATGACGTCTAGAACGTCTCTAGCCAAGATCCTTGGGGATCTTTTTAACTTGAAGACAAAAAAACAATGAGAGGACAAAAAAAAATGTGTGAAGGAATTGCCTCTTTGAATTGATGCTGTCCATTGTGTCCATTCGATGATTCCTTTCGGATTAAAATTTTAGAGTTGAATGGAGTCGGAAATTGAAAACGGGCAGCTTCAATCTCACGGGAGGCCTTAAGTTAAATGGGACTTACGCTTGCAGGTTGGCCAGCTAAATGATCGCAGACAAGGAAGGTGCATTTTTGGAACTGTCTTCACACTAGCGAGGGATTTCCAGATCGTTAGACAAAAGAAAAAAAAATGTTCTGAGGTGAAAAAAATCTGATTCCGAAAATTAGATGCCCCGACTTTGCATTTCCAAATCAACATATCCTTTCACTAGACAACCCCTCCCCACACTCACACACAGAAATTGGCTGCCCAAACTGACGAATGTAATAGTTTTGCTTGGTTTGTAAAGGTTCTCTTTTATCACTATTCCATAAGAACTGCAGACTTCTGCCATAGTAAGTGCTTATTTCCTTCCACTGCAAGTGCGCCAGCCTCTCAAATAGTAAGTGATTATTTTATTACACTGCAAGTGCGCCAGCCTCTCAAATAGTAAGTGCTTATTTCCTTCCACTGCAAGTGCGCCAGCCTCTCAAATAGTAAGTGCTTATTTCCTTCCACTGCAAGTGCGCCAGCCTCTCAAATAGTAAGTGCTTATTTCCTTACACTGCAAGTGCGCCAGCCTCTCAAATAGTAAGTGCTTATTTCCTTCCACTGCAAGTGCGTCAGCCTCTCAAATAGTAAGTGCTTATTTCCTTACACTGCAAGTGCGCCAGCCTCTCAAATAGTAAGTGCTTATTTCCTTACACTGCAAGTGCGCCAGCCTCTCAAATAGTAAGTGCTTATTTCCTTCCACTGCAAGTTCGCCAGCCTCTCAAATAGTAAGTGCTTATTTCCTTACAATGCAAGTGCGTCAGCCTCTCAAATAGTAAGTGCTTATTTCCTTACACTGCAAGTGCGCCAGCCTCTCAAATAGTAAGTGCTTATTTCCTTACACTGCAAGTGCGCCAGCCTCTCAAATAGTAAGTGCTTATTTCCTTCCACTGCAAGTGCGCCAGCCTCTCAAATAGTAAGTGCTTATTTCCTTACACTGCAAGTGCGCCAGCCTCTCAAATAGTAAGTGCTTATTTCCTTACACTGCAAGTGCGCCAGCCTCTCAAATAGTAAGTACCTATTTCCTTACACTGCAAGTGCGCCAGCCTCTCAAATAGTAAGTGCTTATTTCCTTACACTGCAAGTGCGCCAGCCTCTCAAATAGTAAGTGCTTATTTCCTTACAATGCAAGTGCGCCAGCCTCTCAAATAGTAAGTGCTCCTGCCTTCTCCCATTGTTAGTGACCACACCTTTTCACATAGTAAGTGCTCCAGCTGTCCCCCATAACAAGTGCACCAGCTTTATTTCACAGTAAGTGCTCCAGCCGTCCCCCATAGCAAGCGCACCAGCTTTATTTCACAGTAAGTGCTCCAGCCGTCCACCATAACAAGCGCACCAGCTTTATTTCACAGTAAGTGCTCCAGCCGTCCCCCATAGCAAGCGCACCAGCTTTATTTCACAGTAAGTGCTACAGCCGTCCCCCATAGCAAGCGCACCAGCTTTATTTCACAGTAAGTGCTCCAGCCGTCCCCCATAGCAAGCGCACCAGCTTTATTTCACAGTAAGTGCTCCAGCCGTCCCCCATAGCAAGCGCACCAGCTTTATTTCACAGTAAGTGCTCCAGCCGTCCACCATAGCAAGCGCACCAGCTTTATTTCACAGTAAGTGCTCCAGCCGTCCCCCCATAGCAAGCGCACCAGATTTATTTCACAGTAAGTGCTCCAGCCTTCTCCCATAACAATCTCCAACCTACACCCATAGTACGTGCTGCAGTCTTCTCCCATAGTAAGTGTTCGAGTCTTTACCCACATTCAGTTCTCCAGCCTTTTAACATAGTCAGTGCACCAGCCTTCTCCCATAGTAAACGCCCAATTCGTCTACGTAGGGAAGTCAATAAGAAAGCTACAAATGGCTGTAGAAAAATAACTAACTATGATAACAACTTGAAATCACTTAATTTTGATACATACATTGTCCCTTTATTTCTCAACATAATTTCCACCAACATTGATGCACTTATCCCATCGTTTTATCAGTTCTCCCAAACCCGCTGCATAGAACTGGGTGCCCTGTTTTCTAAACCACGTTTTCACTTCACATTCAACTTCGGCGTCTTTCGCGAAATGTCCCGCTCCAAGGTGGGTTTTTTCAGTGTTTATACTGACAAATCTTTGTCCCGTAAAGCGGTGCGTAGCTGGGTAGAAAACGTTTCGAGGGCGAGTCAATAAGTAAGTCACACAGTTCTGTGGAATGGCAGGTAAATGAATGAGGTCTAACTTCCAGCATTCTGCCATTCTATGTGCTCCAGCATCCATTCATAATAAGTGACCAAGTCTTGCCCCATTGTAAGTGCTCCAACCTTCTTCCATAGTAAGTGCTCCAGCATTCTCCCATAGGAAGTTCTCCAGTCTTTCACCATAATAAGCTATCCAATCTTACTCTATTGTAAGAGTTCCAGCTTTCTCCCATTGTAAATGCTTTTGTCTTATCCCATAGTATATCCTCCAGCCTTCGCCCGTAGTAAGTGCTTCAGTCTTCTCCCATAGTAAGTTCTCAAACCTTCTCCTATAATACGTGCTCCAGCATTCACCCATAGTAAGTGCTCCAGCCTTTTCCCATAAAAAATCCCCCATTCTCCGACAAAGCACTGCTCCAACCTTCTCCCATAATAAGTGCTCCGGCCTTCTCCTATAGCAAGTGCTCTGCAAATGAAAGTCAAAACAAAAGGCATCCTGAAAAGCACAACCACGGAAGGAAACTGGTATACCCAAGTGCAACATCAAAGTGCTTGGAACCAACCCGAAACAAGTCAGTGTATTTAAGTGTTGTTGTTGTTGTTGTTGTTGTTGTTGCTGTTTTTGTTTTTAAATACATTTTAATTTACGTTCACTCGCTTTGAACTCAAGCGTAGTCCATACACGTGTTACGACTTCTAGTGCACTGGACTGATTTTTGCGTGTGAATTAGCTTTCCCTATTACGAGTGTCCCCCTCGAACCGGCAAACTTACTCCGACTACTGAGGTGCATCTGAGTCCCCAAGGCAAGGACGAGACGTCAACATTTGAGCATTTTAATAACAGCAGGAGATTGATGTATTACGGAAGTTGAATATTGAATTACCGTATGCCAAATTCCCCGTACGGCGGGTAACAAGGTCCCTCGTATCATATTACTTACCATATACTCAACATGTCTTAAAGTCTGGACAGGGAGAAAGAAGAAGACAGCGAGGGACAATTCTGGACAGTCTTGTGTCATGGCACGGAAGAGAGTCAACACATGATTTGATCCAATTCCGTCGAAGATGTAGTTGGTGTAGATGCATGATCGCCCAAGCCAGCTGGCAAGGCACTTGACGATGGTGATAATGAAAACCAAGCAAGCCCAAACAGAGGTCCCCCATTCATTTTCCCATTTATATAGCGTGATTTATGGTCTCCATGTGTTTTATTGTGCCTACGTTACATGAGACATATACAAGGCAACTCCAAGAAACGCTTCCCAAGCACAAAATTATCCCTGGAGGACAGAGTGCACACCCTATAATAAAGATCACAATCTTCGGATGGCTGCCGGGAAAACTGCAGTGCAAACAGTGAGATAGATTGATAGACATTACTAATGCGATTCTGTAGAAAGATGCATACATGGAAAACAGCTATATCTCATGAGGCGGGAATAAATATCCAAATGCTTATAAAGAAATATTTCCATTGTGTGATGATTACTCTGATATCAAGATTTCAGATCAATTGAAGTATTGTAGATAGGTTGTCTGTCTGTCTGTCTGTCTGTCTGTCTGTCTGTCTGTCTGTCTGTCTGTCTGTCTGTCTGTCTGTCTGTCTGCCTGCCTGCTGCCTGCCTGCCTGCCTGCCGGTCGGCCGGTCGGTCGGTCGGTCGGTCGGTCAGACGGTCGGTCGGTCGGTCGTTGGGTCGGTCCATCCTTCCGCCCATCGGTCAGTCGGTCGGTAGGTCTGTCTCTCTGTCTGTCTCTGTCTGTCTATGTGTCTGTGTGTCTGTCTCTGTCTGTAGTCCGTCTATCCGCACTCGCTCGGCTAGTCTGTCTTTATATATATATATAATGGATGTGTGTGTATGCGCGTGAGTGTGTGTATGTGTCCCAGATGAGACCACACAACAGTTACCTGAACAGTATACCACCTAGATTAGGTCCTCTATGAATCAAGTGGGATCAGACGAGATATCTGAGTCAACGGCTGGGTTATCGTGCCGTGGGAGTCGGCAAGAGTCTCACTGTCAGTATCAATATTCTGTGACATGCCCCGTGCTCCACCGAGAGATGCAATTAATAGTCACACTACAACTGGCCATGCATGTCGTAAGAGTCAACAATGGAGGGTTGGAGACGGTCTGGCCACTTCGTCCCATATACAGATTTATCTTAAAAACCCAACCAAACTTAACTATAAAATTACTTATTTTAAACTTACGGATCTCGTATAGGCATAGCCTGTTCACTCATCAACACAGGGACAACTGCCCACAACTCAACAAGCCAAGACGGGGCAAGCTTCCCACATCTCTCATCTCCACCATTCAGGTATGCCGGTTGAATTGACCAGTGGTTCTCAACCGGTGTAATCTCAACCCCCTCCCCCCCCCCCATCCCGGGGGAATCTTAGGGTATCCCGGGGGGGGGGGGGTAAGATTATTTCAAAATCGCAATAATACAAGAACCGATTACTTGATATTGCTTTTCCCTCTATACTTTACGGTTCTGTATTTCTCGCCCTTCTTAAATTTGTTGTATAACGTAAGTAAATCACATTTTATGTAGACGTCTAGACGTGTTCTAGTATGTGTTATTAAGCTTAGCTTCCAATTTTACGTGTACTATGTAGTGGAGGGGTAGGGGGAAGTGAAGGTAGGAAATACGAAAGGGTGGGAATGCCATTCTGAGCATATGGTGAAGGGGAGCATGGACAAAAAAGGATGAGAACCACTGAATTAGCCGAACTGATTCATATTTTTGTTTTCCTGGTTTTCCGGTGGTGGCCAGGTCCGTTCTGTCTAAAGAGGCCAAACTCTAGCCTGCCGGTTTGGCTCTGTTTCACAAACATAGACACTAGTAGAGGGCCGATGCTCCAATGGAACATACAAGGCAGAAGCTGCAGACAAATAAAATAAATATGTAGCTAATCCAATCAGGTGCCGTCTTCATAATGAATGTTGGCTGCAATGGATCTCCAACACTGTATGTCTCTCGCCTTGACTGTAAACAGTGTCAGACTGCCTTTCGTCCATCTTTTGATGTTATCTCCCCACTTGTATCGTTGTCTACCACTTGTTCGCTTCCATTCAAACTTACCCTTCAAAATGATGTGTAAAAGAGTATTGTATTTAACATGGCCGAAATATTTCATTTGCCTCTTTTTAAATATTTTTTATTTATTAACTCTCTTTTTATTTTTTTTAGAAGCTCTGTATTTGGCTGTTTTTGTTTATGCGGCTTATTACGTCCATATAACTCCACCTTTTTTACTGTTGTCTTGGCGGTGGGCTATAAATCATATTACCTTGATGGCAGCGGGACCCCCCCCCCCCCCCCCCCGCCCCCAAATTATATTTTCCTATGCTGTAAATATTCCGAAGCAAATAAGCGAATCTTCTTTACGTCCAAAAAACAACCAAGCAAGACGATGTCCCTTTTGTGATTTACTGCTTCCCTCCACCCTTAACGAGGTATAGGAAACTGGCAAAATGAACCGGGATTGAATTATGTTGAGATAAGAAAGCACAAAAATACCGAGAGAAAACATTTAACCTTCAGGGACGAGATGTCGAAAGTTCACACACAGGAAACGTGACATCTTAAGCCCGGTTCAATTTAATTTATAAGGGCAAACTGTCCCTCTGTGGCAGTAATCAAACGGTTTTTGTCCTAGGGTAGATTCTATCTGTATTCTTCCTCTGTGGGGATGAAATGATGTTTGAAAGAAAGTTATTGCACCGAGTGGCCCAATCCTTTTGCAAGCATGTCTGTGTGTTTTCCTTTCTTTATCGAACACTTTCACAAACTAAAAAGCAAAGATAAAATAAGTAATTATGATATTAATCGAATCAGTGCCGAAGGATAATATATTGCCACATGTGACTTTTTGGACATAAGGACGATGTATCGTTATACTAAGGTCATCGTGTTATTTGTTTTCTTTCGTAGCATCTACCGCAGTTTCAGTTCGCAGTGAATGAAAATGTACATTTTAATACTTGTTCATTTGATCGTGTACCATGTTTAGTGCAAACCTACACTTTGCGTGGCACTGAATCAGTTAATCGTTACTTTTGTAGTATAATTTGTTATCCCATCTGTTAACGTAAACCAATATATAATAAACGAAATATTTGTCAAATGCAATCTTCACTTATCATTAGTGGGGGAATAATTAAGTGGTTGACCAGTTTCCTTTCTCGTGTCTCGTCCTTCCCATATAATTTTCAGGAAATTCTGAAAATTACCAGATCCAGACAAGGTCGACCACATAGCCTCTTGGTTTGGAAATAATTAAAGATCATTTTCATTGCTGTCGTAATAAGTGTCGTCCCTAGGGTGAGGGGAATCAACACCCACATTCTTTTAACCCCATATCATTATCTTGAGGATCTTCTGGATTTCTGTCCACAACACCCCGTCAGTCTTTGGATCACTCTCTCTCTCTCTCTCTCTCTCTCTCTCTCTCTCTCTCTCTCTTCTTCTTCTTACCACTGGACCATGCCCCATCTCATTCTTTTCCAAAACATACTACACAACTCTAACTTCCAACAAAAATGACAAATTAATTTAATAAAGAAAAGTGTCAGGTATGTGCAAAGTGTGTGTGTAGAATGTCTGTCGTATAATCTATTGTGTATGCAGAATCAGACCGAACAGCTCAGGAGCAAAGTCTGCTTCATCACAATACCGGCCACACAACAGCACCATAGATCAAGTACAGAGGGACCTCACCAAATTATGCGTCTCCCCGGCCAGATGTCGACTTCCTCCAATGGCTCTTGGATAGTCCGGATGCCTGGTCACCAATAGTGGATATAGTCTAATACTGATCATGAATCTGACACACACAGTGTAACTAATATGTCACTAAAAGTTCTGTGATCTGATAACACTTGTACAGTAAAATAATGTTTACTGTCACTTTGACACAAAATATTAGTAGTTAATTTCTCACCGGAATTCACCAATTGGAAAACACAATGTTAATTTTCAATGTCTCTGTATAACTACTATTGTTCCTGTTACTGGTGGTATTGTAAGTATCTTCACTCTACTATGATGAGAACTACCACTGAGGAATGACTCTTAGATGATCATCGGTTCCCGCTCAGCAGAGGCCAGGTTCCTGCAGACCCTCTGGGTTATAGGCCCAGTGCAAAACCCGCTGAGTAAAAACTTCCTTCAATGATCGAGCCATAATCTTCTTCTATGACTTTTCTGCTAGCTTTTTGGAAAACATAGTGGAACCTGTTGAAGAGAGAACACACCTGGTGAGAGCAACCCGATTCCGACCTTTATTAGGTGAGTGTAGGCCGACGGCCGCACTCAGATATATAACAGAGAACTAAACTCTGTCATAAGGCAGAGGAGCTCATCACATCGGTCTGAGTCATGGTAAGACAAGGAAAGACTAAAGGAAAAGTGCAGAAACCCAGTAGATACCCTACTGGAAGATCCTACCATTTGACATTTCCTTTATCCCCCCCAACCATCCTCAATCTCCCTAAATATCATCCCACTACATTGTTCTTAACTCACTGAGTTAATTGATATCTCACACTAGCTAGTTTAAGCAACGCGATAGCCTACTGTTGCCGACGCTCCTATAATACGTTCTCATAACGCACATTACTACACTCGATTCCTAAGAATCATCTAATTTGGGTCTATTTAATTAAATACCATATATTTATTCCTGTTTGAAATCGAGACTACTAAATCACACAATGGATAAATGTCCGCCGATGTAAATCAACATAAGACACTGTAGTCTCTCTCCAGAATCAAATCAGGAACATCACACACGTCCTTGTTGCCTCACAACATTTGGTCGACTCCCGCCAAAGTTGTTTATCCAGACTGTTTTAATACTGTGTCTGAATGACGTCACAAATCTGACTAGACACTAGGCGTCGAGAAGCTATTTTTCTCTCTCCTTTTCGACTCGATGTAAACAACTCGCTGGCTGTCCCGCTTTCATCTGGGGAATTGTCCCGATACTCCAAAAAGTCTTGCCGGCCTGTGATCTAGAGAATCTTTTCCCCACATCAAAAGAACTTGCCGACTTTTCATCAGGACAGTCTGTCTCCAACATCAAAGGATGGCTGCCGCCTGTAGATGAATTGCGCGACAGTCTTTCATCGATCGACAACTCCAAGAATTTCCGCGACAATTGCACACGAATATATTCATTAGTGATCCAGTTTCCTCCCATAGACAACACAAGGGGGTTCTCAACAATGTGCACGAACCTAGTAGATTGGCGAGGAACCAAATGTGTGAATACCAGAGTCATGTCAGCTATACATTTACATATGTGGGTAGGTTTTCTTTTGTATATATTTATCCTTTAGAGCTAGTGCCCTTTTCGATGTCCAGCAGTAGAGATACTTTAACTTGTGCAGCGTGCATACAGGACCTTTGATTGCTTCACCTTCTTTCTAGATTATCCCAGGATCAGAGAGGAAGTACATTATCATTACCCATCTGGTCCTTTGCGGTAAGTCGTTCTTCCCACGGCGTACAACGAAAAGCCTCTCAATTACTGGCCATGTATCCCGCCACATGTACCCTCATGTCCACGTTATCTGCTGTGTTCTGTGTCCTCCTGGCCATGTATCCCGCCACATGCACCCTAATGCCCACGGTGTCTGCTGTTTTCCGTGTCCTCCTCATGCTGGTCCACCTCTTCCGTTCTCTCAGGAACCACGTCTGCCATCTTTGTTCTTTCGAATTCACGGCGAGGTTTTATATGTGAGTGCACTATCCTTTACCGGCTCCGTGGCGAAGAAGTTTACGGACGCAGTTTACGGACCTGCGTTCGAAACAAAGCTTCTCGCGATTTGGCATTAGACCGCCTCGTGTTTTTTTTATTTACGAAACAATTCTCATATTTTAATGCGGTGTTAACTTCTCTTGATGTTAATACTGATTTCTTGCTGTTGAAAGCATTTTGGCCATTCCCATTCTCTTTTTTGAATTCAGTTTCACTTCTGCCATCATCTGTTATAACATATCCAAGATAGGAGAAACCTTTATTTTACTTATCAGCAGATAGTTATCAAAATCTACACCTGCACCTTTAGGCACCTTTACAACATATAGAGATGATTTAAATTTCTTATTAATACATATATGATCAATTTGGTTTTACGATCTGTAGCCGGGTGATGCTTTATGGTTTCTTTTGTGAGGAAAAACTCTATCGCCTATGACATTCTGAACCACTGCGCAAAAACTGGCGAATAATGCTTAATTTTCATTCAATACTCCAGTCCAAGAGTACACGTGACCTCTTTGTAACCAATTTTATCCGATCCTAATTTGACATTTAGATCACCCTTGACAAATGTGATGCAGCTATTTCTTAGAATGCCGATTATGTTTGACAGTTTAATGTAAAATTCCTCTTAACTAATTCATCTGTACCATTTGTTGTTGCCTAAGATGTGATCACATTCGCGTTTAGTGAATGGTACTAAATATTGCTGTTATTACTCTACAACTCACTGTTTTCCACTATATTAATGCATCCTTTGCCTCTTTGGATAACATTAGGGCTCCTTTACTGTGGAAAATTTTCCACATGTTTAGCATGATAACAGCATTGTGTAACCTGTGCTTAGATGCTGTGCGCCTGTTCCAGGTCCCTGCCTGACAGGATAGCCTGCCCTGAGAATAATCTTTCAATGATCGCCCCTACGACATACATACAAACAACATGCATATAAACAAGCATACATACTACCAAACACGCATACAAACACGTATACATACAAACTTGCATACATACAAACATGCATACTTACAAACATACTAACATATATCCATGCATACATGCAAACATGCTAACATATATCCATCCATCCATCCATCCATCCACCCATCCATCCATCTATCCATCCATCCATCCATCCATCTGACAGACAGACAGACAGACAGACAGACAGACAGACAGACAGACAGACAGACAGACAGACAGACAGACAGACAGACAGACAGACAGACAGACAGACAGACAGACAGACAGACAGACAGACAGACAGACAGACAGACAGACAGACAGACAGACAGACAGACAGACAGACAGACAGACAGACAGACAGACAGACAGACAGACAGACAGACAGACAGACAGACAGACAGACAGACAGACAGACAGACAGACAGACAGACAGACAGACAGACAGACAGACAGACAGACAGACAGACAGACAGACAGACAGACAGACAGACAGACAGACAGACAGACAGACAGACAGACAGACAGACAGACAGACAGACAGACAGACAGACAGACAGACAGACAGACAGACAGACAGACAGACAGACAGACAGACAGACAGACAGACAGACAGACAGACAGACAGACAGACAGACAGACAGACAGACAGACAGACAGACAGACAGACAGACAGACAGACAGACAGACAGACAGACAGACAGACAGACAGACAGACAGACAGACAGACAGACAGACAGACAGACAGACAGACAGACAGACAGACAGACAGACAGACAGACAGACAGACAGACAGACAGACAGACAGACAGACAGACAGACAGACAGACAGACAGACATATCCTTTTAACATTCCTGTCCTTTTTGCATTGGCGTTTTTTGTTGTTGTTAACTCATGAATGTATTGTTATAGCGACACGTTGTGTATGTGTTTCTTAACGTATATTGATTATGTCGAGTAATGGTTTTTGCTTTCTGGAACATCCTCATATGCTTTGCTCCCCCCCCCCCCCTCCCTTTTTCTTCCAGACTCCAATGCCACACTACTGAAGCAGTAATTACGTTGATTTTAGTCAACGCCACGCTATTCCACGCATGTACTAAACACTGCCCGACTGTACCATAAAGAGGATAATGGTGTTTTGACATTTGCTTTAACTAGTCCTATCAGGTGACAAAACACCGAGGTAATGATCACGTGTTTGTTATTCATCGCAGAGCCTTGTAGACAGGGGTAACAGTATAGCTTTTATAGTACATCTAGCCGTGTTTTTTTCTAGTCTCCTTTCTCCATTACTGGACAATTTTTAGTATCAATACTCCCAAGACATCTGTCTATTCCCCCGTCTCCATTTGGCAATCTACCAGCGGCCCTGATTAAGTGTACTTTTAGGGTAAATTGCTGTTCTTTGTTCGGGTATTAACTCTTCAAAGGGGAGATTTCAAGCTCTCAATAGTCGCTGAGTAATAAATATCCTTTCTTTGAGTCCCGTGTCTCTTTACAAAACTGCTTCCGTAATGAGGGCAGACATGTCCTGGAGTATCGGATCCTTCTGTCCTTTCCATCGAAGGCTTTCATGTGACATTTAGAGGGATTCTTCCAGAAGATTAAGGCCGTTGTTAACTTTCTTTCTTTCCCGCTGAAGTTTGCACGTATTTATGTATTTATCTTTTGGTCTATTTTTGTCGGGAGGAGATGGCAAATGTTGGGACGGTTGTCCTTGAAATTAATGAGTAAAGGGAGCTAATCGATGTTGAAGTTTTGGAATGTGTTATTGATCTTTGTGGTGGTAGAAGCAGTACTAGCAGGGAAGTTAGTTAATAAATCCATCTATCACGTGCCATGCCGATAAGATGGGCGGTCATGATTCACCATTTCACTCGGTCACCAGAGTCATGGATCAGCTCAGTGTTCTTGTCTCAACCTTACCACGTGGCCAAGCCATCCAGGTATTTACTTCTCTGTCTTCCCCTTGTTCTCTTCCCGTCGATCTTGCCAGTTGTCACCAAGTTCTCTAATTTATTTCTTCTCATAACATGTCCAAACATTTCCTCAGAAATCACATTTTCCACAGCCATCATATGTTTTTCAGCTTGTCTGCTCATTGCCCAATTTTCACATCCATACAAAAGAACATGTTCTATGTAGCACCTCAACACTCTTTTTCTCATTGCAATTGACATCTGTTTACTGATTGGGCTGAGTGGTCTCGAAGTATGGTGTCCGCCTCGAATGCTGGAGGTCCCGGATTCAAGCCCCGGTGAGGGCCGGGATTTTTTCACGTGGACGTTTAGAAACGAAATTTCCCCTGGTCTCTGGGTAGTGAGATCGGACGCCTGTGTGTATTGTTGGGCACGTAAAAAATCCCTTGGCAGTTGGAAATTGAAAAAGAGTAGCCTAACGGTGCTGCCCGGGCAAAACTTCGAGTTAAAACTCTACCCAAAGTATTTCAGGATCCTCGCCGGTGCTACGGAGTTCGTGCACTGAGCTGAGATTCTCCGGACTCAGGCTTGAGTTAGGAGTAAACCAGAGCACTTATGGGTTACACCCATGTGCCGTGATGTTGATCCGTCCACTAAACTAAACAAAACTAAACTATTGGTCAGTATGTTTTTCATATTACTAAAGGCTACCTTCGCCATGGCGATTCTTGATCTAATCTCTTCTAGGCATCTCCCATCAGATGTTATGACTGTTCCGAGATAATTGTACCGATTCACTTGTTGAAGAATAAGTTCGTCAATACATATATTATTGTTTGGCGTTCATGGAAGTGAGAAGAAGGAAGTAGAGACTCGAGGACGCACTAGACAACATAATAGATTGAAAGCTATAGTTACCGATCAGGATTCGAACCTGTCACACGTAGATGACGACGTCGCCTCACTGCAGGAACAAGTGTACTTCGAAGCATGAGGAACTAGATACCCCTAAAAAGGGTGTCTTTATTAGCCAGGTGTATCATACACATGATCCTATAAATATGTAATACGGACATATTTCCCACCACTTACCAGGACAATAGAACTGACTTAATCCCTAGCTGCCAGGATTTCTTCGCCGATAAAAACAGCTCTGGATTCGACCCAAACTCCATGAAAGGGCAATGAATAATTATTATCAGATATGTATGGATCACCATAATAATAAGAAATAGGCAAACAGCTTTTTTGGTCATGTGATGAGACGAGAGGCATTGGAGAACATCGTGACAACTGGAAAGATCGAGTGGAAGAGAGATAGAGGCGGACCAAGAGAAATGATGCTGGATGGATTGAAACAGTGGCATGGAGGAATATCATCAGCGGAGTTGATCCAGAAACCAAAGGCCGAGATCTGTGGAAAGTCATGAACGCCTACTCCAACCGGCATGGCACTTGATGATTATGATGTATGGAAACTGTGTGGGAAGGTAAGATGCTGTGAAAAAGAGCTGCCCGCGGGACCACTTTAATGTAGTGGCTTAGAATATGTGTAGACCGAGAACTTGTTTCCTCAGCAAAAATAAAGGAATTCCCCCCCCCCCCCCCCCCCCCCCCCCCCAAAAAAAAAAAAAAAGCATTGCTATCGTATGATATCACACGTTTACCCTGTGAGATAAGAGCATAACTATCTATGTTCAGGGCGAAAAAAACAGAAGGTTTAGTTTAGCTTAGTCGACGGATCAACATCACGGCACACGGGTGTAACCCATAAGTGCTCCGTTCTACTCCTAACTCAAACCTGAGTCCGGGGAATCTCAGCTCAGTGCACGAACTTCGTAGCACCAGCAAGGATCCTGAAATACTTTGGGTAGATTTGTAACTTGAAATTTTGCCCTGGCAGCGCCGTTAGGCTACTCTTGTTTTCGATTTTCAACCGCCAAGGGATGTTTTTACGTGCGCAACAATACACACGGGCGTCCGATCTCACTACCCAGAGACCAGGGGAAATTTTATTACTAGACGTCCACGTGAAAAAATTCCGGTCCTCACCGAGGCTTGAACCTGGGACCTGCAGCACTCGAGGCGGACACCATACATCGAAACCACTCACCTCCCTCCCCCCCCCCCCTGAAAACGGAAGACACCATGTGTAAGTTAAGCCCATAAAAATACTATGGCTATTAGAAACTGCAGAGTAGGTCATCAAGCCGCTGACATGGCAAACGTGTTAGGAAAGTAAACCTACCCACGGTAGATGTAGCCCGCTACCTTGGATGTATTCTGTCTAGAGGAAGCAAACCGTACCCAATACAAACCTTACCCAATGCAAATATTACCCAATGTAATGCTTATCCAATGCAAATCTTACCCAATACAAACCTTACCCAATGTAATGCTTATCCAATGCAAACCTTACCCAATACAAACCTTACCCAATGCAAATATTACCCAATGTAATGCTTATCCAATGCAAATCTTACCCAATACAAACCTTACCCAATGCAAATATTACCTAATGTAATGCTTATCCAATGCAAACCTTACCCAATACAAACCTTACCCAATGCAAATATTACCCAATGTAATGCTTATCCAATGCAAACCTTACCCAATACAAACCTTACATAATGCAAATATTACCCAATGTAATGCTTATCCAATGCAAACCTTACCCAATACAAACCTTACCCAATGCAAATATTACCCAATGTAATGCTTATCCAATGCAAACATTACCCAATACAAACCTTACATAATGCAAATATTACCCAATGTAATGCTTATCCAATGCAAACCTTACCCAATACAAACCTTACCCAATGCAAATATTACCCAATGTAATGCTTATCCAATGCAAACCTTACCCAATACAAACCTTACCCAATGCAAATATTACCCTAATGTAATGCTTATCCAATGCAAACTTACCCAATACAAACCTTACCCAATGCAAATATTACCCAATGTAATGCTTATCCAATGCAAACCTTACCCAATACAAACCTTACCCAATGCAAATATTACCCAATGTAATGCTTATCCAATGCAAACCTTACCCAATACAAACCTTACCCAATGCAAATATTACCCTATGTAATGCTTATCCAATGCAAACTTTACCCAATACAAACCTTACCCAATGCAATATTACCATGTAATGCTTATCAATGCAAACCTTACCCAATTACAACCTTACATAATGCAAATATTACCCAATTAATGCTTATCCAATACAAACCTTACCCAATGCAAACATTACCCAATGCAAAACTTACCCAGTGCAAAACTTACCCAATGCAAACTTTACCCTATACAAACCTTACCCAATGCAAATATTACCCAATGTAATGCTTATCCAATGCAAACCTTACCCAATACAAACCTTACAAAATGCAAATATTACCCAATGTAAGGCTTATCCAATGCAAACCTTACCCAATACAAACCTTACCCAATGCAAAAATTACCCAATGTAATGCTTATCCAATGCAAACTTTACCCAATACAAACCTTACCCAATGCAAATATTACCCAATGTAATGCTTATCCAATGCAAACCTTACCCAATACAAACCTTACATAATGCAAATATTACCCAATGTAATGCTTATCCAATGCAAACTTTACCCAATACAAACCTTACCCAATGCAAATATTACCCAATGTAATGATTATCCAATGCAACCTTTCCCAATACAAACCTTACATAATGCAAATATTACCCAATGTAATGCTTATCCAATGCAAACCTTACCCAATACAAACCTTACCCAATGCAAATATTACCAAATGTAATGCTTATCCAATGCAAACCTTACCCAATACAAACCTTACCAATGCAAATATTACCCAATGCAATGCTTATCCAATGCAAACCTTACCCAATGCCAACCTTACCCAATGCAAATATTACCCAATGTAATGCTTATCCAATGCAACCCTTACACAATACAAACCTTACCCAATGCAAATATTACCCAATGTAACACTTATCCAATGCAAACTTTACCCAATGCCAACCTTACCCAGTGCAAACCTTACTCAATGCTAACCTTACCCAATGCATACCTTACCCAATACAAACCTTACCCAATGCAAACATTACCCAATGCAAAACTTACCCAGTGCAAAACTTACCCAATGCAAACTTTACCCAATGCACACCTTACCAAATGCAAAGTTACTCAGTGTAAACCCTACCAAATGCTAACCTTACCCAATGGTAACTTTATCAGATGCACACCTTACCCAATGAAAACCTTACCAAATATAGACCTTATCCAATGCAAACCTTATCCAATGCAAACATTATCCTATGCATACCTTACTCAATGCAAACTTTACCCAATGCAAACATCTTTTTTCATATCCCTTACAGGACGTTGCAGTCAACATCAGAATTGTTCATCTGCTGTTGATGTACTAGGAAAGATTATGCTCAGTAGTTTGCCATTGCTTTCTGTGCGGCCGGCTCACATACTCCGTAAGTTACCAACTGGCGAGATTCTCGCGCAGGTTACATTACTCACGAGAATATACGGGATTACGGTGAAAGACGTTAACCCCAAACATTACCAAATGCAAACCTTACCCAATGCAAACATTACCCAATAAAAACTATGTTAACATACCCTCCTTGAAAAGTGAAACATAGAAAATGAACAATATTGATCAATTCTCTCCACAATCATAGTGTGTTTATTAGATGTGTTTTATTGTGTGTCTGTGTTTTTCTGTCTATGTTTTTCTGTCTATGGTTTTCTTTCTATGCTTTTCTGTTTCTGTTTTTTTTCTTTCTGTTTATGTTTTTTCTGTCTATGTTTTATTTTTTTGGGTTAAGGTTGTCAAGCGATGCCGTTGGAGATTGGAAGTGCTTGACCCTCACATGTTCTAGGCTACAGCATAATGAGGTATTAGGTAGCATGTTCCCTTCCCCGTCCTCATTTCTTCCCAACATTTTCTGAAGATTGCCTGGTACCCATTATATGACGGATTGCCGTCGGAAATAATAATCCTGGTCTCCTGAGGATTAAACCTAGATCACCGGCTTGACTACAACACCAACACATCCTATTTGCCATCAAAACATGTCACACCGTCTGAAATCAAACTCATCCCAAAATAGGATATTTTGGGCTCAAGCTGACGTAAGCCCGGCGTGTCTGCGCATCTTTTTTGTATGTTTAATAGAATTTAATTAATTTTCGTTGCACTGTTCATTTACCCCATTTTCTTGTAAACACAGACGCCATCAACTACATGTTGCACTATTTCTTGCCTGGCATATTTCGCTGCATCTTGTCAGGTGCATACTGCAGAACTGTATATTACATGAGGTGGATACATTCATAATACTTTTTCTAAAATACTGAGTACATAGTCGGTGATATTGTTCGAAGGTAGATAACGTTAGTTTTATTTTCTGTTTTTCGCTTGCGTATTATCCTTTATTTCTCAATTTAGCTTATTATATTCTTCTTTTCTGAAGAAAATTACAGATATAAAGGCGATAAAACCGATTTCATTGCATCGGGTTTTCGACATGGTCAGGTCTCTTTCCGTTGGGCAGCCTGTAAAAAGCATCTCACAAAGCACGAACTTCGTAGCTCCAGCGACGACCTCAAGGAGTCTACGAGAAAGTGCATTCATGAATCGAATGACGGAGTCCCTAATCGAAACCCTTGAGTAGGCAGCTTAACCACTTCGGCATCGAGAAGGTTGGAGTCATTAAATGCACAAGCACCGTAAATGGTATCGTATTTCGTGTAAGTCAAAATAGTTTTTTTTTCTGTTCTGCATATGTGGGATGGCGTCCTCCGTGGCCAAAGACTTGCATACGCGGTTCATGAGCCGGGTACCAGGCGTTCGAAACTCAACCGCGACCGATTTGTGCAGCAGACCGTGTCGCGTTGTGCTATAACGTGCTGGTATGGGAGCCGGTCGTTCAGAAAGCAATGGCAAACTTCTGAACGTAAAAACTTGCCTAGTACTTCAACAGCAGCTGAAAAATGCTGGTGTTGACTGCAACGTCCTGCAAGGGATATGCAACATTAAAAAAAAACATAATTAAAAAAAAATATGTGGGATGCTGCTGCAGACATTTCGCTGTCACTTTACATGTTTCAGCGTTACATTCATCAGCATCTCTTTTTGTTGGCTTATTAAACATGTCGCAATTAGCCTGTTTTGTCCTGTGCGAAGTCTGAAGATTGTTATTTGTTTTGCTTCTCGCTCATTGAAGTGAGAAGAAGGAAGTAGAGACTTGAGGACGCACTAGACAACACACACAATTGAAAGCTATAGTTACCGATGAGGATTCGAACCTGTCGCCCGTAGATGAAGACGGCGCCTCACTGCAGGAGCAAGTGTACTTCGACGCATGACGAACTACACACCCCCCCCCCCAAAAAAAAAAGGTGTCTTTATTAGCCAGGTGTAAAAATCTTCTTGGTTGCAAGGACGCTCTGATTGTCCGTTACTTCTATAATTGCTTATTATGAATTCCCATGCAGTAAGTAATGTCTTTATCAGGCTGGGATAGTCTTCCATCTGCCTTTGTTAATCTGTTGGCCGCTTCATGTCCAGGTATGTTGTAGTGTATGGTGATTCATTGTATTACAACCCATTTGGGTTACTGACGTAGTTTGTGGAGTGCTGTTCTTAGGTATGCTAGCTATTTACTGTTTCTGCTCTTCAGTATTATGACAACTGCTTCGCATCTATAAATTGAACTATGTGTTTCTCTCTATATTTCTCTGTCATTAGCATTCCTGTTGTAGTTTTACAGCCCTCTAGCACTGCACTCAAATTACTAGATAACATTCCAGTTGCAAATGACTGTGTTTTCTTTGCTACATTATTTTTAAGATCCAGGGAAATTCATTCACATCAACTTTCTGTAGAGAATTTTGAGGATCCATCTGTAAAAACGTGGGTCCATACGCTACATGGGTAATGTTATTCTGTGTAGTTAATGGCTGTTGTTCTTCTTTATGTTTCATTCTGAGTGTTTTCTTCTTCAATCCCATGAATGTTTTCTATCATCTCAGACAGGCTGTTTTGTCTTCAAGCTGGCAACCTTCGTGCGTTGTTAATGGGGTTTTCTGTTGATAAGTTGAGTATGCGACCTGTCCTACTCTTTCCAGTGGGTTCCTGCTCTGAAGATGAAATGGAAACGTGACAAATTGGAAGCGAAAAGATAACCCGAAAGCAGGAAGCAATATTAGGACGCACATTAGGAAAATGTAAAATTGAAAAATGTATTAGCTGCTCAGCTAGATTCTTCCCTCTTCGACAGCATGGATCTCTGTGGGGTGTCCTTCGTTCATGTTACATCCATTCGATGTCGTCCTTCTGTAAGAGACCACGCAAAACTCTGGAAATCAATTTTATCTATTTTTGTTTTTTGTTTTGTTTAATGGAATGCCATTCACTATATGGTCTCAACATCAACAATATTTGTTATCTCGCCACACACAACTCTCGAAAACAGTTTTATCTGGTTTTTTTTTTTTTTTTAAATTGAATACCATTACTATACCATACTATATGGTCTCAACATCAAAAACATTTATTTGTTGTTTTTGTTTTTTGTTTTTAATGGGATACCATTCACTATATGGTATCAACATCAAAACATTTGTTATCTGGCCTAGAGAGACAACAGTGGAAGATAAACTCTATGGACCGCTGAATGAACTAAAAAAGACTGTTAGATTCATACAAGAGACAACATTGCAGTTATAAACATATTTCAGGCGAACGAAAGAAGAAGAAATATCTCACGAAACATAACTCTTGAAAATAGTTTTCTTGTTTCTACAGAATACCATTCACTGTAGGGTAACGACACCAAACGTATTGGTTTTCTCATTATTTTATGTTTCCGCGTCCTTCCCCGTCCATCTCCCTTCGTCTCTACATTCCGCCATTAATAGCAATTATATATAACCATTACTTTTGTATTAGGTTTTTGTTTCCTCCCTGTAATTCAAACTTCTTCCTTTGTTTTGACTTTCTGATGCAGTTATATCCATTATGTCTTGTAACTGCGTTTCGTTTTCAGCGACCAAAACTATGCCAACATTATTCCCAGCAGTTGATATATATATATATATCGCCATACTAGAGTGATAGTTTTAGTTGTGTTGTTTCGTTGTATCTTCCGCAATTTCAATGCTCAGTGAGAGGAAATTTACACGATAAAATGTGTTCATTTGGTTGTGCACCATGTTTGGTCCACACTTAGTTTGGCACTGAATTAGTTACCTACATGGCCCAGCTTTGACCACATATCTCTGTCCTCCATGTCTGGCCTCATATCCAGCCGTGTGCCTTCTTTATTTCTGTTTTCTCTACATTAGTTTTCTGTATTCTGGCCTTGTACCTTACATTCCACCCCATCCTTGGTAATGTATTGTATATGCCTGCACAATACTATTGTCGCTTAAGCAGCGGAAGACAACTCAAAGAGAGATAACTCCTGCAATAAATTGACCTTAAAAAAATTGCGTGTCCTCTGCAGGACATTGCAAATCAGATTAGCTGTTTATGATTGGCTAAGCAATTTTGTGTTTAGTAGTTTGCCATTGCTGTCTGAACGAGAAGTCGACAATTAAATCCAGCTGACCGCCATGTGGAACGAACCTTCTATGCCACCGCCATAAGAGAAATTTTAAGCGTGTTAACCCTCTCAGTCACTCTGACCTCCAAGCATAGGTAAACCTTCCCGTTTTTAAAATCGACCTTGATCCGAACATGAGCCATTACACAGGTAAATTAGCACACTACCAACCCTACCACGTTACCTCGAGTCGATACTTTGAAGCTGTTACTGCTGTCAAGCCACCGTATCTGCCCCTGGGCTGAGCCTGCAATCGGCATCATTGATCCTCTGTCCGGCACTGTCATTTTAATTTGGAATTATTGGATCTGGCTGATTTGAGAAAATTGGTTCAGCTGATTCGATTGCAGACAACAAAAAATCGATTCTTCGATGTGAGTGATACCGCCTGTTGTTGCCGTGTCTTGTGGCCGCAGAGCTACAGGAAGCGATATTGCCTTTCAGCTCAGAGTACACCTGGCCTCACGTGAGTGAGCTCACATCACCCAACGGTTACCATACCTAACTTTTGAGTGGCTTTAGTATTTGAGAAACAATCAAATACAGAGTTTCTATATAATTTTAGATTGAAAAGAGAATCAAACCAATGTTTTCCCTTAGTGAATTTGAGAAACGAAGACACAAACATTAGATTGCACGATTTATTGCCTGGCATATTTCGCTGCATCTCGTCAGGCACATACTGCAGAAATCACACAATATAAACTAAAGTGACTAGACAAATCCTTCGAGCTGAAGTATATACATATTCACACATTAATTTCAGTTATCTACCACAGTGATTTTAAACTAACAATCATGTCTTTCTGTCTGCATAAAATTGGTCTATGCAGATTAATCATGATTGGACGACACATTTTGGAAACCGGTCACGTGATTGTTAGGGACAATACGTTTCGTGTGTTGTTTAACACACAAAATAGTCGCTTGTTGAATGTCGCTATATATGTATGTGTGTGTCTCTCTCTCTCTCTCTCTCTCTCTCTCTCTCTCTCTCTCTCTCTCTCTCTCTCTCTCTCTCTCTCTCTCTCTCTCTCTCTCTCTCTCTCTCTGTGTGTGTGTGTGTGTGTTTCCATGAATGTTAATGTGTGTATGTTTTTATGTTATGGTTTTATATGTATGTTTTATGTATATGTGTTTATATATGTATGTGTATGTACGTTTTAATGTGTTAATGTTTGTGTATTCATTCATTGGCACCTTGCCGTCTTGACAGACGATAGTTTGGTACATTGTGCTTCAAAAAGGCGAAATAACTACAACCCATGGCGGTGGCGAATGTCGCTGATAAGTCCAATTCGCGCTGTAAATGCTCGTCCACAGCGGATGCATGTGAACACATGGTCATTTCCATCATCATGCACCATCTTACGTCTCACACTCGGTGTGTGACGTATCTGCAATCATTTTCTCCTGTGTCTTTATTCCATTTCTGATATTTGCCCTCCATGCAACACGTTCAGCGGCGACTTGCTCCCAATGTGCATTATCAATGCCTGTATCAATGATGTCCCACTTACACACATCTTTGTATCGTAGTAGAGGCCGACCCGGAGATCTCTTACCCATCTGTAATTCACCAAAAAAGATGTCCTTTGGTATTCTACCATCATCCATCCTCCTAACGTGTCCTATCCATCTAAGTCTACGAAGACTGAGCATGGAACAAACCGTCACACAACCTGATCTTTCCAATACTTCAGTATTTGTGATTTTGTGTTGCCACTTAATACTAAGTATTCTTCGCAGACACCGCATATGAAAGCTGTTTGAACGTTTCTCTTGGTGTGAGTAACCTGACTAGGCTTCACTGCCATCAAGAAGTACTAGGGACACAGGCTTGATAGACAAGGACTTTTGTTTTGGCAGTAAGCTTCCTGTTCTCCCAGACTCTTTTTATTAACCTGTTCATTGTTGTTGCCGTCTTCCCAATCCTGATGTAGATGTCCTGATCTAGGGATAATTTGCTATTTACCTCTGATCATAGATATGTAAAATGGTCTACCATCTCTAGTTGGGCGTCGTCAATAAAGATTGATAGTACCCCATGTGCACCTTGTGACATAATCTGTGTCTTCTTTTTTGATTGATTGATTGATTGATCTAGGAACCGACATCACAGCATTCGGGGCATTCCCATAAGCGCTCCGTCCCCATCTTCTTTTTACTAATTGTTAAACCAAATTCAGAACAAGCATTGGAGAATGCAGATAGTAGACATTGCAATTCTTCCTCAGAGTGGGTCGTAACTACAGCATCATCTGCAAAAAGCAACTCTCTGATCAGTACCCTCCTAATATTGGTCTTGGCCTTCAATCTCTGAGCATTTTAGAGTCCGCCATCTGAGCGTGAGTGAATGTATATACCACCATCCTGATCACGAAATGCATATTTCAGTAGAATTGAAAAGTATATTCCAAAGAGGGTGGGAGCTAGTCACAACCTTGCTTAACTCCATTCTTGATTTCAAATTCTTCTGAAGTTGCACAATCAAACTTGATTATACCCTTCATGCCTGTGTGGAACGATTCCACAATGGACAGAAGAGCTGGTGGGCAGCCAATCTTCTTTAGTACCTTGAACAGACCCTCACGACTGAACAAATTAAATGCCTCTGTGAGGTCGATGAAGGCAATAAAAAGTGGTTAAATCTGTTCACGGCATTTTTCTTGCATTTATCGCAATGAGAATATCATATCAATGGTAGACCGGTTCTGTCGGAAGCCACACTGTGATTCGGGGTAGACTTGATCTCCCAGGACTTGAAGTCTGCGCAGAACAAATACTTTCCCAACAATACACAGAAGTGAGATACCCCTATAGTTGTTACTGTCACTCTGATCGCCCTTGTTCTGTGCATGTTTGTGTATTAACGTACTACTTAAGGCCAAATAAATGAAAATATAGAGAGTTGCACAGATGGCGGGCACAAAGATTTCCTTTCTTTAGTTTTAGTAGCATGTCCTTTCAGGAAGTTTTGTTATTTTCAAGGCAAGTTTACTTTCAGTTGTTTGTTATTTTATCATAACAAATTACTGAACATGAAATTGGCCAGTAAATCACAAACAGCAAATTGAAGCAGTGGTTGATTTAATCGTCCTGCAAAACACATGTCATCTGCTTTCAATTTGTCATTGGTTGGATAGGCAGCTAGCTAGAAGAAATCAACATTACATCAAATAGAAGAGGTACATATACATGGGTGATTCATATGAAAACAGTTAATGTTGTTTTGTTTTTATGTGGGGGTGGGAGGGGGGGGGGGGGCTGAATATATTCTGAAAAAGTAAAGAACAAGTGTATCATTTTTCGATGTAGTCACCACTGCATTCAAGGCAAGTCCTCCAGCGCCGATACAGTGTTTTGATTCCTGTAGAAAAAAATCTCTGGGGTCACTACATGGTGTGCCTAACCCTGTCGTGAACGGTTTGTCCCAGAACTCGCGCCGTTTTAAAACTTCCTACTCCACTCACACACTTGCTGGACTGACAGGCATGCATCACTATATCGGACCTTCTTTCACCGATAGGTTTCACCCCTTCACTGATTAAAAATTGATAACAAAGCACTGCTCCTCTTTGGAGCGTGTCGAAAGTAAGGCGACCATCTTTAAACGTTCCTTATGACGTCACCGTGTTTGTCTGCACCGTGATGACACGTTCTTAACACTCTTGACATACTTAACAACAATATTGACAGGTTACAAGACAATGGCATGGCTATTCTAATTTCTATCACGTTTTTAACGTTTTCATTTGAAGCGCTCTCGTATTTTCCAGTTAACATATTTCCTTATTCCATGAACAGTCTTGTTAAGCATAAAACAACTTTGCCATTACTCAAACGTAATGTTTGTAATTTACAAAGTCTGCGAGTGGAGAACTACATTCAACACAAACCTCTACTTTCTCCGCTCAATCGACTTCGACGCTAACTTTCTAAGTGGGCAATCTATTTTTTAAAGCACATCGGTACAAGCAGATCACGAAACTATAGATAGCTCGCTGTTTTAAATCCGGTTCATTTATTTCAGCGCACGGTTGATCAATTCAAACTATTTGCATTTGCAATCTTACAGAGGGAAGAACTAACTTTAAAATTGTTCTAACATTGATTTTTGCTGCCGCCTGCCTTGCTGGAAGCCGTAGACCTTTTCAATAGAAGTGTTGATGATTGCAGTAGAGTGGGTGTCACACTCTGCGATGTTTTATGCCAATAATGGCAAACAGACTTGTACTGCGGGGGAGTATTGGTAATACACATTACAAGGGTGTTTCCAGATGATGGCAATTATGTTGTTGGCTTATAATTATTTTTGTAGAATCCCATGCCGAAGATAGGGAGATTATGACAAGTGGCAAACACTATTCATACTGTGCAGGAAAGTGTTGATGACAGAAAACACTAGAAGAGAGTGTTCATATTTTGTCGATGAAGTTTTGGTTTATTATTATACATCAATAATATTTAGGGGAGACATCTTACGACAAGAGAAAATATTACACGGGTGTGTTTATGTGCTGTCAATGATGTTTTGCGTTTATTATTTTGCATTTATAAAACATAGACAGAAAAAACTGTTGAAAAGAGAACACAAATGGTGTATTTATATGTTGCCGGTGATGTTTTGCGTTAATTATTATTCATTATTATACATCTAGATTATGAAAATAAAATGCTTAAGAAAAGAGGAAGTATTAAAAGGGTGTGTTTATATTTCCACATTGATGTTTTCGTTTATTATTTTACATCTAGAATATGTAAATAAAATACTTAAGGAAAGAGAAAGTATTAAAAGGGCGTGTTTAGTGATGATTTGGGCTTATTATTATGCATCTAGAATATGGAAGCACAAATATTTACGATATCAAATAATATTAATAGAGAGTATTTATATTTTTTCACTTATGTTTTGGGTTTATTATTATACATCCAGAATATTTAGGGGACGGGGGAGATATGTTATGAAAACAGAAAACATTAGAAAGGTTTGTTCATATTTTGCATATGATATTAATATTATTATGTATCTAGAATATTTAGGGGGAAAGTGTTATGACAACAGAAAACATTTAAGGGTGCGTTTATATTTTGTTATTGATTTTTTGGAATAATATCACACACACACACACACCACTCACACACCCACACACCCACATCCACACACACACACACACACACACACACACACACACACACACACACACACCACACACACACTCATGAAAACAGAAAACATTAGAAAAGTGTGCGTTTATGATTTTTGGTTTATTATTACGCATCTAGAATATGTTATATAGACTGAAAAATACTAATGACAAGTGACAATAGAAGGATATGTTTACATATTTTCAGTAATGTATGCGTTGGGTTTATTATTATGCATCTGGCATATGTCGATAAATGAAACTTATGAAAGCAGAGAACATTAGACAAGTGTGTGTATATGTTTTCAGTGAATTCTTGGGTTTATTATTATTATGCATCTAGAATATGTAGGAAAATACAAACACTTAGAAAGCAGAAACATTGGAAAGGCGTGTTTATAGCTTCTGTTATGTTTTGGGCGTGTCATTATAATTCTAGAATATGTACTCAACAGCTACAAAACAACTGAGGAGGTTATGGAGGAAAGTGATGATAACGGACAGCAGTCGTAGAGTTGTAGAGTTGTTGAGTTTTTTTTTTTCCAGGTGATGCAATTAATGTCTTAGGTTATGTTATAATTGTGGAGCCGTAAGACATCCTGACTCCTTCCTCCACCTCTCTAATATGTGTACGAGAATATAAGTGTCACTATGATACAAAAGAAACAATAGAAACATCAAACAAGATATGCAAAGATGTTGATATTACTACATTAAGGAACAACATCGAACAATAGAAAACACAAGACGTGTTAAGATACAGGTACAACAACATTAGATGACAGCCACGGACAATAAGAAAAACAAGACATGTAATGATACTGACATTATTACATTAGGGCATAACAACGAAACCATAAGAAAACAAGACGTGAAATGATACATAACTACACTGAAAATAAATTAGTTTCATATCCTTTACAGGACGTTACAGTCAACCCCAGCATTTTAGGCGTTGTGATTTTCCTGGCAAGTTTCCGTAATTTGCCATTGTATTCCGAATGACCGGCATTCATACTACTGTATTAAAACCAACGCAAAAGCGAGATTATAAAACAAAAACTAAATGACCCTTAAGAAGTTTCTTGCTATGGTATGGCTGTGTGATACAAATGTTTTTTTTTTTGCATATCCTTTACAGGACATCGCTGTCAACACCAGCATCTTTCAGCTGTATGTTGATTTCTTGGCAACATTACGCTCAGTAGTTTGCCATTGCTTTCTGAGGGGCCGGCTCACATACTCCGTAAGTTACCGATGCGATTCGAACCACTGCTGATTCTCACCGTCATCACGTTACCGACGAGAGTATACGAGATTACGGAGAAAAGTCATAACCTCTAAGCCACGAAGCCGGCTGTGTGTGATATAATAGCAACATAAAATTTTGTAAACCGGAATCCACGGAGGAATAGGTGACCAACTTTACCCCCACTTTCGCAGGTGAATAGCCCAGGTGTCGTTCCCTCGTCAGACGGTGCTCGTGGAGCTCAGTTTGCTGACATCTTCTCTAACGTGCTCGCTTAATGTTCGTAAATCTGGGTCGGTTTGTCTTGTCCGTTTTCAGCCTCGTTTTACAACTATGACTGTAACTGGAGTTAGTAACAAAAGAATTCACCCTTGTGAAAATATGTAACTCTCATGTTGTTGTTGTTGTTGTTGTTGTTGATTGCTTGTAAATTGTCATAACTGCTTTAATCTTACATCTATATATATAAAATACAATGTCTGTTTGTATGTTATTTATGTGTTCGTGAACGGTCCATCCGATTGAGATGAAATTTTCTGCACGTCTTCTTCTCATTCCGGTGCTGCCAACTGTCATAGTTTGTTAGTGTACAAACAGTTATTTACTTAATATTATTTAATATTTTAATTTACATTATAATTTATATACAGCGAGGGGACATAACTTTTAATAGCATTGCTATATATGTAAAATTGTTGCATATTTCTCAAATAGGTGGACCTTTTCGCTACTGTTATCTACAGTTATAATCCTCCTCTTCCTCCTCCTCCTCTTCCTCCCTCCTCCTCCTCCCCTTCCTCCTCCCCCTCCTCCTCCTCTCTCCTCCCCTCCTCCTCTTCCCCTTCTCCCCTCCCCTCCTCCCCCTCCTCCTCCCCTCTTACTCCTTCTCCTCCTCCCCCTCCTCCTCTCCATCCTCCCCCTCCTCCTCATTCGTCTCTTCCCTCCTCCCCTCCCCTCCTCCTCCCCTCCTCCCCCTCCTCCTCCCCTCCTTCCCTCCTCCTCCTCCCCCTCCTCCTCCTCCCCCTCCTCCTCCTCCTCCCCATCCTCCCCTCCTCCTCCCCTTCTCCTCCTCCCCTCCTCCTCCCACTCCCCTCCCCTCCTCCTCCTCCCCCTCCTCCTCCCCTCACCCTCCTTCCCTCCTCCTCATCCCCCTCCTCCTCCCCTCCTCCTCCTCCTCCCCTCCCATCCTCCCCCCCTCCTCCCCCTCCTCCTCCTACCCCTCCTCCTCCCCCTCCTCCTCCCCTCCTCCTCTCCTCCCCATCTCCCCCTCCTCCCCTCCCCCTCCTTCTCCTCCTCCCCTCCTCCCCCTCTTCCTCCCCTTCTCCTCCCCCTCATCCTCCCCTCCTCCTCCCCCTCCTCCGCTCCTCCCCCTCTTCCTCCTCCCCCCTCCGCCTCCTCCTCCCCGCCTCCCCCTCCTCCTCCCTCTTCTCCTCCTCCCTCTCCTCCTCCTCCTCCTCCTCCTCCTCCTACCCCTCCTCCCCCCTCCTCCTCCCCCTCCTCTCCCCCTTCCTCCTCCACCACCTCCCCCTCCTCCCCTCCTCCTCCCCCTCCCCCTCCTTCTCCTCCCCTCCTCCTC
>JACEFZ010020858.1:0-65000 GCA_014155875.1 Cepaea nemoralis | reverse complement strand
TGGTGTGTGTGTGTGTGTGTGTGTGTGTGTGGTTCGCAATATTGTACAGGGAGATGCCTTGAAGGGATTAGAACAAGAATTGTCATGGCGAAGGTAGCCTTTTGCAAGATGAAAAACATACTGACCAATATAAAGATATCAATTGAAACGAGAAAAAGAGTGTTGCAGTGCTACATGGAACCTATACTTTTGTATGGATGTCAGTGTGGACAATAAGCAGTCAAGCTGAAAAACAGCTGATGGCTGTGGAAATGTAGTTTCTGAGGGAAATGCAAAGAATACCATGGACAGACAGAAAAACTAATGAACAAGTCCTTCAAGAAACAAATGAAGATCGTAAACTGATTACAGACATTAGACGTAGACAGTCGAAATTTTTTGGGCATGTTATGAGAAGAAATGACTTGGAGAACTTGGTGACAACTGGCAAGATCGAAGGAAAGAGACCAAGGGGAAAATCGAGAAGTAAATACCTGGGTGGCTTGACCACGTGGCATGGTCGAGACAGGAACACAGAGCTGATCCACGACTCTGGCGATCGAGTGAGATGGCAGAACATGACTGCCCACGTTTATCGGCACGGCACATGATGAATGGAATATTGTACAAAAGTCATGTTACTTAGTGACTTCCCCTCGTAGTAAACATACCAAGACGTCAAATAGCCAGTTGCGTATCCTTTACAGGACGTCGCAGTCAACCCTATCAGTGTTTGGCTGTTTGTGTATGTGTGTGTGTGTGTGTGTGTGTGTGTGTGTGTTTTATTTTTTTTTTGAAAGTTTATTTTTAGTAGTCTGAACGATCAACACTCTTACCATTGTATGAAAACAGCGCAAGGTTGTCATCTTTCCCAATCGCCGGCATCTGTGTTTCGAACGCGGTATGCGGGATTACAAATTGCGTATATAACACCTTCACCACAGCGTCGGGGACCTAGACATAGGGCCTTGTTTGTTTGTTTGTTTTTGTTTTTTTTAAACTTTTTGTTTATTGCTGTAGCTCTCTTTGAACTCAAGCGTAATTCATACACGTGCTACTAATTCAAGTAGATGCTACTACTGATAAATGAACTGGACTGATTTTACGTGTGGATTAGCTTTCATTATTACCAGTGTCCCTCGCCAACAGGTGAACCAACTCTGATTTCAAAGATACTTGTAATTTATATCCCATTTGTAATTTACATTCAGGTCGCCAACATCGCGGTTAGGCGTTGAACCGTTAAGGCCTGTGGCGTGCTTGTGCTTGCAGCTACGGTTTGCAATCGCATTTTCCTCGTGTTGGACTGGTAGTACATGGTTCCGTCGCCCTGTTACTGAGTGAGTGCGTGGGCGACACTGTGAGCTGTGAAATTCGCGGGGAATGCTTTTACATCTGTCCTGTACTGTGACCTGTATGTTCTGAACAATGGCTACCGACTGTTGCTGAATTGACTGATTTGCCTTTTCGGTTCACGAGTGCATTTTTCAGGAGACTCCCGGGAGTCGGCGCTGAAGCTGCGGAGTTCGTGTTTATGCGACACTTTCGGCGGGTCGTCCTGCTGTAAAAGACCGAGCCAGGTGAGAAAACCCGGGTCAATGAGGTCTTTCTGGTGACTGCCGAGTCCATCGACGATGAACTGTGGTTTTCGTGGAATATTTTTGTGTTGGCATTCTGGCGGTGGCATTATGCACAGTGTACCTGTGCGGGCTGTTGGATTGCCGAGACTCCTGCCTATTCCACTTTTCACATTGGACAGTGGGGAGCATTTTGTGTGATATTCACTGGCACAGGAACGGAGCATAATGGGGACGACCCTTTGCCGTGAAGTTGGAACCTCGACTAACTAACTAATCCCAAGTCAACAAGGAAACGTGAACATTTTAGTCCAAATCACCGGTGTAGGGGTTGAACCTGCTACCTCGGCATCAGCCTGGAAGTTTTAGAGCCAGCGTTCTCATCCATTCTGCCATGTTGACCACTGTTTAGGCCCTTAATGCTGGGTCTGGTGTATGGCGAACATTTAAAGAAGAGAGAAAATTGGTTAGCTCCATTTTGTTACACTGAACACACTGGAAATGTCACTTATTGGGGAGTCCTTATGGCCATTTAAATTGCGCGAGAAATACATTCCAGGCGTTGATTAACACACATAAAAGTAGATGGGAGAAATAAAGATCGGTGTATACATTAAGATAGTTACATATCCTGTACAGGAAGTTGCATTCAACATCCGCATTTTTTGCTTTTGTGATCTCTTGGCAAGTTTACTTTCAATAGTTTGCCAATGCTTTCT
Organism: Cepaea nemoralis; assembly: GCA_014155875.1. NCBI lineage: Eukaryota > Metazoa > Mollusca > Gastropoda > Stylommatophora > Helicidae > Cepaea > Cepaea nemoralis. Next base: position 62,725 of record JACEFZ010020858.1, on the reverse strand, counting down.
GAACGACCGGCACCCATACCATTTCGTAAAAAAATCAACGCAATGCGGTATCCTGTCAAATCTTGCGCAGCTGTGTTTCGAACGCGGGTATGCGGGATCACGAACCGTGCCTATAACCCCTTGGCAAGGCGTCGGCTGTGCATACATTAGATAATTAAAATACTGAGAACTCGTGAATCCATCCATACATCCATCCATCCATTAATCCGTCTATCCATCAATCAATCCATCCATACATCTGTAGGACCATCCATACATCCACCAAATCATCCATTCATCCTTCCATCAATACACCAATCCACCCACCTATCCATCCATCCATCCATCCATCCATCCATCCACCTATCCATCCATCCATCCATAGAATCATCAATACAACCATCCATCCGTACAACAATCTATCAATATAACCAACCATACATCCATTCATCCATCCAACTTTAAAACCACCCATCCATCCATTCCACCATCCATCCATTCACCCATTTATCCATCCATCCATACAGCCACCCATCCATCCTTCAATCCATCCATCAATCCATACAATATCCGTATATCCATACCCCAATCCATGGAACCATCTGTTCTTACACGCATCCATCTATCCATACACGCATCCATCTATCCATAAACCCATCCATACACCCATCCATCCATCTATCCATACACCCATCCATACAACCATCCATCCATCTATACATGCATCCATCTATCCACACATCCATCCATCTATCCATACAACCATCAATATATCCTCACAACCATCCAACCATTCATCCATCCATCCATACATCCATCCATCTATCCACACAACCATCAATCTATCCACGCAACAATCCAGCCATTCATCCACCCATCTATACATCCATCTATCTATCCATCCAACCACCAATCTATCCACATAACCATCCAGCCATCCATCCATATACCCATACATCTATCCACATAACCATCAATCTACCCACGCAATCATCCAGCCATTCATCCATTCATCCATCCATTCATCTATACACGCATCCATCTATCCATACAACCATCAATCTATTCACACAACCCTCCAGCCATTCACACATCCATACAACCATCCATCTAGCCACACAACCATCAATCTATCCACACAACCATCCAGCCATTCATCCATCTATCTATACATCGATCCATCTATCCATACAACCATAAATCTATCCACACAACCATCCAGTCATTCATTCATCCATCCATACAATCACTCATCTATCCATACAACCATCCATCCATATATCCATAGAAAAATCCATCTATATATACACCCATCTATCTATGCACGCAACCATCCATCTATAAAGCCATCCCTCTATGCAATCATCTACCTATTCATCCACCCATCCATCCATTCATCCACACACCCATCCAACCACCCATCAATCCATTGGCACATAACATAAAATATGAAATGATAGAAGGACCGAATTTAAGACGTACATGCGTGCTCAGCTTGTAAACCTGTGAAAATAAAGTTCGTACTTTCGTTCTATGTGCATGTCTATATTTATGCCTGCAGGTCTGCCGTCCGTCCGTCTGCCCCTCTTTCTGACTTTCCGTTCTCCCGTCCACTCTTCTGTCTCCCTGCATATTTATCTGACATCTAGCTTCTTTCCACTGTTTCATCCATTCCCATTAATCTTCACGTAAATATGCCTTTTAAACGCCAAACATATATATTCCGCTAGACAAGTCGTTTGTTTCTATTTCTATCAAACAAAACACAAGACAAATTGTATGTAAATGTGTCTTGAAGGCAGCTTCGCCAGCAGCCAGAATGTAATGGATATCGCATTAAGGGCAACACAAGACAAGCAGAAACATTCTCTTGTCGCACGCTTGTCTCCAACCTACCAATTTATGCCACGTACCAACTTCCGCGCCAGGGGATTTTACCGGTGCTCAACTTAACAGAGTTAGACCCCTCAGCGGGTTACCGACTGGGTGTTACAGATGGGTTACCAATTCTTCACTTCGTTCTATCACGGTAAAATAAATTGGTCCATTAGTAATCGAGAAGTGTGTCAGTAGTTTCGGTCGCTTGCGAAGGGTACAGGGCACGTAAGAAGAAGCAATAAATAGCCTGGCATTTTTATCGATTGGAGTCACGATCAATTACAAAACGGATGCTGACTGAAACTTTAACACAGAAGCCATATAATACATGTTGCACGGTTCTTTGCCTGGTATATTTCGTTGCATTTAGTTAGGGGAAATGTTGCCTGGTCAGCAGTATATTCAACATGTTCTAGTTCCCATAGTGAATTTAAATAACGAAGACACAAACAATAAATGGCACGATTTAAAGTCTGGCATATTTCGTGCAACTCCAGTTATTAGGTACAGAACCACATCTATATTCCCACCCCAACAGTAAAAGTACCTGTATTTCTGTATGCTAAATACAATTGCATTGATCAATTCACATGCAGGTGCCAGTCTAACTATATCGGCAGAGCAGAGAAACAGTTAAACAACAGGGTGCTCGAACACATACCCAATTGGATTGACAGAATAATACACAAAGATGATGGTAACCTGGCCAAGCCGACAAACCACAAACTTTTAACGTCATCGAATGGACGGCACATTTTGGAAACCGGTCACGAGATTGATAGTGACAAGGCATTTAGCGTGTTGTTTAACACACAAAATAGTCGCTTATTAAAGATCGCAGAAGCCATCACGATTAATCTGCATAGGTAAGTTTTATGCAAACAGAAATACATGATAATCAGTTTAAAATTACCGTGGTAGAAAATGTTTAATTACTGTGAGAATATGTGTATATGTCAGCTGAAAGGATTTATCTAATTACTTTATTTTATGTTTGTGATTTCTGCAGTATGCACCTGACGAGATGCAGCGAAATATGCCAGACAATAAATCGTGGAATCTATTGTTAGAGTCATTACCTTCATGTGCATGCCATTAAGTTTGGGCGGTCATCGTTGGCCATCTCATACGATTCCCAGAATCTTGAATCAAGACGGTGTTCTTGTCTCCATTATACCATATGCCCAAGTCATCCAAGTTTTAATTTCTCTGCATTCCCCTTGCTCTTTTCTCGTTAATTTTGCCAGTTGTCACCAAAATTGTATAATTTATCATCCTTGTCATAACTTTCCCAAAATATTGACTATCCACGTTAAATTTCTCTAATCAACAATCGGTTTTTGTTTATTTATTGTAGGTCTTGCCCGTTGGTTTTTGTATCTGTCCATGAAATTGTTTGTATTTTTCTCAGAAACCACTCTTCCACTGCCATTCGACGTTTATCAGCTGGTATGTGTATTACTGTACGTGTTCTGCATGCATATAACAGTATAGATTCTATGTAGCACTCCAACACTCATGTTATCACTTTAATTGATTGTTGTTGGTGAATATGTTTTCTTATCTTGCAAAACGCGGTCTTTGCCATAGTGATTATGGTTCTAATTTCTACATATCACCTACAGTGGGATATTATAACTGTAGCGAGATAGCTGTATTGATACACTAAATGAGAATACAATAGGACAACAACAAAAACTATTTTACAACACAAAGCACATCTTATGCAATAAATCCCCGTTACTGGAGGTTATCAAAAGAATTATTGCATGTTACATCGAACCAGTTGTAACATATAGCTGTGCATTCTGTGAATCCAGAATGTGTTAGTCACAAATGTGCGTTCACAAATGTTTGCTCCCGTATAACAATCCATAACTCAGTATCCAACTGAGATAAAATGGTGCGATTTAGCATATAACATTATCATTATGTACATCCAACAAAACCATTATTGTTCTGAAGATTGTATAGCAGATCTCAATAATGAATATTCTCCGTGATGCACGGGAATTACCTTATGAGAAGCACGTCACATGGTGCTTCGCTTCGTTACCCGAATCGACGTGCATTACTGTAAAACACGTTCGTTACTATGAATTCAATACATTTTCGGCAAAACATCACATACATTTTGCCGCTTTCCATGATTTCAGTTCCTTTGGACATATCAAAGACATATTCCTTGGGTGGGAGAAAATATAAGATGGCAGGGTAATAGATACTTTTCAAACAAACTGAACGTGAATGAGGGCATGCATTTGTGAACGCATTATAGTAGCTGTCGATCCGCCATCATTAAACATTAGCCCCTGGTGATAATGTTTTGCTTAGTAAATTAGCAATAGAGACGCATTATGTAGTCATTTGTATTCAACGATGGCACCATTAGTCAGTCTCACTCGCAAAAGTCGGGTTTTACGACATCAGGAATGTAACTACGACATCATTATTCTGTTTATTCTTAAACACGTCTGAAATTCACAGGGGATCACCAAATTGCCATGACCTTTTAAAATGGCATGCACACATTACAAGTCTTCTTAACTGTGTGACATTTCTACATGTGGTTGCCTCATTAAGATCTGTCTCTGGGCTATTCCTGCTACAGCCATGTCTAGTCTGTTGTTGTCGTAGGAACCCTGTTGATAGACTCGTTCGCACTTATATGACATAACGAATGTGGGGCGTGGTGATGATGTTGCTTCCAGCCTGGCAGACAAGCAGTAAACTTATCATTATCATGGGCATAGGGTCTCCAAATTGGAGTGCAAGCCGTAAGCGCTGAATGTCTACACTTCCACTGCCAATAGATGTTGGTGTCATTCTATAGTTTAGGATGCTAAAAGTGTTTTTTCTTTAGTATATAGTTCTGTAAACATGTCATTTGTAATTCTATACTGACGAGTTCTTGCTTTAGGGCACTCATTGCCTGTTTCATGTTTTCTAGTTTAAAATTTGCTATAACATATTATGGTGCTATCTTTGTATTATTTTGATTTACTTGCTCATCTTTGATCTGCTGCTCTTTGCATGTGGATTAATTTTCCATATCAAAAGTGTCCCTCGCCGTCAAGCAAAACCCCCTCCGACTTCAGAGATTTTGTATTTTACGTCTCCAAGTCAAAGAATATTTTGGTCACTTGAAACGTCATTAAAGTTTGATGAGAATAGTCATGGAAGTATATATGCCCGGGAAGAAAGGAAAAGGAAGGCCAAAGAGAAGATGGGTGCATGATGTGGCAGATGATCTCATTTGGGTGTATCGGACGGGGGATATCTTGCTTATGACAGAGAAGTTTTCCTGCAAAGGACATTCTACTAAAAGAATGAATGAAGTCAAGGAAGAAAAGTCAACACTGTAGTGCAACTGACCGGTGTATGAGTTGAACCCGCTATCTCGGCATCAGCACACCGGATGTTTACGAACAAACGTTCTTATCCATTCGGCCATGCTGACCTCCTGGCCAATATATGATAGTTTTTTTCTGTAATGTATTTCGTCCAACTGCCTTCTTTTCAATACAGGTAATTCTTCTTCTTCTTTGCGTTCATCCGGAGTGTTTTTTGTTTTCAGATGTGATTGCGGTGTGTCTAAGTTATGCGCTCTTGGGCCGAAACCCGTAAGCCAACACATCCGACTTTAGCGTGCATTTTTGACCAGGTTGCATTCCTGGGAGACACTCACTTTTGTGGTGTCGTCCACATCACAGCTTGTCAAGTTGGACCGGTCGAATGCTTTACGATTAGCCCTCAAGGGAAGGCAGGGACAGTCCATGGCATTTTCCGCCATCCAGAGTGGCTTCCATAGTTGCAGAGCCGACACATAGCCCCCTGGTGCTGGTCTCACCGAGAGAATCGTCACGTCCTGCTCATGGCTGCTTTAATTCCTCACTTCAATATATTGGGCATTTCGTTCGCTCCGGGCCTTTCCCGCACAAACCAGTCAGGTCTGCAGACGGTATCCACTCAGCGAGTTTTCGATTCGGACATGTTCTTGTCGATGTGCCCGTAAGAGCTGTTTCGGGCACAACGAACATTCGGAAACTAGCTAGTAAGACCTTTTCCGGACACGAGCTATTCAGAAAACTAGTTAGTCACAGCTGTTTGTCAGAGTCTCACCCGGAGTTGCAACGCGTTGTCTGTACCAACGCCAGTCAATGCAAGGCTGAACTATGATAAACACTACAGTTATAACGCGGCGTCGTCTACAACGCCAGGCAATCAACACTGAGCGATGCTAAGCAGTCGGGGGTCAGGTGGAACACAGCGTGAACATTGGGGGGTCACGCAAGCTGACTCGAGCACAACTGACGCTTGTGCTAAAAGGCGAGTTAGACTGGGCTTGGGCGCCGTACTGGACAGACGTGTGAATGCGGCCTGAGAGTTTGTGCATGTATCGATAGCTAGCCTGTATGACCGTTGGAGATGAAACGCCTGTGTGTTTGACTTGTAAGTGGAGTGCATTGATGTATTATTATATTGATGTATTGATTGCTTGTATTTATGATCTATTTGATATTGTGAATTGTGACTGCGCGAAGCCTGTATTGTTTCTGATGTGTGCAGTGCGCGAATAAAGAGTGCGAAGTATATCATCGGGTATTCGCGTCGCGTTATTTGATAATCATATTTAGTATCACACTTGTCAAGATACGAGCCACATTTCTTGCTCTACGCAAGACTCTGACACTGTTCCTAGCACGAAAGACATTTCACTCGGACGTTTTTTGTGGTGTGCCTGATTTATTTGCGCCTGTAGGCCAGCACATCCGACTTCAGTAGGCATTTTTACGGGTTTGCCTTCCCGGGTGATCGAGAAACGTTAGACTGTTAGTGTTGTGGTGTCACTCACATCTCAGCTGGTCAAAGTAGAACGGTCAACGACATCATGATCAACCCTCAAGGGAAGACAGGAGCAGACCATGAGAATTCCCCCGCTATCCAAGGAGGCTTCCATAATTGCAGAGCCGGCACATATTGCTCTGAGACTGGGCTCAACCTAGGAGTTGCCACGTCCTGCTCATGGCTGCTTTAATTCCTCACTTCCATGTGTTGGGCATTTCGATTGCCACTGGTCGCTCAAGCACAGACCAGGAACGGTCATTATGCGGGCGACATCCACTAGGTAAGCTTTCGCTTTGGACTTCGCTAGCCGTGCGTACCATTTCGTGTTATTGAGACGTTTTTCCACCTTTGTCTAGACTTTCTTGAGTTAGATACAGACAGTTTTCGTAACCATTTCATTTGACTGGGGCACTTCTTTTACCTTTTAGTACTCGCTCACGAGGTAGGCTACATGTGCTGCCGGCTCAGCACCTTACTTCCGTGCAGAAGTGAGCGAGAAACGGCTATGCCCTCTCATCCGGGGATCCCTCATATCCCTCAGCTGAGAGCCTTCGGACAAGTATCTGAACTAGGCATGTACCGTGCTCAGAATCTCACCTCCATTTTTTCGGTAGGTGGGTATCGGCCCGGCTCTCACATCCGAGGGGTTATGGCTTAGAGGCGTTCAGCCACAACCCTCGACAGAGAGCCTTAGAGTATGTATCCGGACCAAGAACTTCTGCCTTCGTGCGCCTGATTTAAACTTTTTACTTCTATCCTCAGTCTACCTGCAGAGCAGCAGGTTGTGTCTTGCTTAGTCTGGCCCCTATCCCATAAGCTGTCCGATATGTAGTTTTCATCCATCGACCTAGCACATGGGGTCAATGGGACACACAAGCTCCCCCACCACGGCAAGGTGGAGATACATCCGGGGAGATTGCAGGTAATATATTTCTTCCAACTGCCTTCCTTCCATTGCAGGTAATTTATTTCTTCCAACTGCCTTCTTTTCATTGCAGGTAATTTATTTCTTCCAATTCCCTTCTTTTCATTGCAGGTAGTGTATTTCTTCCAACTGCCTTCTTTTCATTGCAGGTAATTTATGTCTTCCAACTGCCTTCTCTTCATTGCAGGTAATTTATTTCTTCCAACTGCCTTCTTTTCATTGCAGGTAATTTATTTCTTCCAACTGCCTTCTCTTCATTGCAGGTAATTTACGTCTTTCAACTGCCTTCTTTTCATTGCAGGTAATTTATGTCTTTCAATTGCCTTCTTTTCATTGCAGGTAATTTATTTCTTCCAACTGCCTTCTTTTCATTGCAGGTAATTTATTTCGTCCAACTGCCTTCTTTTCATTGCAGGTAATTTATTTCTTCCAATTGCCTTCTTTTCATTGCAGGTAATTTATTTCTTCCAACTGCCTTCTTTTCATTGCAGGTAATTTATTTCTTCCAACTGCTTTCTTTTCATTGCAGGTAATTTGTGTATTTCATCTCCCTTCTCTTCATTGCAGGTAATTTATTTCTTTCAATTGCCTCCTTTTCATTGCAGGCAATTTATTTCTTCCAACTGCCTTCTTTTCATTGCAGGTAATTTATTTCTTCCAACTGCCATCTTTTCATTGCAGGTAATTTATTTCTTCCAATTGCCTTCTTTTAATTTCAGGTAATTTATTTCTTCCAATTGCCTTCTTTTCATCGCAGGTAATTTATTTCTTTCAACTGCCTTCTCTTCATTGCAGGTAATTTATTTATTTCTGCTGTCTTTTCTTCATTGCAGGTAATTTATTTCTTCCAACTGCCTTCTTTTCATTGCAGGTAATTTATTTCTTCCAACTGCTTTCTTTTCATTGCAGGTAATTTGTTTATTTCATCTCCCTTCTCTTCTTTGCAGGTAATTTATTTCTTCCAATTGCCTTCTCTTCATTGCAGGTAATGTATTACTTCCAACTTCCTTCTTTTCATTTCAGGTAATTTATTTCTTCCAATTGCCTTCTTTTCATCGCAGGTAATTTATTTCTTCCAATTTCCCTCTTTTCATTGCAGGTAATTTATTTTTTCCAACTGCCATTTTTTCATTGCAGGTAATTTATTTCTTTCAACTGCCTCCTTTTCATTGCAAGTAATTTATTTCTTCCAACTGTCTTCTCTTCATTGCAGGTAATTTATTTATTTCAACTGCCTTCTTTTTATTGCAGGTAATTTATTTCTTTCAACTGCCTTCATTTCATTGCAGTTAATTTATTTCTTCCAACAGCCTTCTTTTCATTGCAGGTAATTTATTTCTTCCAACTGCCTTGTTTTCATTGCAGATAATTTCTTTCTTTCACCTGCCTTCTTTTCCTTGCAGGTTGAGTGAATGATCGAGTTTATTTCCATGAAATGGAGGTCAGCACGGCAGAATGGATAAGAACGCTCGTATTTAAACATTCGGTATGCTGATTCCGAGGTAGAGTAGGTTCGCCTGATAGCGAGGGACACAAGATATAGGAAAAGCTATTCTAAACGTAAAAATCAGTCCATTGCTCTATACGCAGTAGCGAATGGCGAATGGGTGGACTACACTAGATTTTAAAGCGAGTGAACCCAACAAAACAACAAAAAAAACAAACAAAAACAAGAAGAAAAAAGCCAACAACAGCAGCAGCAGCAGCAGCAGCTGCAGCAGCAACAACAACAACAACAATATATGTTCGCCTCTTAAAACAGGCACTCTTTTAGCAAGTACACTAGACTGGACAGTTGAAAACAGTTCAGCAAGAAATAGTCAGTGAAGCAAATGGGAAGATAACAGCAAAAGAAATGGATCCACAACAGTCTCTCAGAGTGTACCACAAAAGAGGCAGCCTGAAAGTGTTAGAGATCAACTGCAGCCAGCCTTCATTATAAAGACGGTACTTGAGTGATTGATATGTAGGCAGTTCTATGTTGGTTTTTCCAGAATTGAACTAAAGGTCTTCTCATTCCCTTCCAAAATCTTTAATGGTTAGTTTAAAATGACATTTCATCACTCCAGCATACCCAGTGATGTTACAGCTGTTCCCTGACCATCGACCCCTTGTAATGCTACAGCTGGTCCTTGACTAGCGCCCCCCCCCCCCCAGTGATGGTACAGCTGTTCAATGACCAGCGGCCGCAGTGTTGCTACAGATGTTCTCTGACTAGGGGCCCCCTGTGATGCTGCATCTGTTCCCTGAAGAGTTGCCCCAGTGATACTACAGCTGGTCCTTGACCAGGGGCCCCCCAGTGATACTACAGCTGGTCCTTGACCAGGGGCCCCCCAGTGATGCTACAGCTGTTCCCTGACCAGCGGCGGCAGTTCCATACTATTATACACCAATATACACTTGATGGATGGTGTGGTATATTCCCGCTATTCTTCTTTATTTTCTGGAAATTTTTCCGGTTCCTATTTCAGGCTTCATTCTTCATGTCATGTAAAAAAGGAAATCTCGAAATGACCGACTGGGTTACAGCACTAAAAGTCACCACTGCCATGACATATATTACCTTGTGGTGTGGGACTAGGGGAGCTGAGGAATTAAGGCCGCCTGGCTTGAGTAGTCGCCGCGAACTGTGCAGGCTTCTCTCTCTCGCTCTCTCCCCCCCCCCCCCCCCCCCCCCCGAAATAATTCCAACACCTTATCGAGGATTCGAACTCGGGTCTCCTGAATAAGAGACGGACATTTCAGCCACTAGGCCAGACGCTGCTCACTCAATAACAATAAACGTTGTTCGAGTGTTTTCTTCTACAGTCTGTCTCACTCTGAATGTTGTCGTTCTCGTTTTACGAATATTCTTAACTATCTATGATGATATTGAAATTCGCACACACATATTTACCTTAAGAAGCGGCGTTAGCGTAGTCTCTAGACGTTCGCCTACCGACCGGTGGTCGCGAGTTCGATTCCACATCCCAGTGGATTTTTAAAATTGGTCTGCGTTCCCATGTCGATTTAGCCTTAAATGAGTACGAGGCAATGACTTGGGGAGTGAAGGTGTCCGATGTGATACCGATCACATTAACCAACGAGTTCCGATTGGTCCTTTACAAAGGTGAGACTGGCAGCATATGACCAACAGTCATAGACTTAATGCTGAGTATATTTCCTCCTAATATCTAATACGTGCCTATGTCTGACAAATTGTTCCAGGATATCTAATATATGTTCGTTTCTTAATATTTTTTTTTCCTAATGTTAATCTCTCACTAACCGGTCTCTATGGCAAAGGGTTTGCGAAAGCGGTTTGTGAGCCCGTATACCCGGGTTCGAAACACGGCGGTGCTGGTTTTTTTTCGAAAAAGGTATAGGAGCCGGTCGTTCAGAAAGCAATGGAAAACTACTGAACGTAAAATTTGCCCAGGAATCACCAACAGCGAAAATGTTGGGGTTGACTGCTACGTCCTGTGAAGGACATGCAACTTTAATTTATTCTCTCACTCTCACTCTCTCACTCTCACCCTCTTTCTCTCACCCTGTCTTTCCTTCTTACTCTCTCTCTCTCTCTTCTCTCACCCTCTCTTTCCCTCACCCTCTACCCTTCTCTCCCTTGTCCTCTTTTCTCTCACGCGCTCTCTGTCATCCTCACTTTACATCTCTCTCATTCTCTCACTCTTTCTACCTCTGACTCTCACCCTCTCTTTCTCTCTTCCTCTCTTTTTCTCACCTTCTCTCTTTCTCTAACTCTCTCTCTCTCTTTATCCCCCTCACCCCCCCCCCCTCTCTCTCTCTCACTCCCCTCCCCCCCTCTCTCTCTCTCTCTCACTCCCCTCCCCTCTCTCACACACACACACACACTCACATAAACACACACACATACACAGGAAGAATAACAACCGAACATTATCTCAAGGTTTCATGTTTGTAACAGTCGTGTGTATACCAACATTTATCTTCACTTCCGCTTCCCTCTAGCTGAGTTGGCAATCCTTTCTCCCATCAACAAGATGCCCTTTTCTGCTAAAATCAGGAGAATGTGAGACGGCGCACACACAAACTCACGTAGGCACACACATACACACGCACACGCACACAATCTCATACAGGAAGAGCATTTGACCGGCGCTAGAGAAATGTATTTGTTTTTCCTTCTCTACCGCTAGTGGACCGGGCGGTTGTGACAGCACGACGTGTGTAATGGATTAGAAACATAGTGGTGGAATGTGTCTCTCACGCATAGAGTTGAGAAATATATCCATATCTATCTATCTATCTATCTATCTATCTATCTATCTATCTATCTATCTATCTATCTATCTATCTATCTATCTATCTATCTATCTATCTATCTATCTATCTATCTATCTATCTATCTATCTATCTATCTATCTATCTATCTATCTATCTATCTATCTATCTATCTATCTATCTATCTATCGTTCTATCTATCTATCTATCTATCTATCTATCTATCTATCTATCTATCTATCTATCTATCTATCTATCTATCTATCTATCTATCTATCTGTCTGTCTGTCTGTCTGTCTGTCTGTCTGTCTGTCTGTCTGTCTGTCTACATATCCATCTATCTATCTATCTATCTATCTATCTATCTATCTATCTATCTATCTATCTATCTATCTATCTATCTATCTATCTATCTATCTATCTGTCTGTCTATCTATCTATCTATCTATCTATCTATCTATCTATCTATCTATCTATCTATCTATCTGTCTGTCTGTCTGTCTGTCTACATATCCATCCATCCATCCATCCATCCATCTATCTATCTATCTATCTATCTATCTATCTATCTATCTATCTATCTATCTATCTATCTATCTATCTATCTATCTACCTACCTACCTATCTACTTATCTAGCAATCTACCTATCTATTTATCTACCTGCCTGCCTGCCTGCCTGTCTGTCTGTCTGTCTGTCTGTCTGTCTGTCCATCTGTCTGTCTGTCTGTCTGTCTATCTGTCTGTCTGTCCCACCCAACCTTCCATCTATCCTTCAGTCTCTGTCTACCTACCAACTTATCTTCCTACCCACGCAAACACACCCATCAATTCATCAATATCTCTGTCTATTCAACCTTCTTATATTTCCATCTGCTCGCTTATCTATCAGTCAAGTCTTACCATATTTATGATCGGTTACAGTGTTAATATTCATTGGGCCCCAATATTACATGGAGGATTGTGCTGGTTCACTTAGAAAACGTGGTGCAGAATAGAGTAGCCGAGCTGTTGCTTTTGTTCTGCCGGCGCCTGTTCTGTTCAAGTACTTATGTTTTGTTTCCATAGATTTTGTTTAGTGCATAATCAAAGTGCTATTATACAAAAATATGCTAATGAACATTTGTGAAAACCATGCAAATGAGATTGGGCATACTTTTATACGTAGCGTTGTAAATAAATGTGCATGGGAGCTCTCGCAGGTGTAGGATTGCCTCCGGTTCTGAAATAATGGTTTAGTCTGCAGCAGGTAATTTGAGTGATTGGACCCATGGTTTTAAATACAACATGAGTTGTGTTTGTGTTGCGTATTGTCTATTGTGCCGATCTCCCTGGCCGAGGAGTTAGCAGCTTTCTCCGAAACCCCGAATACTCTCGTGGTTGACGTGAGCGTACGAGAATTGGAAGCGGTGCGAGTCGCGCCAGTGACTTATGAGAGTATGAAGCCGGTCGCTCAGAAAGTCGTGGCGTGTGATGAGTGTAATCTAGCTAGGAATCAACATAAAGCTGAAAGATGCTGATGTTGACCGCAATATCCTGAAACAGGATGGAAACGCGGGGGGGGGGGGGGAGAAATTGTCTATTGTGTAAGTTGGGGTCGGGGGGGGGGGGCGCATTATGCAGATGAGTGGTTCTCAAACTTGTTTCGCCCATGCACCCTTAACCATATGTTCAGAACGTCATCCCCCTCCCTCCAATACGTATTTCCTCCCTATAAATTCTTCCCCCACTCCCTACACGGGTACATGTAAAAATGGAAGGTAAATTTAATAGCACATACTAGAACAAGTCCAAATAAAACGTGATTTTCTGGTCTACTTAAGTTATAAAACGAATTTCAGAAGGGCGAGAAGTACAGAACCATAAAGTATGGTAGGAAAAACAATATCACGTAATTGGTTCTTGTATTAATGTGATCTTGACATAATCTTAGTATTTATCTTCCCCCCACCCCGGGAAACCCTAAAATTCCCCCAGGAGGAAGGGGGGGGGGGGGAGAATCCCCATCGGTTGAGAACCACTGGTGTGGATGTTTGGAATTCACTCTTGGAGCAAAAGGGCATATATTTGGTGCTTGACTTGATTTTCTCTGTGTCCGTGAGACATCATCATCATGTGCCATGCTTATCAGCATGGGCAAGCATGATTCGCCGTCGCACACCATCACCAGACTCTTGGATCGGGTCTTTTTTATTGTCCAAATTATCTCACATGGGGATCTGTCGGTCAGTTCACGGAGGTAAATTTTTAAGGAGATCTATAGATGTCGTCAAGGTGCAAAGTTCATGCTCTGTGCAACACTTTTTGGTAGGCTGCCCCGCAGAAAGACGACTGAACCGTGTGGGATAGGACAAGGTACAATGAAGCTGATCCTTTTACCTTTAACCCTTGATCGGTTTTGCCAGATTTTCGAAGTGCCTTCTATAACTATATTCACTTCGGCAGTTGGTATTCCATGACAAGTTTGCAAGGATCTTTTTTACTGTTTTTGTTATGCAGATAAGTAATCTTGTGGAATGTACTTTTTAAAAGATCATATCAGACATTTTGGAACATTTGCTTCTGTGTATACAAGAGCTAATATTAGTGCCTTATATGAATTTTACTTTCTTGTTAAGTCATTTTGTTTGTGCTTTTTATAAAAACCATTTTGTTATTTTTATTTCTTAGGTGCGAGTTTACAGTGCATAAGAATATTGCTTCGTGTTTTGGGGAATTTTAAATATTTATTTTAGTATGAGCTTGAGGGGCTGAGTGGTCACGAGGTATGGTGTCCGCCTCGAGTGCTGGAGGTCCCGGGTTCAAGCCCCGGTGAGGGCCGGGATATTTTCACGTGGACTTCTAATGACAAAATTTCTCCTGGTCTCTGGGTAGTGAGACCGGACGCCCGTGTGTATTGTTGTGCACGTAATAAATCCCTTGCCAGTTGGAAATCGAACAAGAGTAGCCTAACGGCACTGCCCGGGCAAAATTTCGAGTTAAAAATATACCCAAAGTATTTCAGGATCCTCGTCGGTACTACGGAGTTCGTGCAGTGAGCTGAGATTCTCCTGACTCATTCAGGAGTTAGGAGTAGAACGGAGCACTTATGGGTTACACCTGTGTGCCGTGATGATGATCCATCGACTAAACTAAAGTAAACTAAACTAAACTAGCTTATCTATCAGTCAAATGACTCTCTTATCCATAACTTTTAATGTCATCGTCATTATCTTCAAGTGCCCTGCCAGCTGGCGTAGGCGTTCATGTCTCTCCATAGATGGCGGTCGATTATGTTCTAGATCAATTATGCTTTCAAAATTATTTATGTTATACAATAAAATCATATCACTTGAATATTCACATCGATGTGCTATTTTCATCCATGATTCGCCTTATGTAAGCCGACAATCTCAATTAATATTGAGGAAGGAACATTAAGTAGATCTGCAACGATCTGGATTAGATGTCAGACCTTCGTGATAGTTTTATTCAGCGCATGATCCAAGGCAGAAATATTGACTGAACAATCTAGAGTTCTCCCACCCAACTCACATATTGTGTGTGTGTGTGTGTCTGTGTGTGTGTGTGTGTGTGTGTGTGTGTGCGTGCGTGTGTGTGCGTGCGTGAGCGCGCGCCATGTCTCATATCTACAGGTTGCACCACATCGTTAGTTACAGTACCCCCCCCCCCCTCAGTCTCTCTCTCTCTCTCTTTCTCCTTCTCGCTCATTCTCTCTCACTCTATCTCTCTCTCTCTCTCTCTCTCTCTCTCTCTCTCTCTCTCTCTCTCTCTCTCGTAGTCTCAAACCCTCACGCTTTCTCTCACTCTATGTCTCTCACTCTCTCTCTCTCACACACACACACACACTCTCTCTCTCTCTCACCCTCTCTCACTCTTTCACCTGTCTTCCTCTCTTTCACTCTCTGTAACTCTATCTCACTTTCTTACACTTATTCTTATGATATATTGTTCTTTTTCTTCCCTCACCTCGTACTTCTTTTTCTCTCCCCCCCCCCTCCTTCTCCTCCGCTTCTCCTTCTACTTCTTTTCCTTCTTCCCCTACCTCCTCCCCATTAGTTCACTTCATCGTCTTTATCCCTGTTTGTATTTGGCTATCACATTTGTGAGAGTTTTTGTATGTGCTTCATACACCGTGATATTTAGATAGTCCATGTGTGTGTGTGTGTGTGTGTATGTATATATATATATATATATATATATATATATATATATATATATATATATATATATATATATATATATATTCCACATTATACACACGGCGCCAAAAGGCCCTGGCCTGGTGTGCCATATCCACTACACCACTCATCGATATTGACCCATCCAATCTGTCGGCCTGCTAGTTTCCCAACACACTAGCATGCCCAGTTGGCTTGCTTTGGTCATGTCATATTCGCGACTCTGTTTCAAAAAGAATAGTCCGGAGACAGTGAAGGCAAAGAAATTATTGGTACGGGGACAGTGCAACTACTCGTATGTGTATGGCTGATGACATGGAATCATCGCGAGCCATCTACTTCACTATGAATAGGCTGATAGGCTGGCAGGGAATGCTACTCTCAGTGGTTCATTGCCTACGGACAAGGGAAAGGGGTTCGGGCGCCCGTGGGACCAGGTAGAGAAAGCGGTTGAACAGACTGTGCATCCGTATGTGGAGAGAATAATATGGCGGGGATTGGCAGGGGCTCTGGACGAATCTCAAAACTGAGAGGGAAGACCAGAAGAACATTCAATAAGATGGCAGTTGGAACCATTAGCAGTATGACTCTTCGCTGACTGTTGAAAGAGGCGACTGAGCGCATGTAGGAATGTCTTGAGCAAAGTGATGTCGTTTCTGAGCTCAACTCAACTCAACTATCATCTTCGTTCGCTTGCTATCGGCCGAATATATTTCTAAACATTCCGTAAAAAACAAAAGTCATGATTAGCTTGGTTTACTACCTCAGAGGTCGGAGAGAGGTTCGCCTGATGGCGAGAGACACTGGCAACACGTTAAATCAGTCCGGTGCACTCACTAGTGGTAGCAACTACCAGTAATCATAGCAGGTATGTGGACTACGGTCTAGGTCAAAGCGAAGATTCTCGAAATAAAAACACAAAAATTCTAGGTTTATTAACCACCTGAACGTGTATGTGTGGTCCATGGGTAGAATTTGTACCCGGCCATCTTATGTGAATTTATTAAGCTGTGACATGTCGGTGTTGAGATAGGCTACCTTCAGGGAGGTGGTGTTGTCATCTGAAGACCGCATGCTCAAAACCGCGTGACTATGGCTTCCGGTATTTATAGTGGATAGGCAGTTGAGCTGTTAAGGCCTCTGGAGCGTTTTTGCTTTTGAGTATGACCTGCGTACGCATTTTCCGTATGTTGGATTGGTAGTAAATGGTTCCGTCGCCCAGCTACTGAATTAAATATTTGGAGCGACACGGTGAGCTGTGGATTTCGTGCTTTTACAGCTGTCCGTTGTTGTTTCTATTGTGAACTGCATGTTCAGAGAATGGTGGCCACTAGGTTACTGAACTAGCTAGTTTTGCATTATGCAGTAATTTGTGTGAATCTGCTGCTTTTCTAGTGACTGCCGTTCCCATCGACGATGAACTGTCATTGTCGTGGCGGACTTGCAGAGGCCCCCGCATGTACTTGTCTGTGCTTGCTGTTGTTTGTCAGTACTGATGTTTGTTCCACTTTTCACATGTGGCAGTGAGGACCCTTTCGTGTGATATTCACTGGCACAGGAGCGGAGCATTATAGGGGAGATCCTTTGCTGAGAAGTTTGAACCGCGACTAACTAATCCATGGGGATGGAGGGGTCTACTGTGTCGTATTTTCTCAGTTTCCTCAGTTGCTTTCCACTATATATATATATATATATATATATATATCCATGAAGAATGTATCTTATTGCTTTAGGTTATGTTGTGTGGTTTCTGCAGCATGTACCTGACTAGATGCAGCGAAATATGCCAGGCAATAAATCGTGCAATCTATTGTTTGCGTCTTCGTTATTAGTATCCAATTAACGTATTTCTCATTCTATCGTGTATATGGAAGTACAGTGACGTCCATTAACTGTCAGAAAGTTAGTTGCATTTTTGCCTCCTTTACAGGGAGGCTGAGTGGTATCGAGGTATTGTTTCAGCCTCGAGTGCTGGGGGTCACGGTTCAAGCCCCGGTGAGGGCCGGGATTCTTTCACGTGGACTTCTAGTAACAAAATTTCCCCTGGTCTCTGGATAGTGAGATCGGAAGCCCGTCTGTATTGTTGCGCAAGTAAAAAAATCCCTTGGCAGTTGGAAATCGAAAGAGAGTAGCCTAACGGCGCTGTTCGGGCAAAATTTCGAGTTAAAAATCTACCCAAAGTATTTCAGGATCATCACCGGTGCTACGGAGTTCATGCACTGAACTGCGATTCTCCAGACTCAGGCTTGAGCTAGGAGCAGAACGGAGCACTTATGGGTTACACCCGTGTGCCGTGATGTTTATTCGTCGACTAAACTAAACTTGGCAGTCAACCCCAGCGTTTTTGGCTGTTTGTGATTTCTTGGCAAGTTTACGTTCAGTAGTTTACCATTGCTTTCTGAACGACCAGCACTCATACCATTGTATGGAAACCAACGCAAGGCGGTCTGCTTCCAAATCGCCTGCAGCTGTGTTTCGAATGCGGTATGCGGGAGTAAGAATTTCATACGTAACTTTTTCGCCTCAGAGACGGCCAGAGCATTCTGTTTATATCATTCATTCATTCATTCAGTAGCATGTCCTTTGCAGAACCTCGCTCCCATAACAACCTTCCGGAAAACTTTTCGATCACAAGCAAGATGTCCCACATTCGATACACCCATCTGGAGATAATCCGCCACATCCTGCACCCATCTTCTCTTTAGGCCTTCCTCTTCCTCTCTTCCCAGGCATATACCCCGCCATTATTTTTCTCTGCAAACTTTCATGACGTTTCAAGTGACCAAAATATTTCAATTTTCTCTGTTTTATCGTCTTTATTAGCCAACCTTCTTCAGTATTTAGCTCTTGAAGTATGGATGCATTTGTTCTTTTCTTTACACAAGATATTCTTAAAACCCGTCTATAACATTTGTATTCGGCATTGATTAGGCATTTATGCGCTGTTCAGCTTGTTTAGTAAGTGCCCATGTCTCACAGGCGTACGTTGCAATGAGAAAGATGCATGCTCTTAAAAATCTAATTTTTGTAGTTCTGTCTGTCCCACTCCATAATTTATTCAGTTAGTTTTAGTCTTTGAAGAGCAATTGATAGTCGTCGATTAATTTCTTTCATTGTGTCACCATTGTATTTAATCAATGACCCATGATGTTCAAAATTTTCCACCGCCTCCAATTATTCCTTATTAACATATATTTCTTTCTCCGTAGTAGTTTTATCTGTATGCATTATCTTTGATTTTGCTATGTTGAGATAGACGTTGTGATTTTCACTATTTCTTTGGGTTGAGGTTATTAAGTTGTCTATACCATTCTGTGATGTGGGTAGCAATATTGTAACTGTTTATATCAGATAGGAAAAATCATTCTTGACAACAGGCATTCTTTCACGAAATATAATTTCACCTCAAAAGTTAATATTCTCACTGGTCAAAATCAAACAAATACACACACGTTACGTTTCTTGAGAAATTCATCTTTATTTTCCACCCGAAACTTGTCAAAATAAGATTTTCTTCAATGACTAGAAATAGAGAATGTAATTAATGACAATACTGAAAGCATGTAATTGAACAACGTAAACTGTCGAGTCTGACTTGACAACTTGACCTACAACAAACATACTAGAGCATACAACAATCATTAAATAAACCCATTCTACATTCTTTTACAGACCATCGGAAGTCTAACAAGAGCCACAACAGTCTGCTTGTTGCGTGGGCTTTTCTTTCTTGTTGTCCGCTGTGAGACCGTGATTGTTTTGTGTCTGATCAGAGTAAAGCTGGATTTTCGGCCGACACACCCGAGTTGATCTTGTCCAGGATCGCCTGTTGTCTAAGACACTGAACAGTTCCAATGCGCTGATGATATTTGTGTCCGATTTATCCACATGTTTACGTGTCATCTAGCGTACCGGTGACATGAGTGACGCTCAGTCCTCGCTGGAAGACAGGGGCAACACCTGGGCATTTCCCGTCATGCAAAAGAAGGCTTCAGCTTCGTTCAGGGCTTGTTTGTCACATCCTGCTGTAGGGTGTTTAGCCTTACTTTCGTATAATGGGCCTGGCTTTAGTTATGTTTTCCACCGTTCTGGACTACACACATTAATTCGGGTCTGAATCTTCACTGTTGGCTGGATTTCTAATAAAAAGCACATTTCAGAGTTCGAATCAGCCGCATAAAATAGGTACCAGAGATATCACCATCATATTGCCATGCCGATAAGCGTGGACGGTCAAGTGTCGCCATCTCACACGATCACCAGAGTCGTGGATCAGCTATGTGTTCTTGTCCCGACCATGCCATGAAGATAAGCCATTCATATATTTACTTCTCTACCTTCCCCTTGTTCTTTCCCCCGCAATCTAGACAATTGTCACCAAGTTCTCTAGTTTATCTCTTCTCCTAAAGTGCCCAAAAAAATGCCCGTTGTCTATCAGGGATACACAGTCATAAGAAATATAAGCTTAAGAACAGATACCCTACATGCAGGTACGTCGTGTAAACAGATTATATAATAGTTTGCTTTACACGTAGCATTGTTTAACAAGACATGACCAGTGCATGTTAGTGCACATAATACTTGAAATTCCCACAGCAAATTATATGTAATCGATAATTTACTCATGAAGATTTGAATGTCAACAACTTGGTCCGGATAATATGAGTATTGTTGAATACATGCTAGTTTATACAGCAGCAATATTACAAATAATAAGCAGTCACAACATCAACTATGCATTCTTTCATTCATATAATCTGGGTACATTTCTCTCGCTCTATCTCTCTGCCATTCTCTCTCTTTCTCTCTCTCTCTCTCTCTCTCTCTCTCATTGTCTCTAGCTCTCTTTCTGTCATTGTCTCTCACTGTCTCTCGCTGCCATTGTCTCCCTGTGTCATTCTCTCCCTTTGCCATTGTCTCTCTCTGTTCTTGTCTCTCTCTCTGTCCTTGTGTCTCTCTGTCCTTGTGTCTCTCTGTCCTTGTGTCTCTCTGTCCTTGTGTCTCTCTGTCCTTGTGTCTCTCTGTCTTTGTGTCTCTCTATCCTTGTATCTCTATGTCATTGTCTCTTTCTCTGTCACTCTTTCTCTCTATTCTTGTCTCTCTCTGTCTTTGTCTCTCTCTGTCCTCGTCTCTCTCTGTCAATGCCATTCTATATCCTTGCCTCTCTATGTTTATTGCCTCTCTCTCTGTCCATGTCTCTCTCTCTCTGTTATTGTCCCTCTCTGTCATTGGTTCTCTCTCTTTGTCATTGTCTCTCTGTCATTGTCTCTTTCTCTGTGTCATTGTCTCTCTGTGTGTTATTGTCTCTCTCTCTGTTATTGTCTCTCTCTCTGTCATTGTCCCTCCCTGCCATTGTCTCTCTCTGTGTCATTGTCTCTCTATGTGTCATTTTCTCTCTGTGTGTCATTGTCTCACACTGTGTGCCATTGTCTCTCTCTGTCATTGTCTCTCTCTCTTTAATTTGCTGTCTGTCTATGATTGTCTCTCTCTGTAATTGTCTCTCTCTGTGTCATTATCTCTCTATGTCATTCTCCCCCTCTATCCTTGTCTCTCTCTGCCATTGTCCCTCTCTCTGTCCTTGTTTCTGTCTGTTATTGTCTCTCTCTGTCATTGTCTCTCTTTCTCGTTCTGTCATGTCTCTCACTGTCTCTCTCTGTCATTGTCTCTCTGTCATTCTTTCTCTTTCTATCATTGTCTCTCTCTGTCATTGTTTCTATCGCTCTTTCTGTCATTGTCTCTCGCTGTCTCTGGCTGTCGTTGTCTCTCCCTGTCATTCTCTCTCTGTCATTCTCTCTCTGCCATTGTCTGTCTCTGTTCCTGTCTCTATGTCATTCTCTCTCTCTCTCTGTCATTGTCTCTCCCTGTCATTTTCTTTCTCTCTGTCCTTGTCTCTTTCTATAATTGTCTCTCTCTGTCCGTCTCTCTCTCTCTCTCTCTCTCTCTCTCTATCAATGTCGTTCACTTACTGTCATTGTCTCTCTCTGTCCTTGCCTCTCTCTCTGTCATTGCCACTCTATATCCCTGTCTCTCTCTCTCTGTTTATTGTCTCTCTCTGCCCTTGTCTCTCTCTGTCATTGTCCCTCTCTCCGCCTTTGTCTCTCTCTGTCTTTGTCTCTCTCTGTCATTATCTCTCTTCGTGTCATTGTCTCTCTATGTGTCATTGTCTCTCTCTCTCTGTCATTGTTCCTCTCTGTCATTGTCCTTCTATGTCATTGTCTATCTCTGTCATTGTCCTTCTCTGTCATGGTCTCTCTGAGTCATTGTCTCTTTCTATGCCATTCTCTCTCTGTGTGTCATTGTCTCTCTCTCTTTCATGTCATTGTTTCACTCTCTGCCATTGTCTCTCTTTCTGTCAATGTCTCTCTTTCTGTCATTGTATCTTTCTATCTCTATGTCATTGTCTCTCTCTGTCCTTGTCTCTCTCTCTGTCATTGTCTCTCTATGTCATTGTCTCGCTCTGTAATTGTCTCTCTCTATCCATGTCTCTTTCTTCCATTGTCTCACTCTCTATCCTTGTCACTGTCTCTCTCTCTGTCATTATCTCTCTCTCTCTCTCTACCATTGTCTTTCATTGTCATTCCCTCTCTCTCTCTATCATTCTCTCTGTGACTGTTCTTTCTCTTTATCATTCTCTCTCTCTGTCATTATCTCTGGCTATATTTGTCTCTCTCTATCCTTGTCTCACTCTGTCATTGCCTCTCTCTCTTAGTCATTGTCCCTCTCTCTCTCTTAGTCTCTCTCTGTTATTCTCTCTCTCTAGCCTTGTCTCTCGCTGTCTTTGTCTCTCTCTCTCTGTTATTGTCCCTCAGTCATGTCTCTCTTTCTCTCTTTCTATCATTCTCTCTCTCTCTTTCTCTCTCTATCATTGTCTCTAGCTCTCTTTCTGTCCTTTTCTCTCGCTGTCTCTCGCTGTCATTGTCTCCCTGTATCATTCTCTCTCTTTGCCATTGTCTCTCTCTGTTCTTGTCTCTCTCTCTGTCCTTGTGTCTCTCTATCCTTGTATCTCTATGTCATTGTCTCTCTCTCTCTGTCACTCTTTTTCTCTATTCTTGTCTCTCTCTGTCTTTGTCTCTCTCTGTCCTTGTCTCTCTCTGTCATTTTCTTTCTTTCTATCATTGTCTCTCTCTATCATTGTCTCTCTCTTTCTGTCAGTGTCTCTCACTGTCATTCTCTCTCTGTGTCATTGTCACTCTCTCTGTCATTGTCTATCACTGTCTCTCGCTGTCATTGTCTGTCTGTGTCATTCTCTCTCTCTGCCATTGTCTCTCTCTGTTCTTGTCTCTCTGTCATCATCTCTCTTTCTGTCATTCTCTCTCTCTCTCTCTCTCTTTCTGTGTCATTGTCTCTCTCTCTATCATTGTCACTCTCTGTCTCATTGTCTCTCTGTCTCATTGTCGCTCTCTCTGTCATTGTCTCTCTCTGTCATTGTCTCTCTCTTTCTGTCAGTGTCTCTCACTGTCATACTCTCTCTGTCATTGTCACTCTCTCTGTCATTGTCTCTCACTGTCATTGTCTGTCTGTGTCATTCTCTCTCTCTGCCATTGTCTCTCTGTGTCATTGTCTCTCTGTCTCATTGTCTCTCTCTGTGTCATTGTCTCTCTCTGTGTCATTGTCTCTCTCTCTGTCATTGTCTCTCTCTGTCATTGTCTCTCTCTGTCATTGTCTCTCTCTGTCATTGTCTCTCTCTGTCATTTCTCTCTCTTTCTGTCAGTGTCTCTCACTGTCATTCTCTCTCTGTGTCATTGTTACTCTCTCTGTCATTGTCTCTCGCTGTCATTGTCTGTATGTGTCATTCTCTCTCTCTCTGCCATTGTCTCTCTCTGTTTTTGTCTCTCTGTCATCATCTCTCTTGCTGTCATTCTCTCTCTCTCTCTCTCTCTCTCTCTCTCTCTCTCTCAGTCATTGTCTCTCTCTCTCTCTCTGTCATTGTCTCTTTCTCTGTCATTGTCTCTCTCTGTCATTGTCTCTCTCTGTCATTGTCTCTCTCTCTGTCATTGTCTCTCTCTCTGTCATTGTCTCTCTCTCTGTCATTATCTCTCTCTGTCATTGTCTCTATCTGTCATTGTCTCTCTCTCTCTGTCATTGTCTCTCTCTCTCTCAGTCATTGTCTCTCTCTCTGTCATTGCCTCTCTCTGTCATTGTCTCTCTCTCTGTCATTGTCTCTCTCTGTCATTGTCTCTCTCTGTCATTGTCTCTCTCTCTCTGTCATGGTCTCTCTCTATCATTGTCTCTCTCTCTCTGTCATTGTCTCTCGCTGTCATTGTCTCTCTCTCTGTCATTGTCTCTCTCTGTCATTGTTTCTCTCTGTCATTGTCTCTCTCTCTGTCATTGTCTCTCTCTGTAATTGTCTCTCTCTGTCATTGTCTCTCTCTCTGTCATTGTCTCTCTCTCTGTCATTGTCTCTCTCTCTGTCATTGTCTCTCTCTCTGTCATTCTCTCTCTCTCTGTCATTGTCTCTCTCTGTCATTGTTTCTCTCAGTCATTGTCTCTCTCTCTCTGTCATTGTCTCTCTCTCTCTGTCATTGTCTCTCTCTCTCTCTGTCATTGCCTCTCTCTGTCATTGCCTCTCTCTCTCTGTCATTGTCTCTCTCTCTGTCATTGTCTCTCTCTGTCATTGTCTCTCTCTCTGTCATTGTCTCTCTCTGTCATTGTCTCTCTCTGTCATTGTTTCTCTCTGTCATTGTCTCTCTCTCTGTCATTGTCTCTCTCTGTGTCATTGTCTCTCTGTGTCATTGTCTCTCTCTGTGTCATTGTCTCTCTCTGTCATTGTCTCTCTCTCTGTCATTGTCTCTCTCTCTGTCATTGTCTCTCTCTCTGTCATTGTCTCTCTCTGTCATTGTCTCTCTCTCTTTCTGTCATTGTCTCTCTCTGTCATTGTCTCTCTCTGTCATTGTCTCTCTCTCTGTCATTGTCTCTCTCTGTGTCATTGTCTCTCTCTGTGTCATTGTCTCTCTCTGTGTCATTGTCTCTCTCTGTCATTGTCTCTCTCTGTCATTGTCTCTCTCTCTGTCATTGTCTCTCTGTGTCATTGTCTCTCTCTGTCATTGTCTCTCTCTCTCTGTCATTGTCTCTCTCTGTCATTGTCTCTCTCTGTCATTGTCTCTCTCTGTCATTGTCTTTCTCTCTCTCTCTGTCTGTCATTGTCTCTCTGTCTGTCATTGTCTCTCTCTGCTTTTGTCTTTCTTTGTTATTGTCTCTCTCTCTTTGTCATTCTCTCTCTTTCACTGAACAGTAAGAGTAGTGATCACTGCACAACAAATGGCAATGTCAGCAATGGAATTACTTTCACCGTTTCTAGCATCTTTTAAACATTGTAGAGAACACATCATCCATATACAAACTTCAACGGGTTAGCCGACCTTTTGTATGGTAAACTTCCTGCTACATTAAGTGGCATGCAGCACACCAAACGTTACAATATCATTAGTTAGTTGCAAATCCTTTACAGGACGTCAGTCAACCCCAGCAGTTTTCAGCTGTTCATGATTTCTTGGCAAGTTTACGTTCAGTTTACCATTGCTTTCTGAACGACCTTCACCCATACCATTTCAAAGCAATGACCAACACAGAGCTGTCTGCTGCCAAATCGCCCGCAGCTGTGTTTTAAACATGGATATGCAGGATTACGAACTGTGCCCGTAATCCCTTTGCCGCGGAGCTGGCTCAATATCATTGGTTATCTGGAATTTTAAAAGCATTATTTTAATTATTATAATTAGCATTATTACAGATTCATTAATTTCACAATGTTATGTTAAGGTTCCACAATACAGTACTATTCCACATCATTTCAATAAATTATTTTATAGGTCAGCATGGCCGATTGGTTAAGAGTGCTCGCTCTTAACCTTCCTGTGTGCTGATGCCAAGGTATTGGGTTCAACACCCTACACTGGTTAGTTGAGCTAAAATGTTTACCCTTCATCCTTAACTTGGGAATCTAAATTACAAGTAAGTAGTCAACATTTGAAGTAGGTTCACCTGAAGGTGAGGGACACTGGTAAAAAGGAAAGCTCATCCACACGCAAAAATTAGTCCAGTGCGCTAGAAGTATTACCACATGTATGGACTACGCTTGAGTTCAAAGCGAGCAAACACACACGCGCACACAAACACACACACACACACGCACGTACGCACGCACACGCACACACACACACTTATTTTATGATGCATAATCCTGGAGTTATCTTCCCACTACAACCAGCGCATGTGTGGTTGTCTCCTCCTCCTGTTTTTAGCATTCCTTAGACTGAGTCTGTTTAACAATGGTATCTTAGCTGTTGCTATGAGGACTATTAAATCACAATACAGCTTAATGGAGTACAAATATAATCATAGAATCTTTGAATCATGCAAAGTCAATAAGCATGTCTTGACTTCTTATAAAGATTTAAAAAAAAAAAAACTTTTTTAAAGCCCACAATGCATTCAAAATGACAGTTAGCAAAATCTGCAAGCTCAAAACATTCATCTTTGGTTTATAGTTGCTAGGTGCGTAAGATTCACAAACATCAGCTTTCAACAAAAGCACAAAAACTATAAACTTCACATACATCAACTTTCAACAAAAACTATAAGCAATCTCAGATATCACATCAAATTGGAGTTCACTCAATACACTCAGATGAAATCTGAGCAATGTTCAAGTAATGAGATCAATGGAATATTAACAAATTAATATAAGATGTATGTTTAAAGACTGGGATTTTTGAAATTATTGCTGTTCTAAGTTTTGTATTCATCTTCTGTGGAGTTCATGCAACATAAAGGTAAATACAAAACGTGGAACGGCAATATTTTCAAAAACTCCAGTCACTAAAAATACACTGGAGTACCTCTTCTTTGTCTGTCTTCTTGCATTCTTGTTGAGATGTCTCATTCAGATTCAGATATAGACTTTACCATCAGCTTAACAGATTCAGATATAGACTTTACCATCAGCTTAACAGATTCAGATATAGACTTTACCATCAGCTTAACAGATTCAGATATAGACTTTACCATCAGCTTAACAGATTCAGATATAAACTTTACCATCAGCTTAACAGATTCAGTGGCAATCAAAAAGTAGGTTTGGACCAAACAAAATGGATGGTGAAAAATGGGAATTGTAAGTGTGTCATAGTTAGGACTTAAAATGTGCTTGTATGGCAGCAGACACATTGTATTATATATCAAATTAAAGGGGGTTGCATAGGAAAACTACTGTATATAAGCCGATGGCAGATACGGGAAGTCGCTTTAGACAATTAATCATTCCATGGCACTTAATTGGTCAAGGTAGTGGCTAGACACTTGTCTGTTTTACCAGTGATATCGGCCTCAAACATCATTAGGACAGTTTCATATTTAAAAATTTACATGGGCTCTAGATTTGATCCAACCTAAAATGGGTTCAGGAAATGTCTGGGAAAGCAAAGATGGTTGCTTGGTCTAAATAAATATAGGTCAAGTTTCACATGCCCAATGTGCTTTAGGCATGTAAATTTGACCTTTATCTTTTTTTTTTAAGGTTTTATGAGGTTAAGGTCTGTTAGATCTGTATAGATTTTTTTTTGACTTTATGTACTGGGGTCCACATTGAGAATAAATCACTTTCTAGATGCTGTTAAATTCCATGTTCCTTTTTTAGATAAAGCTGACATGATGTCATACACAGATGACAGAAACTAATCCATACAAATATAAATATTCAACAATGAATATGTGCAAATATATTTTCAACAATCTGGAATACCATGCACAATTTCATCTTGATTTGTTGCTTCTATCATGCGCAAAATGATATGCCTGAAGCTTGAACACAATGGTCTAAAAAATGGAAAAGTTGAAGTATTACAAAGGAGTAATAGAGTGATAAAGAATCTAATAGGTTAAATTAGCAACCTGATCTCTCATTTCAGTGCGAATTAGTGCTTCTAAAAGCATATGTTACAGATAAAGTGTGAAGTCATATACATAAACCTACAAGGTTAACTAGTTTGAGCAAGACCATGGAATTTTTGGTTTAATGACATTAACAAATTACTTACACATAAAATATTGTTCATGTGTTTCAACTGAAGTAATAAAAGTACAGCATTCAATCATGTGTCATCTCCACATTGAAGGTTGCCACTAATGAGTCTTCAACAGCCTCTATCCTGTGACTACATGGTACACTCATTCAACTGATTCAGCATCAAATAATAATATATCACAAAATATAACCTCCCATTCGGACAGAAGGATGATATATCGCCATACAAAGGTCATCGTGTTATCTCTTGTGTTTTGTGGTATCTTCCACAATTTAAATGCTCAATGAATGGATATTTACATGATACTTGTTTATTTGATTTTGTACTGTTTGGTCTAGACGTACTGTTTGTTTGCAATGAATCAGTTATGCCTCTTCCAGTCATGTCTTGATGTTGTCCACCCACTGTAACATTGTCCTCCTCCTGCATGCTTCCCCTCCACCTTTCCCTCCAGTATACTCTTTAACCCAAAATACCTTAACTGTTGCACACAGATCTAATTCATTGTTTTCTTAAACTCCAGGTTTTGTAATACTTCTTTGTTTTCTTATCCTGTGATATGTCTATATAGCCACATATCGAAAACTTTAATTTTGAAATTACATTGTCTTTCTATTGTCTATGTTTCTGCATCATACAGTACTAAAGAGTAAATGTAACAATTCATCATCAATATTTGTAATTTGTAACTCAGCTGCCTAGATGTGAGAATCTGTTTTACATTGTTGAAATTATCTATCAGCTGCTTAGATGTGAGAATCTTTTTGATATTGTTGAACATTCTTTATCAGCTGTTTAGATGTGAGTTGTCTATCAGCTGTTTAGATGTGAGAATCTGTTTTACATTGTTGAAAATTATCTATCAGCTGCTTAGATGTGAGAATCTTTTTGATATTGTTGAACATTCTTTATCAGCTGTTTAGATGTGAGTTGTCTATCAGCTGTTTAGATGTGAGAATCTGTTTTACATTGTTGAAAATTATCTATCAGCTGCTTAGATGTGAGAATCTTTTTGATATTGTTGAACATTCTTTATCAGCTGTTTAGATGTGAGTTGTCTATCAGCTGTTTAGATGTGAGAATCTGTTTTACATTCTTGAACATTGTCTATCAGCTGTTTAGATGTCAGAATCTGTTTTATATTGTTGAACATTGTTTATCATCTGTTTAGATGTGAGTTGTCTATCAGCTGTTTAGATGTGATAATCTGTTTCATATTGTTGAACATTATTTATCAGCTGCCTAGATGTGAGAATCTTTTTTACATTGTTGAACATTGTTATTCAGCTGTTTAGATGTGAAAATCTGTATTATAATTGTGAAACATAATTGTGGTAATTAAATAATTGTATTTCCTTATCTCTGCCTCACAAGTGCCCATCATCTTTTATTGGAGGTCAGCATGGCTAATTGGATAAGAGCGTTCACTCTTAAACTTCCAGTGTGCTGATGTCAAGGTAGCGGGTTCAACCCCTATACCGGTCACTTGGACTTAAATGTTGACTTCTATTTCTTGAGTTGGGAACATAAATTACAAGTATCCAGGAAGTTGAAGTAGGTTTGTCTGATGGTGAGGGACACTGGTAATATGGAAGTTTAGCCCACATGAAAAACAAAATACAGTCGAGTGCGCTAAAAGTACGAAGGTAAGTTAATAAGTAAGTCACAAATGGCTGCAGAAAAATAACTAAATATGATAACAACTTGAAACCAGTTTATTTTTATACATATATTGTACTTTTATTTCTCAACATAATTTCCACCAACATTGATACCCTTATCCCATCATTTTATCAGTCCTCCCAAACCAGCTGCATAGATCTGCGCGCCCTGTTCCCATTTACCGGCCATCCCACAGAACTTTGTGACTTAGGTATTGACTCGCCCTCTGAATTTTTTCTACCCAGCTATGCATCACTTTATGGGACAAACATTTGTCAGCATAAACACTGACAACCCACCTTGGCCGGAGACATTTCGTGAATGACGCCGAAGTTGAATGTGAAGTGAAAACGTGGTTTAGAAAACAGAGCACGCAGTTCTATGCAGCCAGTTTGGGAGGACTGATTAAAGGATGGGATAAGTGCATCAATGTTGGTGGAAATTATGTTGAGAAATAAAGGGACAATGTATGTGTAAAAATAAACTGGTTTCAAGTTGTTATCATATTTAGTTATTTTTCTTCAGCCATTTGTGGCTCCCTTATTGACTTCCCCTCGTAGTAGCATGTGTATGGGTTATGCTTGGGTTCAAAGCGAGCAAAAACACACCAACAAAACACTATATATTATTAATTGTGTTGATTTGTGCAAGTGTCTTTCTAAAAAAATACAAAACCAGATGTGTAGCAGGAACTTCAATACACTGTACTGAAGTGTTAGGCCTATCACATTGTGTATGACTGAGTGCGTGAAATATTTGGTGGCCAGTCTTATTATGCTATAGCTTACATTGAGAACTGGCATTGAACCTTCATTAACCTACTACATTAACAAGGGAGAGGTGGCCATGCACCTGTGGGACCAGGTGGAGAAGATGGAGGAATAGATTGAGAACCCGTGTGTAGAAAGGATGAGATTGCAGGGGATTGGCAGGGGTCTGGTAAAATCTCAAAACTGAGAGGGAAGATCAGGAGTACTTTAAATCAGACAGCGGTGGGAATTATTAATAGTGTCACGCTTTGCTGGCTGTTGAATGAGGGGACAGAGCGCATATGGGAATGTCCTGAGTGCAGTGATGTCAGTTGTTAGCTCAACTCAACTCAACTCAACTACTACATTAGCTGTAAACTCTGTCATTTTGAAAATTGGCTTAGTATTTTGTTGATAAACATAGATTTTGTGAACTTACAGCACATACTATCAACACTGAAAATATGATTCAACATACATAATGAATGGAAACATACACTTGCAAACAGGAATATGTTATTCAACTGAAGTAATAAACTTGGAACACATGATATCAAAGCTTGAAATGTGTTTCAACTCAAATGATGAACTTACAACATATGATTTTAGAGCTTGAAATATGAATCAAATTAAATATCATACTGGTAATACACAATTTTAAAAAGGAATATGTGATTTTAAAAAAAATGTGTAATGTGGAATGCTTGCTATTAAAGCTTGATATGTGATTCAACTGAAGTAATAAACTTAAAACACATGCTATTAAAACTGAATATGTGATTCAGCACAATAATAAAGTAGTAATGCATACTATCACAAAGGGATAAGGTATTCAACAGAAGTAATACATTTAGAATGCATATTATCAAAGCTTGGTATGTGACTTAACTAGCAACACAATAACCAACTAGCAACACATAACCATCACTGATGGATATATGATTCAAATGAAATACTAAACTAGTCATATATACTATCATTGCTATATATGTGATTGATATAATCAATCAGCAATGCATATTATTATTATTATTTTTTTTGTAATGTTGCATATCCCTTACAGGACGTTGCAGTCATCACCTGCATTTTTCAGCTGCTGTTGATGAACTAGGCAAGATTACGCTCAGTAGTTTGCCATTACTTTCTGGGCGACCGGCTTACATACCCCCGTAAGTTACCAGCATGGCGCAAACCACTGCTGATTCTCGCACAGCTGCGTTACTCACGAGAATATACAAGATTATGGAGAAAGACATTAATCCCTACACCAGGGAGACCGACCACATATTATTACTGATGGATATGTGATTGAACTGAAATAATAAACTAGTCACACATACTATCATTGCTGCATATGTGATTTAAATGAAATTAGTAAACAATGAAACATAATTTCAAATATAGATATGATGCACATGAAATAATAAACTAAAACCAGAGTAAACCCTTGATGTTTCTTACAATATGGACCAACACTAAATTATGTCTTAATATTTTAATGTTTGAAATAAATGTACAAATAACAAACAAACATAAATATTACAAAGAATACATGTTTTATGATTAAACAATTCATTAAATTGATCACAGTTCTTTGCTGAATAATAATTTGATGCATGTCAGTAGATATGTTATCAATAAATTTGATTATGTGAGTTCTTGATTAGACAAATACAGGACTAGATATAGGTTACAAATCTACACGTGTGTTGTGTATGTTTTAACTTTCTAATGCTACCCACCGTGTGTTACTGGGGCTCTAAAGAGGATGCAAAGAATTGGAAACTGGAAACATCCTGTGCAAGTCGCAAAATGTGACTAGAGAGGGCTGATCTTTAAAACGTTTTTAAAAGAAAAGAGGTTTGACTTAATTGCACTAGGTTTTACACATATGGCCAAGTCTCTTTCTGCAGGGCGGCCTGTTGAAAGCATTGCAAGAAGCACAAATTCCATAGCTCCAGTGAAGACCCTGAAGAGGTTCCGAGAAAAGTGCACTCATGAATCGTCTGTCATAGCCTGGAAATGAACGTACAAGATTCCGAGCATGAGGCTGGTGGTGTAACCACATCACCATGGGAACTCCCTAGAGGGCGATACTTGACTAGCTGTCTCACACTGTAGAACAATTCAGCCAACATCCAACCAATCATGGAGACTCCCTAGAGGGCTGGTGCTAGACTAGCTACCTCACACTGTAAAACATTTCAGCTCACATCCATCCAAACATGAACTGGCCTACAAAGGGCTTGGCATGGCAGGCTGTGGACATATACCCCACTAGGGGTCTTAAAGGCATAAGAAGATGAACAGGAGAAGAAGACTATACTCGAATGGTTTCAATCTTATGTAACATTTTCAACCAGAATTATAAAATCACACTTACATGAAAGACTTATATTATGAACTGGTTGTGACATGTCCATATGAAAGAGTTGGTTGGATCTGTTTGTATTTGAAGCCATAAGTTTGCTGTATGTCTCCTTCTTCCTCATTTGTTTTGGAGGTAAATTGTTATGTTTGTTTACACCAGAACTGCCATATTTGCACCTGTTATGGGTTATCTATTAGGGTATCATCCTTGCACAAGTCCATAGGTGCTTATATCCTCCTCCTACATATGCATTAGCACCTGGCGGCTAATAGTGCCAGTTCTGTGTTGGTTAATGAGCCCACGCGTTCTCCCGATATGGCTCTCATGTCTGGCCATGCCAATTCTTACACCTGAGTCTCTAATTCTGAACAATGATGTGGATTCACTAGAATCAAAGTCTTTCGCTCTCGACATCTCTCTAAGGGAACAAAGTGGACAACTGGCTCCTTTCAGTCGACACATCCAAATTCTTTGAGCATTTGTTGACCAGGGTAAACTTTCTGGGAGTATGTTTTACCTTATCCCACTTCTCATACACATGTCAGAGTCATTTAGAAGTGGCTTAGATATCCATCTCGAATTGAGAAAGTGCCATAAGAGAATCCAGTTCTGGACACATTTGTTTATAAAGTCAATGTATTCTTTATGGCTGAATACAGTTGTCACACCTGTCAACGTCTTGATATGAAATACTTTATAACTATTAACACATGTGCAATTTGAGTTTAACGTTTTTATTTATTGATCATTACTCCTTCCTTACTCATTTTTCCTTATCATCATGTATTGATAATTATGCCTACCCCACTCATCTTTTCTTTATCATCACTAATTGATCATTACTCCTACTTCACTCATCTTTTCCTTATCATGTACTGATCATTACTCCTTCCTTACTCATTTTTCCTTATCGTCATGTATTGATAATTATGCCTACCCCACTCATCTTTTCTTTATCATCACTAATTGATCATTACTCCTACCTCACTCATCTTTTCCTTATCATGTACTGATCATTACTCCTTCCTTACTCATTTTTCCTTATCATCATGTATTGATAATTATGCCTACCCCACTCATCTTTTCTTTATCATCACTAATTGATCATTACTCCTACCTCACTCATCTTTTCCTTATCATCATGTATTGATCATTACTCCTACCCTTACTCATCTTTTCCTTATCATCATGTATTGGTCATTACTTCTACCTCACTCATCTTTTCCTTATCATCATGTATTGGTCATTACTTCTACCTCACTCATCTTTTCCTTATCATCATGTATTGATCATTACTCCTACCTCACTCATCTTTTCCTTATCATCATGTATTAATTATTACTCATACCTCACTCATCTTTTCCTTGTCATCATGTATTGGTGATTACTCCTACCTCACTCATCTTTTCCTTGTCATCATGTATTGATGATTACTCCTACCTCACTCATCTTTTCCTTATCATTATGAATTGATCATTACTCCTACCTCACTCATCATTTCTTTATCATCACTACTTGATCATTACTCCTACCTCTCTCATCTGTTCCTTATCATCATGTATTAATTATTATTCATACCTCACTCATCTTTTGCTTGTCATCATGTATTGGTCATTACTTATACCTCACTCATCTTTTCCTTGTCATCATGTATTGGTCATTACTTCTACCTCACTCATCTTTTCCTTGTCATCATGTATTGGTGATTACTCCTACCTCTCTCATCTTTTCCTTATCATCATGTATTGGTCATATCTTCTACCTCACTCATCTTTTCCTTATCATTATGAATTGATCATTACTCCTACCTCACTCATCATTTCTTTATCATCACTAGTTAGTTAGTTAGTTATCAGTTGGGGTATCTTCGTTGCACTCCGGACATGTCCATAGGTGCTCAGATCCTCCCCCCAGCATATGCATCAGCGTCCGGTGGCTAATAGTGCCAGTTCTGTGTTGGTTGACGAAGCGCTTTGTTTTCCCGATGTACCTCTCGCGTCTGGCTGTGCCGATTCTTACTCCCAGGTCTTTCATCCTGGAAAGCGATGTGGAATCACTGGCGTCAAAATCCTCTGTTCTCGCCATATCTTTAAGGGCGTTAATAACATCGGCACGATCCATGGGCTGGCCATCTACAGGGGGTGCAGAGCCAGCCAATTTATCAGCTCGTTCATTTCCCTCGACTCCCGCATGTTCCGGGACGAAGATGAAGGTGACTTTGCGGACAACAGACTTCCGTAGCGACTCAGTCCACTGTCTACGTACAGATCCAGCTTCGACCTTCTGAATCATGCTCATTGAATCACTTAGTACACACACGTTGGCATAATGCTGTGATTCCAGCCATATGAAAGCCTGTGTAACTGCCATCACCTCCATCGTCATGCTGCTCGTGGTCATAGAGTGGGCACCACTGGATTCTTGAACAGTTCGGCCCGCTGAACGGGCTGTAAATGCCCACGCACTTCTCTGCTGCTTTACAACAGATCCATCTGTATAGATGAGCACTTCGGTGCTATCTGAGTGATCATAGATGAGCGCGTTAACCTCTGCATTGACAGCGGCAGGGTTCTGCTCTCTGCACCGTCTGTCGAGTGTGATAATGCAGGAGAAGGTACACTTAAAAGCTGGAGGCACCGGCACCCATTCCTTGCCGGGGTTGATACTGGTAAGACTGCAGACCTGTCCGACGACATCTTCCGCCCGACCCATCCATGATTTGCCTTTCTTTAGCCTGTCACCCTTTTCTCTGAATACAGCATCATGCAGAGGGTGCTGCTCATCTGCACTTATTTTTAAGTATGCACGAGCTCTCCAGATCTTGATCCTGTGTTCCATTGTCGGGAAGTCAAGGAGGTATCTCATTGCTACACAGCTGGTGTCTCTCGTGCAGCCCAAAATGATGCGCATGGCTTCGTTTTGTACCTTTTCAAGTCTTCCAATCTGTGTAGGGCTGACAGTGAGGATGGCCAGGGCATACTCGATGCGTGAAAGCACAAGTCCTTGGAACAGAAGTAATAGCAGTCTTTGCTCGATATTGGCAGTAGCCATGACTCTCATTGCTGCCAAACCTTTTCGAGCCTTTGTTATGACATAATCGACATGATCTCTGAAGGACAGGCTACGATCAAGCCTCACGCCAAGATATGTCATTGACTGGGTTCTACTCAGAATGCTCCCATCCATTCTTACTGCCGGCAGGTCTGTTTTCACAATATGGTTGTTTAGTGAGAACCATGTAACCGTTGCCTTTGCAGGGTTGACAAGGGCATCGGCATCAGCACACCATGAGGAAATTCGATCTAGTTCGCCCTGCATATAGTTGGCAACCGCCTGTCTATCTCGACCCTGTTGATACACGAGGATGTCGTCAACGAATGATAGAGTCCTACCCCTCCCATCCAACTGTTGTTCAGTGATCGGCACCGTATACACGTTGAATAGTACTGGTGACAGTGGTGAACCCTGTGGTAATCCTGGACATATCGTTATCGGCTCAGAAGACCAACTCCCGCATCTTAGCACCACCTTCCTTTGGAGTAGAACTGCAGCTATCCATCGTACAAGGTGAGGGTGCACTTTCAGTCTGAAGAGGGTTTGCATCAAGTGCTCGAAAGATACTCTGTTATATGCGTCCTCTAAGTCTATGGCGGCCGCACATGTCTCTTCTCTGACCTGAAATCCTTCGTAAACATCTTGAGCAAAGACCGCCGCATTCAGCCATGACTCTTTGTTGCGTCTGTATCCTCCAAGTGTGGGCGGGAAGCAGCCGAGCTGTTCCAAGTCCCAAGCAAGTCTGTGTGCTACAATTTTCTCCAGTAGCTTGCCAACAGTATTCTGCATCGTACTGATTCTGTAGCCGCTTATCTTGGAGTGGTCTTTGTTCGGTTTTGGCAGCGGCAGCAAGTAGCTGTGTAGCCATTCTTCTTTGACCTGACCCCTCTGGATACTGGTGTTGAATTCTCTGGCCAGTTCTTCCATGTCATCATCTGATATCACCATTAGGTCACCATATCGGATGCCGTCTGGGCCTGGGGCGGTGTTAGGTGATTTCTTGAGCATCGCACGCAATATCTCAACTGTGATTGTCCATTCTTCGTCTGTCCCGACCCCCTCGCACAACTGAGAGAGTGTTGTTGTGGTCCTCTGTCTGGAGGGCTCGTCTTTCTGGTCAGTCTATTCTATGTAGCGTGCAAGAAGGGCCTTACCTTTATCCGCATCCGACTTTTTCCATGCGAGGTCTGTGCCTTGAAAGTCTGGAATACCCCTACGTTGTGCAGCACCGTTCATGCTCTTGTGGAGGCGCCAGAATGTCGTAAGAGATTGCTCGATCATCACTAATTGATCATTACTCCTACCTCTCTCATCTGTTCCTTATCATCATGTATTGATCATTACTCCTACCTCACTCATTCTTTCCTTATCATCATGCATTAATTATTACTCATACCTCACTCATCCTTTCCTTATCATCATGTATTGATAATGACTCCTTCCTCACCCATTTTTGCTTATCATCAAGTATTGATCACGCATTCCCCACTCATGTTTTCCACATCATGTCGTATCTACCAATAGTGGTATCTCCTTGCCCAAGAGATCACCACACAGTGCTCAGTCTATCACCTTAAGTTAGTCTCTGATGGCCTAAATTACCTTGCTGTACCCAGCCATAGAATAGGCTTTTGAGGAACTTATAAGACGGACCTGCTATTATTTTTGACATTAAAATCATTTTGCTACAAGTGTTCTTTTTTTTAATTTTATGTTAAAAAACGTACAGTTTAAAAAACACTGGATGCATGTTTTTGGGGACTATACATAAGAATAAATGGGCAAAAAATGAAAAAAAAAAAAACAGCTTGCATGCTTTGACATAAAAGGCAATAGAAAAAAAAACATACAAACTGCCTGTATTGGTGACAGTGAAAAAAAAAAAGACAAAATATAGAAAATAAGAAATATATAGAAGACAACAGGAAAAATCATGCAAACTGCTTCCACACTCTTACATGAGCGAAAGTGAGGAGGGTGAGGGGGGAACTATACAAACTGCTTGCATAATCTTATATTGTTGACAACTGAAAAAAAAAGCCACAGAAACTACTTGTATACTTGTATACCCTTATAAAGACAACAATGGTAAAAATACAACAACATAAAACTGATGGTATACCTTTACACAGACAACAATGGGGAAAAAATCCATACAAATTGCTTACCATATTACACAGATGACAACTTACATAAGCAACAATGTCAAAAATCATACACATTGTTTGTATACTTTTACACAGAAGACAATGGAGAAAAAACCCTTACAAAATGCTTGCATACCATTACTTAGATAACAGTGCACATACAAAAGCCATACAAATTGCTTTTATACCTTAACATAGACAACAATGGGGGGAAAAACATACAAACTGCTTGTAAACCATCACATAGATAACAATGGGGGGAAAAACCACACAAATTGCTTATATACCATTACATAGACAACAATAGGGTAACAAATATACAAACTGCTTGTATATCATTAAATAGACAACAATGGGGGGAAAAAACCTTTCAAATTGCTAGTATACCATTACATAGTTGACAATGGGGAACAAAAACATGCAAATCATGGATTTACTGTATTCACTGAGAGGAAAGGAATTATAAGTTCAGCTTCTAAATGGTTGAGGCTCGTTGCATGTTTCTGTCATTCAGCAATGTGATGGCAACACATGACATTATGAATTAACATTTCCCAGGTGCCTGTAATTTCATTCTAGTTACTGTCTGCTGTATCTTTTAACACATAGTTCTTCACCATTCTGTGAGTTGCAATCAAGACCATGGAACTAATTCAGTTCAGAAGGATAATATATTGCCACATATGACTTCCCATTTTTACAGAAGGATGATATATTGTCATACTAGGGTCATCATGTTATTTATTTTGTTTTGTGGTATCTTCCGCAATTTAAATGTTCAGAAAACAGAAATTTACATTATATTACTTGTTCATTTGATTGTGTACAATGTTTGATTCAAACTTACGTTTTGTTTGGCATTGAACTAGTTAATATTGAAATCTGATGCTACCAACTTATTATACTAATTGGAATAAATATGTAAGAATGTGAAGAAGTGGGGCGTATGAATATCAACAATAATTATATGCAAACATATTAACAAGCAAATTTTAAAAATCCATAATCTGAAATAATAATAACACTATTGACCCTAATTATAACCCAAAAGTAAATATCAACAGGACACTACATAGTTCAAAGTCTTTTTAAAAAAAACTATAATTTCTAATGTAAGCACAGATTGTCTTGCCAAACAATCTTCTTTACTATTGAATTCTTGTAGGATAGATCTGTTTTTTTCTCTTTTTAATCCCATGAGTTTTAATAATTCTCTGTGCTTTTTGGCTTACTTGTAAATGTTCATGTTTCATACCTGTATGTTGCCACAGGAAATAGGCATTCTCTTAGTATCCTGACTAGTATTGTTCTATCTGTTTCAATCCATTAAAGTTTTAATTGCTTTTCCTTTTCCAGATTGTACTTTTAATTTCTGTCATCACCTTTCCATCACTTATCAGCAGTGAACCTAGATATTCAATCAAACCAACCAACCAAACAACCAACCAATCAATCCAATCAACCAACTAAACCATGCAATCAGCCAACCAATCCAGAGGGAACATCCAGTATTTTAAATTGAAATGTTGCCAAAAACTTCTTAAAAGATCAAACAATATAAAAATACATTCTACAACATTTGAGTATTGAAGAAAAGTGTCTCATAAACTAAAACAATGTTTTCGCATAGTGAATTTGAATAAATAAGACACAAACAATAGATTGCATGATTTATTGCCTGGCACACAGGCATTGGGAACCTAGGGAGACCAATACACTACAAATTTCCCACTTCGTCGATTGCACAGCACATGTTGAAAACCGACTATGTTATTGATAGGGACAGTGCCTTTTGTGTATTGATTAATACACAAAATAGCCGCTTGTTAAAGGTTGCAGAAGCCACAACAATTAACCTACATAGGCCAATTTTTTGCAAACAGAAAGACATAATAGTCAGTTTAAAATTACCATGGTGGACAATTGAAAATACTGTGTGAAAATGTGTATATTTCAGCTTGAAGAATTTATCTAGTTATTTTACTTTATGTTGTGTGAATTCTGCAGTATGTACCTGACGTGATGCAGTGAAATATGCCAGGCAATAAATCATGCAATCTATTGTTTGTGTCTTTGTTATTCCAGCTCATAAATTACTTTCTGTAATTTCTCTCCATTGATAAAAGTTTATGTATCATCTACCATCTTTTATGTTTGTTTTTGTTTTACTTAGACATACATTGCTTTTCTTCACCTTGTTCTTGTGCTGACTTCATTAGATTCTCAATTCCCTTGTGTGTAGTTGATTGTAATATTGTGGAATAAACATGGCTTTGTTTACAGTAATAATGTATAGTAAGCATGGTGTTGAGGACAGAAATAATATGAAGTAAGATGATCAACCTTCAGGTATTTCTATTTCTCCTTTTACATAAGG
This sequence comes from Cepaea nemoralis, assembly GCA_014155875.1. Taxonomy (NCBI): domain Eukaryota; kingdom Metazoa; phylum Mollusca; class Gastropoda; order Stylommatophora; family Helicidae; genus Cepaea; species Cepaea nemoralis. The sequence goes on along the minus strand of JACEFZ010020858.1, from coordinate 22,291 downwards.
TTAATATTATTCATTGTGAATATTTTCTTTTAACATTCCTAGTGGTGTTTTCAGTATAAAAGTTAAATATAATTCAATATAAAGAAGGCATAATGCAACTCTGTATTTCTCCCTGTTCTATATCAAACCTAATCTGTTGTATCATCACATAGTCTCACAGCTGCTTTTTGTTCACATGAGAGATGTTATTTATGACCTATATTAAGTGTAAAGGAGCCACAGTGGCATGTGTTTAGTACACTTGCCTGCAAGTACTTAGTCCAGGTTCAGTTCCCAGCAGAGGCAAAATTATTTTCTCATACACGTAAGACTCTGGTGACGACCCAAAATTGGACACAAGCGATTTCTAGAATGTTCTCAGAATTCCCTGGGAAGTAAAAGTGAAGAGGAAGAGAAGTGACCACCTCAGCTCATGTGTCATGGCCTAGAATATAGTGCAGACCTAAAACTACACACCACAATGGTAGGATTTGATGCAGGACTGCCATTACCGTTTTTCTCAGTATAACATGATTTCGGTTTCTTTTATAATTTCCATAATTCTTAATGGACTGAGACAGTGGCATGGATGAATATCACCAATAGAATTGATCCAGAACAACAAAGACTGAGATTTGTGGAGAGACATGATCGCCTACGCCAGCTGGCAGAGCACTTGAATTCTTTATGTTCTACACTCTCATATGCCTTTGAGTGATCTAAAAAGCAAGAGTACAGATGTACATTACTCTCAATAATAATATAATGTGAATGATAAAAACTCCGTCATGGAGCAAGCACAACAGAAGGCTTCATATCATCAGAAGCTGTCCCTCTTCCAAGAATATTTCTGTCCTTTACCTTCCTGCCTACACAATAGACTGAGAAATCTCCAGAAATGTATCAGATGTCAAAATGCACACTTTACACCACAAGTAATATATCTCCTTATCAACTGCTGTCTCAAATCTGCATGGCAATTTCAAAATAGTCATCAAGAAATAACAACTAAAAACAATGGAAAATAGTGTACAATATACACAGGAAAAATAAGAGACAATTAAGTCACTTTTAACAACATTCAACGTTTTGATAAAAAATCTTTTCAGGAATGAATTTCCACATTAATTGAGGAAAAATTGGATAAGAAGATTTCTTATTTGAGGAGAAGTAAAGTATGAAGAGTGTGTGATAATTGTATCCCTTCACAACATTAAAGTTCATGTTATATGTTATATTACCACCTCCTGCTGCATTCAATACTTCTCCAGTTTAAACAAATCTGTAAAGTATGAAGAGTATATAATAGTTGTGTCCCTTCACAATATCAAGTTACTGTATTGTTTCCATGTTACATTACCACATCATGTCGAGGTTCTTTCCAGTTTAACCAAATCTTCTGGTGATGATCATTTGACCTCAATACCTGAGTCAAACATATCAATAAGTTACTGTATTGTTTACATGTTACATTACCACGTCCTGTCGTAGTTCTTTCCAGTTTAACCAAATCTTCTGGTGATGGTCATTTGACCTCAATACCTGAGTCAAACATATCAATAAGTTACTGTATTGTTTACATGTTACATTACCACGTCCTGTCGTAGTTCTTTCCAGTTTAACCAAATCTTCTGGTGATGATCATTTAACCTTAATACCTGAATCAAACATATCAATGATGAGACCCAAGATACATCTTTCCGCTTGGCAATGCTTGTTACTGATGTTTGTCATAATCTTGTGCCATGCCGTTAAGTGTGGGCTAGTCATGATTTGTCATCTTACATGATCATCAGAGTTGTGGATCAGCTCTTTGTTCTTGTCTTGACCATACAATATGGTCAAGCCATCCAGGTATTTACTTATCTACCTTACCCTTGTTCTTTTCCCCTTAATCTTGCCAGTTGTCACCATGTTCTCTAGCTTATTTCTTCTCATAATGTGCCCAAAAATGTGACTGTTCACATCTAATTTCTCTAATAAGTTTGTGGTTTTCATTTGCCTCTTGTAAGACTTCCTCATTAGTTTTTCAGTATGTTAATGGTATTCTTTAGCATTTTCTCACAAACCACTACTTTCATTGTCATAGATGTATTTCATCTTGTCTGCTCATTATCCACGTTTCTACTGATGTTAGAAAGTGACATAAATCACTTGCATAGTCACATGACTTGGTCACAATATCAGACATCTATTTCTTCTCAGAGCATCCTGTACCCGCATGGAAGTGGGCTTGTGCCCATAATCAATGTAGTCCACAGTTTTCATCAGCTCTTTAAACAGCAACATGATGTGCCAGTTGTACTTTGCTGAACACTCTATGTAGCCACATTTCCACTGCTTCTTTACCAGGTTTGATATCTGGGGGAAAATGGAAGACCAAAATATATTTACAACTAGTTCCTCACACATACACACTCACACACACACACCAATCCACCCACACACACACCCATTCACATACACCCCCACACACACACCCACACCCACTCCACACACCCACCCACACAACAACCCACCATAAAAAACACACTCGACACCACCCACACCCTCCCACACACACAACCACCTACCCACACCCCCACATACACACACCAACCCACACAACCACTCACCACAAAACGCACCAACACTCACTCACCCACCCACAACCACCTACCCACACAAACAAAACACACACACCCATCTACACACACTTCCCACGCACACACACCCACACCCACCCCTCTCATCCACCACACAACCACCCACCACAAAAAACACTGACACTCACTCACCCACACACATAACACTTACCCACACACACACACCAACCCACGCAACCACCCACCACAAAACACACGAACCACCCACCCACCCTCACACACACAGCCACCTACCCACACATACACACACCTACCCACACATACACAAGAACTTTCATGAAACCAGAGCCCGCTATGGGGCTGTGATATGATAGGACCATGACATTTTGTGGGACTGAATGCACGAAGAAACAGGTGGCTAGTCTTTATCCTGCCTTATAATGAACGAATCACCAAAACAAAAAAAGGAGAAGTAGACGGCAAGCTTTGCTAGAACGCAATCAAAAATAACAAACTGAACATTCCTTAAAATGACACAACTATATGAAAAACTGTACATGAAAATATGACACAACCACGTGAAAAACTGTACATGACAATATGACACAACCACGTGAAAAACTGTACATGACAATATGACACAACCACGTGAAAAACTGTACATGACAATATGACACAACCACGTGAAAAACTGTACATGACAATATGACACAACCACGTGAAAAACTGTACATGAAAATATGACACAACTAAATGAAAAACTGTACATGAAAATATGACACAACCACGTGATAAACTGTGCATGAAAATATGACACAACTACATGAAAAACTGTACATGAAAATATATATTTCAAAATTACTGAGTAATGATCTACCTTAATTCATCTCTCTGAATTAATTTACCTCCCTTTAGAAGAGAGACAATTGCAGGCACTGATCCTAGTTCGAGTGCACTCATCACATTATCAATGTAGCCCCTCTAGCAATTACACTAATGGGCCTGCTACAATTATTTCATGAGAGATAAATATCTTTGTTTGTTTGGGCTCTTTTATCACCTTAAGATCTTTTTCACATAATGTTTTTGGCCTTTTAATAACAATTTGAGAATGCTGTTATATCCAATCTTGATCTGTTTTGTCTTAACTGATCTTATTCTTTCTGCATGTTTGTTCTCTTGTTCTGTTTCTTTTTTGTTTTGTTTCACTCGCTCGCTTTGAACTCAAGCGTAGTCCATACAAACTACTTCTAGTAGTCTCATCTCGTCTCATCATGTTCCTCTTGTACCTTGCGGTGTCGAGGTGAAGTATAAACAGTGGGAGAATGCCCACTAATGGGCTTCATGTATCGATATTCCCATGGACTCTGTTATTCCCTGCGTCCATCGTTTACGTGGTCGGCCTCTTCCTCTGCTTCCCATCTAGTATTGCTGGACTGAATTTTGCGTGTGGATTAGCTATCCCTACTCCGACTTCAGAGGTACTTATAATTAAACGTCCCATATTCAAGGACGACAAATCAACATTCGAGTCCAGCTGACCGGTGTAGGGGTTGAACCCCTTACCTCGGTATCAGCACACCGGATGTCTAAGAATACGCGTTTTTATCCATTCGGTCATGCTGACCTACTCTTGTCCTGTGTATTGGCCCTACTGTAAGCCAAAATGCCTGTACTCCCCAGCTCTCTCCCTCTGAAAACATTGCGCTGAAGCCTGTTGACATCGATATATCTGAAACTCACGGAGGACACATTAACAGTCTAGCCCTAATGCCAACCAGTCCAGCAGAATCATGGCCAGTTTATATGCGAACGTTTCTGTCTGCAGAATTCCACTGCTGGTTTTCACACTCGCGGGTTGTTGCGCAAGGAGAGTGGAAGGTAACTCTGTAATACAATCCCTGCGCATTTCGGTACTGAGTCAGGAGAAAGTCACTAAACCAGCCTCACTCTGATGTACTGAGTCAGGAGAAAGTCATTAAACCAGCCTCACTCTGATGTACTGAGTCAGGAGAAAATTACTAAACCAGCCACACTATGATGTACTGAGTCAGGAGAAAGTTACTAAACCAGCCTCACTCTGATGCAAGCCTTCTGTATGGTTCAGACAACCTGGACGACAGCTAAACGGATTTAAAAGCTCAAGTTCAGTCTTCAACACGATTCAACAAGCAATCAACAACACAAAAATAAATAAATAAAACCCAAATATTGGTTTTAAATAATTAGCCAAGCTAAAAACAAACAAAGTCAACACATCAGCAAGCGAAACAAACCAATTAACTAACCAACCAATCAACTGAAAATCTAACCAACCAACAAATCAATCAACCACCAAAACTAACAAACCAGACAACCCAAATATTAACTATTAAACAACTAAAGTTAGCAAAAATCCAATCAACTAAACAATCAACACCTCAACCAACCAATCAACCAGCTAACCAAATTAACCAAGCAACCGATCTAATAAAAACTAACCAACCAACAAATCAATCAACCAATAAATCAACCTACAAAACTAACTAACCAAACAACCAACAAATTAACAATCAATCAACTCAACTAAGCAACAAACCAAAGCAACCACACTAAACAATCGATTAAACAACCACCAACTCAACCAACCAACCAAACAAACAAAAACTCAATCAGCCAATGAATTAACTAAACCAACCAAACAACCAACACATCATCAAACTAACCAAGCTGAGTTGAGTTGAGTTGATTTGAGTTAAGAACCGACATCACTGCACTCAGGACATTCCCATACGTGCTTCGTCCCCTCGTTCAACAGGCAGCGAAGAGTCCTACTACTGATCGTTCCCACCGCTATCTGATTAAAAGTTCTCCTGGTCTTCCCTCTGAGTTTTGAGTTGCTTCCAGAACCCCGGCTGATCCCTCACAATCTCATTCTTTCCACACATGGGTTCTCAGTCTGTTCCTCCGCCTTCTCCCCCAAACAACCAAGAAATCATCGAACCAAACAAACAAACATCAAATCAACCAACTAACCTAAAAGCCAGCCAACCAAGCAGTCAACTAATTAGCTAACCAAACCAACCAACAAACCAACCCCTGCAATTAATCAACTAACCAGTCAGTCCAATCAAAAAAACAAACACATGCAACCAACTAATCAACCAATCAGTTCAACTAGCCAACTACCCAATCCAGAAGGAATATCTTTGCCTTTGAACTGAAAAGCTGACGAAAGTTTATTAAAAGATCGAAAAGAACAAAGATACATTCCACAAAATTTGAGCATTAAAGACAAGAAGCTCATAAACAAGAAGTCATGAAAAAGCACGATACAGTGGAATTTGTGAATAATCAAGTCATTGCAATTGAATAGTATACGAGAGTGATCTCTAATGATGAGGATACAAGTAACTGCAAAAATAATCACTATGTCAAACAGCCAGATAATATCACCTGACCAGTTTTAGAAAGTGACCCGTTTTAGAGACACGGCTCATATTGTGAGAACCTAGTCCTATTTCATGTAATAGCTTACAAATTACATTGATCATTTCTTGTACAGTTAGAATGAGACACTGGGCCATACCTCTCTGACTTCCCTCCTGGGCACACCTCTCTCCTCCGCCAGATCATGCTTGTTTCCAACCACAAAAATGGGCACATCATGTCGGTTTCTGGACTCCAGAATTTGAAGTCTCAAACTTTTGATGTACTACAGACAAATATCAATACAATTATATAGAAATAGTATGTCCTTACTCAGTTATGATGTAATAAAACAGAACATAAATACACTAGACACTGGCGCCTGGCCGTCTTGACAGACGATAGTTTGTTACATTGTGCTTCAAAAAGGCATAACTACAACTAAACCATGGATGGAGCTATACTTCTCCATAGCACAAAGCCTGGGCTGAATTATAGAGACTACGTGTTGCCCATGCAACATGCTCCCTTTCTCGGCCTGCCTATTTTAAAAGTAACAGAAGCTGCTGGATCAGCAAAGCAATGCTGAAACTATCCGACTGTCGGAGCTTCGATTCAAGATCAGTTGTCTACTAAAGCTTAGAGCCTGGTCGTCCCTGCCATGACATTTAGTCTTTAGGTTGCATTTATTTGCACTAGGATAAAATTGGTGTCCTCCAAATTGTGCTTCTCCGCCTCAAACCGTTGGCACAATGCGGGGTTTCGGGTTTTGGTAAGCGCTGCTCCACATTCAGCGCTGATAGAAAGCAGATAGTACCATCTACCGCCATAAGTAGCTTAGTCATATCTAAGGCCTGACAGACAGCCAATCTGTGCTCCCATTAGGAGATAACAAATGTAGGCATTGTCGAAATGTAGTCCCATGGCAAATTGATGCCAATGGAATGTTAAGTGTTGAGTATTCACATATTCAAAGCTATTGCATAACAACGTGGGACGACCACCTCCCGCCCTCAATACCTTTCAATCTCAACAATTCAAAGACCTTTCAGTAATTTACCCCGTTCCAGTTTTATGAGGCGGGGTCGACGTCAGAGCTGTCCTAATTGGGAACGCGAGCCCTGTGACTGCTACAGATTGAACCCGGATGACTGTCATGGCAAGCAAGCGCAATAACCATTATATATCACAGCAGACCCTGATACAAACAAGCAATGGTTAAATACAACATAAGAGTATGTGTATTGCACATACACTATTTAAATATGTTAACCTAATTTTCAAGGTATTTTTAGTAGTGAATACCGGCGTTCTGGCGAAGGGATTATATTGCAATTCTCAATCCCGCATACAGCGCTCGAATCACAGCTGCGGGTGAATTGGGAGCAGATCGCCTTACGGTGGTTTTCATGCAATGGTAGTTCAGAAAGCAATGGAAAACTAATGAACGTAAACTTGCCAAGAACTCACCATTTAATGACAACTAGTGCAAGGTGGTCTGTTTCCAAATTGCCCACAGATGTGTTTCGAACGGACCATGAATATCTTTCCTCTGATGTAATAGCATACATACTTTAACATTCTCCTCTCATGTAATATCATACATACCTGAAAACTGTCCTCTTATGTAATATCATACATACCTCAACACTCTCCTCTGATGAAATATAATACTTACCTCAAAACTCTCCTCTGATGTAATATGATACATACATCAACACTCTCCTCTGATGTGATATTATAATACCTCAAAACTCTCCTCTGATGTAATATCATACTTACCTCAAAACTCTCCTCTGATGTAATATCATAGACTAAGACGTAGGCCGTGGCATTTCTGAGACCGTAGCCTCTGAAGTCGGTCCACTCATAGAGCGAGTTGACCGGGAAATAGGGGATATAGGGGCAGTCAATGATGCGAACCTGGTGGAATAATTAGGAATTTATAAACGCAAAGGCTATATAAATTATGTTATGAGAAATGTATAATATGATAACAATACTTCAGCTAATCATATTATTGGAACTTATTATAGTAATAAGGAATATAAGTAGTAGTTGTCACAGCAACAAAACATGGACGATGGAATGAGGTAGTTATAAGAGCTGAAGGACTATAGTATGTCCAGAAATGAATGCCGTCATTCACAATAAATTATTGTGAAAACTGTCTGTTGCATCGTTATGAAATTTTTCCTGCCGTCTTATATTTACCCCCACCCAAGGAATATGTCTTTGATAGGTCCAAAAGCAACTTAAATCATCGAAAGCGGCGACATTTCTTTGATGTTTTGAGGAAAATGTAGTGAATTCACGCTAACAAACTAGTCTTACAGTAAACCACGTTATTTCTGGTAAGCACACAAGTACAAGGCGTAGCCAGATTCGTATGGGAGTGGGTGCCATAAAAAAGTAGCTTAAAAGTCTACAGGGTCGACTGAATTGCACCGGGTTTTTATCCCATATGGCTCAGTCTCTTTCCGCAGGGCGGAAAGCGTCGCACAAAGCACGAACTCCGTAGCTCCAGCGACGACCCTCGGGAGTCTCCGAAAAAATGCACTCGTGAAATGAAGGAATCGAACATACAACCTTCGCAGCCCGAGTCAGACGGCTTGACCACTTCACCACGGAGACTCCCGAGAGGGGTGCAATGTGTAATATTAGTAAAGACAGAGAATTTACAGAGGCATGGGTGTAAATTGACAGGAAAGTAGAAGGAATATATTTCTTACCTTATTTTTCATTTCCTTCTTGTTTCTTCAGCTGCTGGTTAATAATTGTACACAAGTATTCATGTTACTAGAATGCATTTAGCTTTTTATATTGAGTTCGTGAAAGCTTCCAAATAGCTGTGCGTTAATGTGCGTATGGAGTGACCAGAAATGATACCGCAATTTAGTCATCATGTGTCCATTTTTAAGGATCTGTTCAGCTGTCTGTGTAGTTTGTTCACACGTACACATGGGTGACAGACCCGCTTTGAGTCTTCGTGAAAGATTGTCTACTCTGCTGTTTACTGTTCAGAGACGGAACATGATTACCTGTTTTGCACTATGAAAATAGTTGTCAGTGTCTCTGTAGTGGGCTTTCTTCTTAACGACCAAGATGTTGGTCCTCTTTTCATTGAAGTTTATAGATTGATTCGTATGCACGTGTGTTGTCCCCTAATTTGACAACGTGTTTGCTCTCACGTTTCTTGTTATGCCACAATATGTCAGTTTCCACCGCAATATTACTTTTCTGTTGGTATTCAATGCGTTTAGTGTTTTTTTTTTTTTTAAATATCAGTTGTTTGTCACCGCTGAGGGCTTGCGGAATTGAAAATTGATCACTGTGAAATACAAACTGTTGCCATTGACATTGTGCTGATGCTGTAATGTTTAGGGCCTGCAATTCTTCTGAATATGTGGAGCAAAATATCCCAGTAGGTGTGCATGTGGATTAATGTCTGCGATCTGCCCAGACCTTAATCGGTGTCGGACGATTCCAGTAGGTTGATGACTGCTATCGGTTGCATAAAATTCAATCCATCCTTTCTCCAATAGTCCTCTTCCTCTTTCAACACATGGTCCTCACATTTTTTCCAGCAACTTTTATCAATTTTTAATAGCGCGGTCTGAGTTAGTATCTTGACGTCAGACAATTTGTATAGATTCATTGATTGATTGATTTAGAAACCGACATCACAGCATTCGGGTCATTCCTTAAGCGCTCCGTCCCAATCCTCAGCAGCCAGCGAAGAGTTCCAACACCAATAATTCCAGTAGCAACCTGATTATATGTCTGTCTCGCCTTTCCTCTGAGCATCGAGCCTCGCTGCCTCATTCGTGCCAGACTATGGTGATCCATTTGCTCCTCCGAGGTGTACACGTGCTCCCACAAGGCCGCAACCACGTCTGCCTTGTCATGCATCAATGTCGTAGGTATTTTGTCTTCTTGGGCAACTACATTGTCATACGATGTATTGTCTATAATTAGACAAGACGGTCTATCTAGGTATAGAAGCATTGTATTCTCGAGCCAATCGCTAAATACATTGCCATTCATCTCATTATGATAATCCATCCCTATTGTCTGTATGCTTTGATACGAACACGAGTCCAGCATTCTGTAGTAAGCCATTATGAGTACTACCAGCATGGGCTATGACGAAACGCTGTCCTTTACTACTGGGCACATATCGCTTTATCTTTCCGTCCACTGATTGCAATTCCTTTTCACTTCTGTGGTGCGCATTGATCCAGGTTTCATCAAAATACACTATGTCATAATTTTATTTGCGCGTTTCCCTTATTTCACGTAGGTATCTGCTTCTCGTGGCTCCTAAATGCAGTTGCTCGCAAATGATATTTTTACCTCCCTTGTACTTTCTAAACGTGAAGCCTTATATGAAAGGCCCCACATTAATGACACATCTCTGAAGATACTGCGACACCACTGAAAACTCCCCGTTTCACTTCTCAAGGCTCTTTTCGTAAGGCCAATCCCGTGAAAAACGTGAAAATTTACTATTGAACGCTCATGTTTCCTCGTGAAGATGTAATACTTCTAATAATGTGCACTTCGTCTCTGTCCCGTAAATTATATACCGCATATAAATACACTTTGAAATCTGCTGTACAATCTCCAGAACAAAAAATTTTTTGTTGGGTGGACATCATGATAAGGTTATATGCTAAATCTCATCATTTTCTCTCAGCTCAGCTGGTTAATGAGATATGGAATTTTATATTGGGGCAGACAAAAATAAATGGACTATTGTAGTGATTTTGATGGTGGAAATAGTATTGGTGCAGCAGCAGCAGCAGTGGATGTTACGGCAGCAGTAGCAGTGGTAGTAGTAGTAGTAGTAGTAGTAGTAGTAGTAGTAGTAGTAGTAGTAGTAGTAGTAGTAGTAGTAGTAGTAGTAGTAGTAGTAGTAGTAGTAGTAGTAGTAGTAGTAGTAGTAGCGGTGGTGGTAATAGTAGCAGTAGTAGTCATTTTCGCTAATATTGTTATTGTAGTACTAGTAGTGATAGCAGCAGGGGGAGGAGGAAGAAGAAGAGAGAAGGAGGGAGGAAGAGGTGATGTGGGTGGTGTGGTGATGCTGGTGGTTGTAGCAGCAGCAGCAGCAGCAGCAACAGCAGCAGTAGTAGTAGTAGAAGAAGAAGAAGAAGAAGAAGAAGAAGAAGAAGAAGAAGAAGAAGTAGTAGTAGTAGTAGTAGTAGTAGTAGTAGTAGTAATAGTAGTAGTAGTAGTAGTAGTAGTAGTAGTAGTAGTAGTAGTAGTAGTAAACTGTAAATACGAAACAGGACAAGGAAATTATGAAAGAAAACGTAACATATAAGCAATAAGATGAACACTGACACACCTAAGATATGAAGCTGTGAAATAAACAAGGAAGGAAGCCTACCTCGTAAAGATGTTCATTGATGATGACAGCAGGGCAGAACACTTGTCGTTGCTCAGTGGGAACGTATTCCTCCATGAACTGCTGCATCACAAACTGGCGGACTATGGAAGACTTGCCAACCCCAGGGGCGCCGAGAACCGCCAGGCGAACAGTCTGTCCGAAAGACACAGGCAATAATACTCATACAGCAATATGAACATTTCGGTTGTTCTACGGACAAGTAAACATATTATATATCATTATAGTCCGAGTCATCAGCATCACCATACGCGCTGCCAGCTGGCGTAGGTGTTCATGTCTCTTCACAGATCTCGGTCGTTGATGTTCTGGGTCAACTGTCGCTGATTTTCCACCATGCCACCATCGCATACCATCCAGCACAATTTCTTTGGTTCTGCCACAGACTCATCTTCCACTGATCTTTCTTGTCGTCACAATATTTTCCAATGAATGCCTTTATTTTCATTCCATAGCCATAGAATGCTGAATGTCTTTTTCGTATAGTAGTATGCACTGTTCTTCGTTCAGTGGCCTCTCCCAGACATCCGTTGGTAGTTACGGAGTCCAAATAAAAACACAACATATGACTAAGAAGCTCGATGAATGGAAAAACACACGAAAATAGAGGTGAACGTTTCGGCCGAAGTCTTCATCAACAAACAAGAAAAATAAAACTATAAGAAACTAATAAAACAAGGGAATATTTATCTTGATATTCAAACGACGAGGCTAAGTTAATAAGTAAGCCACAAATGGCTGTAGAAAAATAACTAAATATGATAACAACTTGAAACGAGTTTATTCTGATATAAAAATTGTCTCTTTAGTTTTGAACATAATTTCCACCAACATTGATGCACTTTATCCCATCGTTTTATCAGTCCTCCCAAACCCGCTGCATGGAATTGCGTGCTTTGTTTTCATTTACCTCCCATCCCACAGAACTGTGTGACTTACATATTGAATCGCCCTCTAACTTTTTCTACCCAGCTATGCAGCGCTTTACGGGACAAACATTTATCAGCATAAACACTGACAACACACCTTGGCGGGAGACATTTCGCGAATGACGCCGAAGTTGAATGTGAAGTGAAAACGTGGTTTAGAAAACACGCAGTTCTATGCAGCCGGTTTGGGAGGACTGATAAAACGATGGGATAAGTGTATAAATGTTGGTGGAAATTATGTTGAGAAATAAAGTGACAATGTATGTATCAAACTAAAATGGTTTCAAGTTGTTATCATATTTAGTTATTTTTCTACAGCCATTTGTGGCTTCCTTATTGACTTACCCTCATAGTAGTCTGATCAACAAAACTAGGCAGGGAAAATTGCTGTAAATACAGTTTTAAACTGTGTAACCTTTCTCTAAAGGATAGTCTGCGTTGCGAAATGGTTACAGTCTCGCACTCCAAAGGTTGTTGGTTCGATTCCGGGGTACATCATTCGGTTCACGAGTGTAGTTTCCTCGGAGACTCCTGGGGGTCGTCGCTGGAGCGACGGAGTTCGTGCTTTCAGCAGGTTGCCCCGAGGAAAGCGACCGAGACACATGGGATAAAACTCAGTGCAATGAAGTCGAATCTCTTGCCTTTTAAAATCCTTTTTTTTTAAATTCAAGGAGTAGACTCATCAATAAAACAAGGAATGGAAAATTAGTGTATATAGAATGATGAGCCGGTCACGGTGGCCAAAGGCTTGCGAACGCGGTTCTTGAGCCGGTAAACGGGCGTTAGAAACGCAGCCGCGACCGATTTGTGCGGCAAACCGTGTCGTGTTGTGTTTAATGTGTTGGTATGGGAGACGATCGTTCAGAAAGCAATGGCAAACAACTGAACGTAAAATTTTCCTAGTACATCAACAGCAGCTGAAAAATGCTGGTGTTGACTGCAACGCCCTGCAAGTGATATCCATCCATCATGTGCCATGCCGGTAAGCGTGGGCGGTCATGTTCTGCCATCTCACTCGATCACCAGAGTCGTGGATCAGCTCCGTGTTTCTGTCTCGACCATGCCACAAGGCCAAGCCATCCAGGTACTTGCTTCTAGGTCTTCTCCCTGGTCTGTTCCCCTCGATCTTACCAGTTGTCACCAAATTCTCCAATCCATTTCTTCTCATAACATGCCCAAAAAATTTTGACTGTCTACGTCTAATTTCTCTAATCAATTTACGATCTTCATTAGAGAAATTAGACGTAGACAGTAAAAATTGATATGCAAAAAATATTTGCAGCACTGGATATTTACCCAGTGATATGCTGAAATTTGTATTTATAGCAATTTAAAAAAAAAAAAAAAAAAACTAGGAGCAATTGAATGTGAAGACTTTACTACAATTAACCTCATAAACCATATCACTAAGCTTCTACTCAGAATTATAATGAGATGAACCAGAAAGAAAATAAAAATGGAAATAGGTGAAGAACAGTATGGATTTGTGGAGGGAAAGGGCACAAACAATGCAATATATACGATACGGACAATAATAGAAAGGACAATAGAGAAACAGAGAGACATATATTTGTGCTACATAGATTATACAAAGGTATTTGATAAAGTAAAACATTATGAACTTATTAAAATGTTGGAAGATATCAACATTGATGGGGAAGATTTAAGAATAATAAAGAATATTTACTGGAACCAAATAGCAGCAATTAAAATTGGAAATAAAGAGGGCAGTTACGAACAGATAAATCTAGGAATACGACAGGGGTGTGTCTTGTCACCAGATCTCTTCTCCCTATATAGCGAAGTAATAATGAGAGAGATCAAAGAGATGCCAGGAATACTAGTTGGAGGTTCTAATATAAATAATATACGCTATGCAGATGGCACAGTATTGGTGGCAGATAATTCAACAGACCTACAACAATTGTTGGACATTGTAGTAACAGAGAGTGCAAGGAAAGGACCCTCCTTGAATATATAGAAAACGGTAACAATGGTGATATCAAAGATACTGGTGACACCAACTTGTGAAACAGAAATAGAAGAGAAAATCCTTAACCAAGTGGATAATTTTAGATACCTAGGGACATTTATAGCATCAGATGGAAGATTTACAACATAGATTAAGAGCAGAATAGGGCAAAAGCCGCATTTCAGAAAATGAAGAGTATGTTATGCAATAAGTCACTGTCACTGAATGTAAGAAAGAGAGTGCTGAAATGCTATGTAGAACCAGTTTTGCTGTATGGCAGTGAATCTTGGAATGTAAATGAACAAATTAAGAAGAAATTATAAGCAACAGAGATATGGTTCCTGAGACTAATGTTGCGAATTCCTTGGGCTGCCAGAGTAACTTACAACGACTGCCTGAGGCAGGCTAATGAAACTAGAACATTATATACAACAATAAGAAAGAGACAAACAGCTTTCTTCGGTCATGTGATGAGAAGAGAGGCATTGGAGAACATCGTGACAACTGGAAAGATCGAGGGGAAGAGAGGCAGAGGCAGACCAAGAGAAATGATGCTGGATGGATTGAGACGGTGGCATGGAGGAATATCATCAGCAGAGTTGATCCAGAACACCAAAGACCGAGATCTGTGGAGAGCCATGAATGCCTACGCCAGCTGGCAGGGCACTTGATGATGATGATAGAATTGTAAATCGCACAACATATCTAATGCAACATGAGCTTTCAACCGATACCAATCTGTGGTGAGTGGCTCAACGATGTTGGCACACCGCGTGACCTAGGTCTGTTTAGACAAAGGATGTTATTTACCGGTGGTGGAATAACAATCCTTGCCTTGTACACCGCTTGCCAATATGCTCTAGGACGCACCGCCCTCAATTCCAAATCTTTCAAAAATATTTAGTCCCATATCATGTACAGGACGTCGGAGTCAACCCCAGCAGTTTTTAAGCTGTTTGCGTTTCTTGGCAAGCTTACGTTCAGTTTTTTGTCATTAGTTTTTGAACGACTTGAACACAAACCAACGCAAGACTACCGCCAAATCGCCTGTAGCTGAGTTTAAAGAAGTAAAGGATTCTTTTTCATGTTGTGTAGAGTACTGGATGTCTGATGCAACCCCCCCCCCCCCCCCCACTTTTGTGTGTGTGTAGACCCACCCGCATTTCGCTCGCTTTGAACTCAAGAGTAGTGTGGATTAGCTTTCTCTTTTACCAGTGTCTCTCGCCTTCAGGCAAACCCACTCCGACTTCTGGGGTACTTGTAATTTAGTCCCCAAGCCAGGACGAAAAGTTGACATTTTAATCCAACTGACTGGTGTAGGGATTGAACCCACTACACGAGTCATCATCACACCGGAAGTTTAAGAGCTAGCACACATATCCATTGGAACCATGCTGACCTACATTCCATGGATGATGTGGTCAATATTAAGCCGGTACTACACACTGAAAGGATAATTGACCTTTTATCTAGGGGAGCATTAGGCACATGTCTTACCTGGTAGTCAGAATCCAAAGTCAGGTGACTGGTAGCAGCGGCCATTGGGACCCGCGAGACAGAAACAAGGCAACAATGAGAGGGAGAGTTGGACGACGGGTAATGGACACCAGCCTGACGACGGGGATGGTTGCCGTCGTTGTTTCCCGAACCTGCTGCTCCCTTTTTCCTGAAGGCGGCAAGGTCTTCAGATGATGCACTACGGCTGGCAGAGAAGGTCTTTGGCTTGTCCAGGCCACCTCCGTGGTCAAAGAGTGCAAGATCGTCCACCGAACTAAAAGATGATGGGTTTTTAGTAGTCAATGTTTTGTGCTTTCCTGGTGGTAGCTTTTTAGATGCTGAAGACTCAAGAGATGATGATTGTATCGCAAACTTCACGTCTTTCTGGAGGGTAGCCACACGCAGTTGGGAGTGGAGGTCTACGCTGAGTGTTGATAAGTTCTGCTTATGTTTGAATGCTTGGTTGTCTTGGCCCAGGTGTTGTAGCGTAAAGATCTCCGAAACAGGTGACAATGGAGAAGGATCATCCAGTGGTACTCTCTGGTATGAGGATTTCTGAGGCTGGGAGAACCTCCGAGTCTTCTCCGAAGGTTTGAATTCAGAGTATTGTTTCTGAAAGGGTTTGGTGAGGGTCAGTGAAAGCTTCCTGGACTTATCAAGCGATAGGCTTGCTCCATCGCTCTTCAACAAGCTGAGAAGAGGTAGGGTTGCTTTCTTGGAATCCGTTGGTGAGACTACAGTTACATTTACTTCTACGTGTTTGTTATTGTACAAGCATTGGCTCCTGAGCTCCTGAAACGGCGTTTCGGCACCTTCGCCCTCTATCAGCAACGAATCACAAGCAGAATCTGGCGATTCCCCTTCAGTATTATTTGTATCCTTCACCGTACTGGACAGCCGGAGAAACTGCTCGTGTCCTCACCGAGCTGAGATTCAGTCAGCGTAGCTTTGGAAGGCGGTTGCCCAGCGCTGGGGCTGTCGCCTGAGTAAGTGACTTTTCTACGTTCGGAGATGCTCTGAGGCCCTCTGTTATCTCCCTGCGGAATGGTCATTATAGTAGATCTCACATTATGAACTTATGAGGTCTGGACGTGAATGCTGGAAAACATGATGTTGAAGTTGTGGTCAGATTAGTCGGTTAACGACTTCACTGGACTGGTTTTCATGTTTGTCGTATCTGGGAAGGTCATCGTGTACTTTATACTGTGCATTACATAAGACAGACGTGAAAATAGAAACACAGACTTGGAGGCATTACTTCAAGCACAAAACGACGCTGCTTCCAAAGCTGAAAGTTTGACTTAACTGATCTATGTTCTGATCCATAGTATGTTTCTCTCCGTTTAGATGCATGAAGAATCTATGAGATTTATGTGCTGTCCATGACTTACAAGGATGTTAGCTTAGTAAATATTTAGATAATTATAAAAGATTCAATGGGAACAATACAATTTCTTAAGCAGTTCCTTATTTATTCATCTGACATGATCTTGTATGTCCAAGAACAAAATTCTTCGTTTTTCTGTTAGCGATGAAACAGTCACAACTCCCATTTCCAGCGCTACAGCTAGCTACTGCTTGCGCTTGGCTGGATACTGTCGGAGCAGCAATACTATTTTTGGTAACCAGCTGATTCTGGCAGTCGGTCTGAATCAGTGTCCTACTGCAACGTAAGCCTCGGAGTTAGAAGTTTCAATGCGCTTTTCAACAATCCCTGATCTGAGATGAGGTTTTCTCTCTATTCCATGTTAGTATCATACTGTGGAAAGATAAAAACGTGTCTTTAAACACAGTTTATACATTCAAAACAACACAGTCGCGACAAAAGGCAAGCTGGGGAAGAAGACAGCCAGTGAGAGACCAATAGACACAAGGCTTGGCAGTTTGGTATCATGGAGGAACATCAGTTTCAGTAAAGAATTGACAGCATACGAGACAGTAGGCCGTGGACAGACATGATGATCCATGTTGCTTGGCATAGACTGTATGAAGAAGAAACAATATATCACTTAGAACATATTAATAGTGCTTATTAAGAGAAAAGGTTGATTCAGATGGTATGTGAAGTGTTCGCCCGCTACGTATTCTGTCAGATGGTATGTGAAGTGTTAGCCCTTTACATATTCTGTCAGATGGTATATGAAGTGTTAGCCCTTCACATATTCTATCAGATGGTATGTGAAGTGTTAACCCTTTGCATATTCTTGACCGTAAAGAAATAAGGTGGCCAGGAGAGGGTACTTTAGAGCAAAATGGAATGATTATAATATATGGAGGAAACACCCAAAATAAACATGAATTAGGAACAGGATTTGTCATCAAAAAAGAGTTATGGGGCAACGTTTTAAACTTTAAAGCTTTTAATGACAGGATTAGTAAATTACGAATAAAAGGTAAATGGAAAAATATAACGATGATTAACGTACATGCACCTACCGAAGAGAAAGAAGATGATATTAAAGAAGACTTTTATAATGATCTGGAAGGTGTCATAGAAGAAACCCCCAAACAGGACATCCTGATTGTGCTGGGAGACTTCAATGCAAAAATAGGTAGAGAGCAAACTAATAAAAAAGTGGCCGGTATGGAAAGCCTACATACAACTTCAAATGATAATGGATGGAGAGTCATCAACCTGGCAGAAGCCAAAGAACTGCAGATTAGCAGTACCAGACTACAAAGAAAGGATATACACAAACAAACTTGGAAATCATGTGACAAGAGAACCTACAATCAAATAGATCACATTTTAATTAACAACAGAAATGCATCAAACATACAGCAAGTCAGAAGTTATAGAGGAGCTGAGTACCACAGTGACCACTTCCTCGTTGGAGCAAAATTTAAAATAAAACTTAAGAGAGCTTTCTATACTAAATTACAAAGATTACACCCAACATATAACAGAGAAAAACTACAAGAAATTACAGTCAAAGAGAAATTTACAGATGAAATAAAATGTAAACTTGAAACTCTGCAAAACCCTTCGGAGGAAAGCGTTGACCAAACTTGGTTGAACATCAAGAATACAATTCAATCTACCGCAGAAGAATGTCTCGGTGTGTTAACCACGCATAGAAAGAACAGATGGTTCAATCAAAAATGTGAAGAAGCAGTCATTAGGAAGAAGAATGCCAGACATGTATGGTTAAATGACATCAATAACATCCAAAAGGAAGAGCATTATAGAAATGAATGTAAAGAGGCTACAAAAATAGTCAGACAGCAGAAGCGAGAATATATGAGTAATATAATCAAAGATATGGAAACTAATCACCAGAAAAATGAATCCAGAAATTTTTTTAAAGAACTGAAGTCAATGAAACGAGGGCACCAACAAAACACATATGGTTTAAAAGACAAAAATGGGAATATGATAAATACCAATGAGGAAATGTGCAACACATGGAAAGAATATTTTATTGAATTACTAAATTGTGAAGCTCCAAGTAACATTTTCCCACAGGAAGAGGTTCTAACATGCGAACCACAAATTGAAGAACCTACATTTGAAGAAATCCTATATGTAATCACACGACTTAAAAACAATAAGGCAACTGGGACTGATGGAATTGCTGCTGAATTTATAAAGGCAGGTGGCCATGCATTACATCTAAAGCTATACGAACTAATAATAAAAATCTGGAGGACAGAAGAATTACCCCATGACTGGAAAGAGTCATTATTGATACCTATCTTTAAGAAAGGAGACAAGTTCCAATGTGGAAATTATAGAGGAATATCACTACTGTCCACAAGCTATAAGATACTATCCGCAGTATTACTAAATAGACTAAAACCATATTCAGAAGACATATTAGGTGACTACCAGGCGGGTTTTAGACAAAACAGATCAACAATAGATCAGATATTTATCTTACGACAAATAGCCGAGAAACATTGGGAATATAAAAGAGATCTCCATAACATTTTTGTGGATTTTAAAAAGGCTTATGATAGTGTCCATAGGAATAGTCTATGGAATGCTATGCAGGAATTTGGAATACCAAGGAAGTTAATCAACATGACCAGACTATGCATGGAAGATACTTATAATATAGTAACATATAAAGGCAGGAAATCAGACCCCTTCCAAATAACATCTGGCTTGAAACAGGGTGATGCACTATCGCCGCTACTCTTCAATCTGGCTCTAGAGAAAGTTGTAAGGAAGGATAAAGGAGGAATGTGATATTGGAGGAACATCCAAGCTGCTTGGTTATGCAGATGATATAGATATTATAGGGCAAAGTGAACAAAAGACATTGGAAATATTGACTCACTTAAAGGAAAAAGCCCAACAGATGGGGCTGGTTATCAACCAAGATAAGACAGAATATATGGTAATTTCAAGAGACGGAATGGCTAAAAACTCTGGCCACATACAAATAGATAATATGACCATTAAAAGAACGGAAACATACAAATACCTGGGTACAATCTTCAACTGCTCCAACATCATAAGGGAAGAAATACAAACTAGAATCAACTCTGGAAATAAGATATACTATGCACTACAACATCTACTAAAATCAAAGGCGCTATCTCGTAACACCAAAATCACAATATACAAAACACTGATCAGACCAGTTGTGCTGTATGGCTCTGAAACCTGGAGTACAACGAAAGGAGACGAAGCCTTATTACAAACCTTTGAGAACAAAATTTTAAGACGCATCTTTGGACCCATTAGGGATACACAAAGTGGAGAGTGGAAAAGAAGAAGTAACAAAGACATTTATGATCTGTTTAAGTCCCCGCTAATCACTGGTATCATGAAGGCTAATAGACTACAATGGCTGGGGCATATAGAAAGAATGGAAGATAATAGGGAAACAAAACTCGCTTACACTCAGGAAATAAATGACCATAGACCCCGAGGTAGACCAAGAAGACGGTGGAGAGATAATACATGTACAGACCTACAAGCACTTGGAATCAATGACTGGCAAGAGAAGGTCCAGCAGAGAGACGAATGGAGACGGATTGTATTTGCAGCAAAGAACCTCAATGGTTCGGAAAGCTGAAGAAGAAGAAGAAGCCCGTTACCTTGAATATAATTATTTCAAAGCTTGTGTTCCTTGTATGACCAAAGTAGACTCTTTCTTATAGGATAAGAGAGTTAATCAGTAATTAGGAATCCCTGTGCATTCAGGAGGCTATAAAACGCCCTCCTCGTCGATTTCTCAACCTCTCGTAAACTATGGTCATAACGTGAACAAAGAAACAAGCATTTCGTATACTGTGTTCAAAGAACAATAAACGATTACACAAATATTGCGAGGCGTTGACAATTGGGTGTTTCCATCAGCTTTTGTGCAAACAGAAAAAGTTCGTGTTAAATTTGAAATTACCGGTGGGTTAACAGTTGCTACACATTGGAAAATGACCTATGACTATGTGTTTTAATGGTTTCAGCTAAAGTATTATTCATTTATTCACGTCATATGATATGTAACTCTGCTGTATGCATGTGCCAAGATGCAGTGACGTATGCCAGGCAATAAATCGTGCAACATATATGTATGCGACTTCTATGTTTACTTTTCTTATAGTCGTTTATAATCTTCTACTTTTACTAGCCACATCCAGGCAATGGTTATTGCTGACTCTGGTCATACAAGGTAGACGCAACATTTCTACAGCAAGACTACTCGTATATAGTAAACTAGCTGACCCGGCCCGGCTTCACCCAGCCCCTGGCGGGGTTCTATCTATCTATCTATCTATCTATCTATCTATCTATCTATCTATCTATCTATCTATCTATCTATCTATCTGTCTGTCTGTCTGTCTGTCTGTCTGTCTGTCTATCTATCTGTCTGCCTGCCTGTCTGTCTGTCTGTCTGTCTGTCTATCTATCTATCTATCTATCTATCTATCTATCTATCTATCTATCTATCTATCTATCTATCTATCTGTCTGTCTGTCTGTCTGTCTATCTATCTATCTATCTATCTTACTGGCAGATTGGTCGGCTGGCTGGCTGGCCGTCTGTCTGTGTGTCTGTACCTCCATCCATCCATCCATCCATCCATCCATCCATCCATCCATATATTTATTTCAGATTATTAGTATGTCAACATGTCCCTAACTGCACTGACATATCTAAACATCAATTAGTTTTTGTTTTGTTCGCATATCCTTTACAGAACATCGCTGTCAACATCAGCATCTTTCAGCTGATTGTTGATTTCTTGGCAAGATTACGCTCAGTAGTTTGCCACTGCTTTCTGAGCGGCCGACTCACATAGCCCGACAGACAGACAGACATCATGTCCTCCGTCGTGTCCGTTTTTCTTTTGTCTGTCTCCGTTCCCTTTTGTCTGTTTTTTTTCCTGTCTGTCCCCCTCCGTCCGTTCCGTTTTTTTTCTATCTATCTATCTGTCTGTCTGTCTGTCCTCCGTCCGTCCCCTTTTTCCTTTTGTCTGTCTTTTCTATCTATCTATCTATCTATCTGTCTGTCTGTCTGTCTGTCTGTCTCCTGCCTGCCCGCCTGCCTTTCTACCCC
>JACEFZ010020857.1:27500-30027 GCA_014155875.1 Cepaea nemoralis | reverse complement strand
CTACTACTTGCCACTGTATCACTACTACTACTACTACTGCCACCTGTATCACTACTTACTACTGGCCACCTGTATCACTACTACTACTGCTGCCACCTGTATCAATACTACTACTACTACTGCCACCTGTATCACTACTACTTTTACTCCCACTTTTATCACTACTACTACTACTGCCACCTGTATCACTACTACTACTACTGCCACCTGTATCACTACTACTACTATACACTACTCTATTCTGCACCTGTGTCACTACTACTACTACGCTGCCACCTGTATCCTACTACTACTACTGCACCTGTATCACAAAAATACTATACTGCCACCTGTATAAATATATCTACTGCCCCCTGTATCATATACTACTACTACTACACTACTCTACTACTACTACTACTACTGCGGCCACCTTATTACTACTACTACTGCTGCCCTGTATCATACTACTACTACTGCCACCTGTATCACTACTACTACTACTCCCAAAATTTTACACTACTACTACTGCCACCTGTATCACTACTACTACTACTGCCCCTGTTCACTATATACTACTACTGCCACCTGTGTCACTACTACTACTGCTGCCCCCTGTATCACTATTACTACTACTGCTGCCACCTGTATCACTACTACTACTACTGCCACCTGTATCACTACGACTACTGCTGCCACCTGTATCTTTAAACTACTTACTACTACTATACTATACTACTACTGCCCCTGTATCACTACTATACTGCCCCCCCTGTATCACTACTACTACTTTTGCCACCTGTATCACTTCAATACTACGGCCACCTTACACTACTACTACTACTGCCACCGACACTACTATATGTTCCCACCTGTATCACTACTACTATGTTGCCCCTGTATCACTACTATACTGTTGCCAACCGTATCACTACTACTACTGTTGCCACCTGTATCACTACTATACTGTTGCCACCTGTATCACTACTATACTGTTGCCACCTCTATCATATACTACTGTTGCCACCTGTATCACTACTACTACTGTTGCCACCTGTATCACTATACTACTTTTGCCACCTGTATCATACTACTACTACTACTGCCACCTGTATCACTACTACTACTGCTGCCACCTGTACCCTATACTATACTATACTACTACCTACACTATACTACTAACTACTACTACTCTCTCTACTACTATGCCCCCTGTATCACTACTACTACTATGCACCTGTATACTACTACTATACTGCCACCTGTATCACTACTATACTTTTGCCCCCTGTATCATATTCTACTACGGCCCCCTGTATCACTACTACTACTACGGCCACCTGTATCACTATACTACTACTGCTGCCACCTGTATCATTTTTACTACTGCCACCTTACACTCTATACTACTACTGCCACCTTTCACTATACTACTACTGCCCCCTTTATCACTACTACTACTACTGCCACCTGTATCAATACTACTACTGCTGCCACCTGTATCACTACCACTACTATGCTGCCACCTGTATCATACTACTACTGCCACCTGTATCACTACTACTACTACTGCCACCTGTATCACTACTACTACGCTGCCACCTGTATCACAATACTACTACTACTACTACACTACTACTACTATACTACTACTATACTACACTGCCCCTGTATCACTACTACTACTACTACTACTACTGCCACCTGTATCACTACTACTCTGCTGCCACCTGTTCAAAATACTACTACTACTACTGTGCCCACCTGTATCACAACTACTAATACTACTGCCACTGTATACTACTACTACTACTGCCCCTGTATCACTACTACTATACTGCCCTGTACAACTACTACTGTTGCCACCTGTACACTACTACTACGCTGCCACCTTATCACTACTACTACTACTACTGCTGCCACCTGTATCACTACTATACTACTACTACTATACTACTACTACTACACTACTATACTATACACTTACTACTACTACTACTATACTGCTGCCACCTCTATCATACTACCATCTGCCCCCTGTATAGTTTCCTACTACTACTACTGCTGCCACCTGTACACCCCTACTACTGCTGCCACCTGTATCACTAATACTACAAATGCTGCCACCTGTATCACTACTATACTACTGCTGCCACATGTACATACTGCTTTGTGTGCCCCCGTATCACTACTACTACTGCCACCTGTATCACTACTACACTATGCCACCTGTATCATACTACTACTACTACTACTACTACTACTACTACTACTACTACTACTACTACTATACTACTACTACTACTACTACTACTACACTTCAAAACAACTACTGCCCCCTGTATCAACTACTACTGCCCCACCTTATCACTACTACTACTCTATACTACTACACTACTACCACTACTACTACTACTATACACACTACTACTACTCGCCCCCTGTATCACTACTACTACTACGCCCCCTGTATCACTATACTACTATATACTACTACTACTACTACTACTACTATACTACTACTCTATCTACACTACTACTACTCATA
>JACEFZ010020857.1:0-17500 GCA_014155875.1 Cepaea nemoralis | reverse complement strand
GTAGACAGTAGACAGCAGACACGACAGTGTAAAAGACACATGGCCAGTTATTTAAGAGCAGTTGGATATCATCATTGACTTCTCGTACAGATAGCGATGGCAAACTACTGAACGTCCCAGTAATTAAACCTGCAGCGATGGCAAACTACTGAATGTCCTGGTGTGTGTGTATGTGTGTGTGTGTGGGTGTGGGTGTGTGTGTGGGTGTGTGTGTGTTTGTGTGTGTGTTTATGTCACTGTGGTCTGTACACTGCATCATTGTTCTAAGGTTGCAGATGGACACTTGCTGTTTAGTATGTGTATGTGTTTGTGTATCTGGGTGTCAGTGTGTGTCTGTGTGTCAGCGTGTGTCTGGGTGTCAGCGTGTGTCTGGGTGTCAGCGTGTGTCTGTGTGTCAGTGTGTGTCTGTGTGTGTGCTCGAGTGTGTCTATGTTTTTGTCGTTGCAACATTGTATACACAGTATAAGGTTGTTGCCAATTTGATACATTGTGTGATCACTGATGTCTGGCTCTTGTTATATCTGTCTGTGAGAGGGTGTGATCACTGATGTCTGGCTCTTGTTATATCTGTCTGTGAGAGGGTGTGATCACTGATGTCTGGCTCTTGTTATATCTGTCTGTGAGAGGAGACACGTGTGTGATCACTGATGTCTGTCTCTTGTTATATCTGTCTGTGAGAGGGTGTGATCACTGATGTCTGGCTCTTGTTATGTCTGTCTGTGAGAGGAGACACGTGTGTGATCACTGATGTCTGGCTCTTGTTATATCTGTCTGTGAGAGGAGACACGTGTGTGATCACTGATGTCTGTCTCTAGTTATATCTGTCTGTGAGAGGGTGTGATCACTGATGTCTGGCTCTTGTTATGTCTGTCTGTGAGAGGAGACATGTGTGTGATCACTGATGTCTGGCTCTTGTTATATCTGTCTGTGAGAGGAGACACGTGTGTGATCACTGATGTCTGGCTCTTGTTATATCTGTCTGTGAAAGCAGACATGTGTCCACGTTGATATTTGTGTGCTTGTCCATGTTATCTGTGGTTTATCGCCGCAGACAACATTTCACATACCCTAAGATTGCCCAAAATACAACATGTCTAAGCAAAACTTCTGGTCTAGAGAAATAACAATGGAAGATAAACTATAGAAAACACTGACATGTGAAGACAGTGACATTCACACAAGAGACAACATTGCAATTATATAAACTTTTCAAGCGAACCGAAAAAGAAGATCTGTGTGTTGTGTTTTCAATGTTGCTATCTGTGTTGTAACTGTCCTTGTTGATATTTATAAGTAGCGTTTGTCCCTGTTGTCATCTGTTGTGTCTTGTATTTGCCTATGGTGTCAACTATTCTGTCTAGTATTTTTCCCTGTTGTCATCTATTCTGTCTAGTATTTGTCTAAGTTATCATCTATTGTGTTTTGAATTTGTCCATGTTATCATCTATTGTGTTTTGAATTTGTCCATGTTATCATCTATTGTGTTTTGTATTTGTCCATGTTGTCATCTATTGTGTTTTGTATTTGCCCATTTTATCATCTATTCTGTTTTGAATTCGTCTGTGTTATCATATATTGTGTTTTGTATTTGTCCATGTTATCATATATTGTGTTTTGTGTTTGTCCATGTTATCATCTATTATGTTTTGAATTTGTCCATGTTATCATCAATTGTGTCTAGTATTTTTCCCTGTTATCATCTATTGTGTTTTGAAATTGTCCATGTTGTCATCTATTCTGTCTAGTATTTGTCTATGTTATCATCTATTGTGAATTGAATATGTCCATGTTGTCATCTATTGTGTTTTGAATTTGTCCATGTTGTCATCTATTGTGTTTTGTATTTGTCCATGTTGTCATCTAGTGTGTTTTATATTTGTCCATGTTATCTATTGTGTTTTGTATTTGTCCATGTTGTCATCTATTGTGTCTATTATTTGTCCATGTTGTCATCTATTGTGTATTGTATTTGTCCATGTTGTCATCTATTGTTTGTATTTGTCCATGTTGTCTATTGTGTCTATTACCTGTCCATGTTGTCATCTATTGTGTCTATTATTTGTCCATGTTGTCATCTATTGTGTCTATTATTTGTCCATTTGTCATCTATTGTTTCTAGTATTTGTCCATGTTATCATCTATTGTGTCTAGTATTTATCCATGTTATCATCTATTGTGTCTAGTATTTGTCCACGTTGTCATCTATTGTGTCTAGTAGTTGTCTATGTTATTATCTATTGTGTCTAGTATTTGTCCATGTTATCATCTATTGTGCTTAGTATTTGTCCATGTTATCATCTGTTGTGTCTAGTATTTGTCCATGTTATCATCTATGGTGTCTAGTATTTGTCCATGTTATCATCTATTGTGTCTATTATTTGTCTGTGTTATAATCTATTGTGTCTAGTATCTGTCCATGTTGTCATCTATTGTGTCTAGTATTCGACCATGTTGTCATCTATTGTGTCTAGTTTTTGTCCATGTTATCATCTATTGTGTATGTTATTTGTCCATGTTGTCATCTATTGTGTCTAGTATTTGTCCATGTTATCATCTATTGTGTCTAGTATTTGTCCATGTTAGCATCTATTGTGTCTGTTATTTGTCCATGTTGTCATCTATTGTGTCTAGTATTTGTCTATGTTATCATCTATTGTGTCTGTTATTTGTCCATGTTGTCATCTATTGTGTCTAGTATTTGCCCATGTTATCATCTGTTGTGTCTAGTATTTGTCCATGTTATCATCCATTGTGTCTAGTATTTGTCCATGTTATCATCTATTGTGTCTATCATTTGTCCATGCTGTCATCTATTGTGTCTAGTATTTGTCCATATTGTCATCTATTGTGTCGATTATTTGCCCATGTTGTCATCTATTGTGTTGATTATTTGTCCATGCTGTCATCTATTGTGTCTGTTATTTGTACATATTATCATCTATTGTCTAGTATGTGTCCATGTTGTCATCTATTGTGTCTAGTATTTGTCCATGTTGTCATCTATTGTGTCTAGTATTTGACTATGTTGTCATCTATTGTGTTTAGTATGTGTCCATGTTGTCATCTATTGTTTCTAGTATTTGTCCGTGTTGTCATCTATTGTTTCCAGTATTTGTCCATGTTATCATCTATTGTGTCTAGTATTTGTCTATGTTATCATCTGTTGTGTCTAGTATTTGTCCATGTTATCATCTATTGTGTCTAGCATTTGTCCATGCTGTCATCTATTATGTCTAGTATTTGTCCATATTGTCATCTATTGTGTCGATTATTTGTCCATGTTGTCATCTATTGTGTTGATTATTTGTCCATGCTGTCGTCTATTGTGTCTGTTATTTGTCCATATTATCATCTATTGTGTCTAGTATTTGTCCATGTTGTCATCTATTGTGTCTAGTATTTGTCCATGTTGTCATCTATTGTGTCTAGTATTTGTCCATGTTGTCATCTATTGTGTCTAGTATTGTCCATGTTGTCATCTATTGTGTCTAGTATTTGTCCATGTTGTCATCTATTGTGTCTAGTATTTGTCCATGTTGTCATCTATTGTGTCTAGTATTTGTCCATGTTGTCATCTATTGTGTCTAGTATTTGTCCATGTTGTCATCTATTGTGTCTAGTATTTGTCCATGTTGTCTTCTATTGTGTCTATTATTTGTCCATGTTGTCATCTATTGAGTCTATTATTTGTCCTTGTTATCACCTATTATGTTTGGTATTTGTCCATGCTGTCATCTAATGTGTCTGGATGTTTATCCACTTCCTAACCCAGGTGATGCTTTGGTCCACTAGCTAAAGACCTTTCAAGGCGTATTTGATAAGTTAAGGCAGACCGAGGCAAACACACACACTAAATCCCCGTGGATCATCCAGAAGGTAGTTGAAATTAGGGAGGTCTTGGGTGTCATGCATTGGTAGTACATTTGCAAAGGATGACTGTGATGTCCATTTCAAGGCCCATCCCCCACTGGTCCATGAATGTATGAGTGACAAAGTGTAGTGTCTGTGAATTTATCAGTGACACAACGTAACGTCTGTGAATGTATGTGTCACACAATATAACGTCTGTGAATGTATGAGTGACACAATATAAGGTCTGTGAATGTATGTGTGACACAATGTAACGTCTGTGAATGTATGTGTGACACAATGCAATGTAACGTCTGTGAATGTATGTGTCACACAATATAACGTCTGTGAATGTATGTGTCACACAATATAACGTCTGTGAATTTATGTGTGACACAATATAACGTCTGTGAATGTATGAGTGACACAATATAAGGTCTGTGAATATATGTAATGATAAACATTACTGACCAATAAAAATATATCAACTGAAACGAGAAAAAGAGTGTTGAAGTGCTACATAGAACCTGTACTTTTGTTTGGATGTGAAGCGTGGACAATGAGCTGTCAGGCTGAAAAACATCTGACGGCTGTGGAAATGTGGTTTATGAGGAAAATGCAAAGAATGCCATGGACAGACAGAAAGACCAATGAACATGTCCTTCAAGAAACAAATGAAGATCGCAAACTGATCAGAGACATTAGACGTAGACAGTCGAAATTTGTTTGGGCATGTTATGAGAAGAAATGAATTGGAGACCTTGGTGACAACTGGCAAGATCGAAGGGATGAGACCAAGGGGAAGACCGAGAATTAAATACCTGGAGGCTTAGCCACGTGGCATGGTCGAGACAGGAACACAGGGCTGATCCACGACTCTGGTGATCGAGTGAGATGGCAGAACATGACCGCCCTCGCCTATCGTACATGGCACATGATGGATGGATGGATGGAATGTAAGTGTGACACAATATAACGTCTGTGAATGTATGAGTGACACAATGTAACGTCTGTGAATGTATAAGTGACACAATGTAACGTCTGTGAATGTATGAGTGACACACTGTAACGTCTGTGAATGTATGAGTGACACAATGTAACGTCTGTGAATGTATGAGTGACACAATGTAACGTCTGTGAATGTATGAGTGACACAATATAACGTCTGTGAATATATAAGTGACACAATGTAACGTCTGTGAATGTATGAGTGACACAATGTAACGTCTGTGAATGTATGAGTGACACAATGTAACGTCTGTGAATGTATGAGTGACACACTATAACGTCTGTGAATGTATGAGTGACACAATGTAAAGTCTGTGAATGTATGAGTGACACAATGTAACGTCTGTGAATGTATGAGTGACACAATGTAAAGTCTGTGAATGTATGAGTGACACAATGTAACGTCTGTGAATGTATTAGTGACACAATGTAACGTCTGTGAATGTATGAGTGACACACTATAACGTCTATGAATGTATGAGTGACGCAATGTAACGTCTGTGAATGTATGAGTGACACAATGTAACGTCTGTGAATGTATGAGTGACGCAATGTAACGTCTGTGAATGTATGAGTGACACAATGTAACGTCTGTGAATGTATGAGTGACAGCAATGTAACGTCTGTGAATGTATGTGTGACACACTATAACGTCTGTGAATGTATGAGTGACGCAATGTAACGTCTGTGAATGTATGAGTGACACAATGTAACGTCTGTGAATGTATGAGTGACACAATGTAACGTCTGTGAATGTATGAGTGACACAATGTAACGTCTGTGAATGTATGAGTGACACAATGTAACGTCTGTGAATGTATGAGTGACACAATGTAACGTCTGTGAATGTATGAGTGACACAATGTAACGTCTGTGAATGTATGAGTGACACAATGTAACGTCTGTGAATGTATGAGTGACACAATGTAACGACTGTGAATGTATGAGTGACACAATGTAACGT
Organism: Cepaea nemoralis; assembly: GCA_014155875.1. Taxonomy (NCBI): domain Eukaryota; kingdom Metazoa; phylum Mollusca; class Gastropoda; order Stylommatophora; family Helicidae; genus Cepaea; species Cepaea nemoralis. The sequence continues at coordinate 11,679 of JACEFZ010020857.1, read as the reverse complement.
CTGTGAATGTATGAGTGACACAATGTAACGTCTGTGAATGTATGAGTGACACAATGTAACGTCTGTGAATGTATGAGTGACACAATGTAACGTCTGTGAATGTATGAGTGACACAATGTAACGTCTGTGAATGTATGAGTGACACAATGTAACGTCTGTGAATGTATGAGTGACACAATGTAACGTCTGTGAATGTATGTGTGACACAATGTAACGTCTGTGAATGTATGAGTGACACAATGTAACGTCTGTGAATGTATGAGTGACACAATGTAACGTCTGTGAATGTATGAGTGACACAATGTAACGTCTGTGAATGTATGAGTGACACAATGTAACGTCTGTGAATGTATGAGTGACACAATGTAACGTCTGTGAATGTATGAGTGACACAATGTAACGTCTGTGAATGTATGAGTGACACAATGTAACGTCTGTGAATGTATGAGTGACACAATATAACGTCTGTGAATGTATGAGTGACACAATATAACGTCTGTGAATGTATGAGTGACACAATATAACGTCTGTGAATGTATGAGTGACACAATGTAACGTCTGTGAATGTATGAGTGACACAATGTAACGTCTGTGAATTTATGAGTGACACAATGTAACGTCTGTGAATGTATGAGTGACACAATGTAACGTCTGTGAATGTATGAGTGACACAATGTAACGTCTGTGAATGTAGGTGTGACACAATGTAACGTCTGTGAATGTATGAGTGACACAATGCAACGTCTGTGAATGTATGAGTGACACAATGTGACGTCTGTGAATGTATGAATGACACAATGTAAGGTCTGTGAATGTATGAGTGACATAATGTAACGTCTGTGAATGTATGAGTGACACAATGTAACGTTCTGTGAATGTATGAGTGACCACAATGTAACGTCTGTGAATGTATGAGTGGACACAATGTAACGTCTGTGAATGTATGAGTGACACAATGTAACGTCTGTGAATGTATGAGTGACACAATGAAACGTCTGTGAATGTAGGAGTGACAGCAATGTACGTCTGTGAATGTATGAGTGACACAATGTAACGTCTGTGAATGTAGGAGTGACACAATGTAACGTCTGTGAATGTATGAGTGACACAATGTAACGTCTGTGAATGTATGAGTGACACAATGTAACGTCTGTGAATGTATGAGTGACACAATGTAACGTCTGTGAATGTATGAGTGACACAATGTAACGTCTGTGAATGTATGAGTGACACAATGTAACGTCTGTGAATGTATGAGTGACACAATGTAACGTCTGTGAATGTATGAGTGACACAATGTAACGTCTGTGAATGTATGAGTGACACAATGTAACGTCTGTGAATGTATGAGTGACACAATGTAACGTCTGTGAATGTATGAGTGACACAATGTAACGTCTGTGAATGTATGAGTGACACAATGTAACGTCTGTGAATGTATGAGTGACACAATGTAACGTCTGTGAATGTATGAGTGACACAATGTAACGTCTGTGAATGTATGAGTGACACAATGTAACGTCTGTGAATGTATGAGTGACACAATGTAACGTCTGTGAATGTATGAGTGACACAATGTAACGTCTGTGAATGTATGTGTGACACAATGTAACGTCTGTGAATGTATGAGTGACACAATGTAACGTCTGTGAATGTATGATGTGACACAATGTAACGTCTGTGAATGTATGAGTGACACAATGTAACGTCTGTGAATGTAGATGTGACACAATGTAACGTCTGTGAATGTATGAGTGACACAATGTAACGTCTGTGAATGTATGAGTGACACAATGTAACGTCTGTGAATGTATGAGTGACACAATGTAACGTCTGTGAATGTATGAGTGACACAATATAACGTCTGTGAATGTATGAGTGACACAATGTAACGTCTGTGAATGTATGAGTGACACAATGTAACGTCTGTGAATGTATGAGTGACACAATATAACGTCTGTGAATGTATGAGTGACACAATAGTAACGTCTGTGAATGTATGAGTGACACAATATAACGTCTGTGAATGTATGAGTGCACAATAGTAACGTCTGTGAATGTATGAGTGACACAATATAACGTCTGTGAATGTATGAGTGACACAATGTAACGTCTGTGAATGTATGAGTGACACAATGTAACGTCTGTGAATGTATGAGTGACACAATGTAACGTCTGTGAATGTATGAGTGACACAATGTAACGTCTGTGAATGTATGAGTGACACAATATAACGTCTGTGAATGTATGAGTGACACAATGTAACGTCTGTGAATGTAGGTGTGACACAATGTAACGTCTGTGAATGTATGAGTGACACAATGCAACGTCTGTGAATGTATGAGTGACACAATGTAACGTCTGTGAATGTATAAGTGACACAATGTAACGTCTGTGAATGTATGAGTGACACAATGTAACGCCTGTGAATGTATGAGTGACACAATGTAACGTCTGTGAATGTATGAGTGACACAATGTTAACGTCTGTGAATGTATGAGTGACACAATGTAACGTCTGTGAATGTATGAGTGACACAATGTAACGTCTGTGAATGTATGAGTGACACACTATAACGTCTGTGAATGTATGAGTGACACAATGTAACGTCTGTGAATGTAGGTGTGACACAATGTAACGTCTGTGAATGTATGAGTGACACAATGTAACGTCTGTGAATGTAGGTGTGACACAATGTAACGTCTGTGAATGTATGAGTGACACAATGTAACGTCTGTGAATGTATGAGTGACACAATGTAACGTCTGTGAATGTAGGTGTGACACAATGTAACGTCTGTGAATGATATGAGTGACACAATGTAACGTCTGTGAATGTATGAGTGACACAATGTAACGTCTGTGAATGTATGAGTGACACAATGTAACGTCCTGTGAATGTATGAGTGACACAATTAACGTCTGTGAATGTAGGAGTGACACAATATAACGTCTGTGAATATATGAGTGACACAATGTAACGTCTGTGAATGTATGAGTGACACAATGTAACGTCTGTGAATGTATGAGTGACACAATGTAACGTCTCTGAATGTAGGAGTGACACAATATAACGTCTGTGAATGTATGAGTGACACAATGTAACGTCTGCTGAATGTATGAGTGACACAATGTATAACGTCTGTGAATGTATGGTGACACAATGTACGTCTGTGAATGTATGAGTGACACAATGTAACGTCTGTGAATGTATGAGTGACACAATATAACGTCTGTGAATGTATGAGTGACACAATGTAACGTCTGTGATAGTATGAGTGACACAATGTAACGTATGTAAGGTGTGACACCAATTGATACGTCTGTGAATTAATGAGTGACACAATGTAACGTCCTGTTAATGTATGAGAGTGACACAATGTAAACGTCTGTGAATGTATGAGTGACATCAATTGTAACGTCTGTGAATGTATGAGTGACACAATGTAACGTCTGTGAATGTATGGAGTGACACCAATGTAACGTCTATGAATGTAGGTGTGGACACAATGTAACGTCTGTTGAATGTATGAGTGACACAATGTAACGTCCTGTGAAGTATGAGTGACACAATGTAACGTCTGTGAATGTATGAGTGACACAATGTAACGTCTGTGAATGTATGAGTGACACACTATAACGTCTGTGAATGTAAGTGTGACACAATGTAACGTCTGTGAATGTATGAGTGACACAATGTAACGTCTGTGAATGTATGTGTGACACACTATAACGTCTGTGAATGTATGAGGTGCAATGTAAGTCTGTGAATGTATGAGTGACACAATGTAACGTCTGTGAATGTATGAGTGACACAATGTAACGTCTGTGAATGTATGAGTGACACAATGTAACGTCTGTGAATGTATGAGTGACACAATGTAACGTCTGTGAATGTATGAGTGACACAATGTAACGTCTGGAATGTATGAGTGACACAATGTAACGTCTGTGAATGTATGAGTGACACAATGTAACGTCTGTGAATGTATGAGTGACACAATGTAACGACTGTGAATGTATGAGTGACACAATGTAACGTCTGTGAATGTAGGTGTGACACAATGTAACGTCTGTGAATGTATGAGTGACACAATGTAACGTCTGTGAATGTAGGTGTGACACAATGTAACGTCTGTGAATGTATGAGTGACACAATGTAACGTCTGTGAATGTATGAGTGACACAATGTAACGTCTGTGAATGTATGAGTGACACAATGTAACGTCTATGAATGTAGGTGTGACACAATGTAACGTCTGTGAATGTATGAGTGACACAATGTAACGTCTGTGAATGTATGAGTGACACAATGTAACGTCTGTGAATGTATGAGTGACACACTGTAACGTCTGTGAATGTATGAGTGACACAATGTAACGTCTGTGAATGTATGAGTGACACAATGTAACGTCTGTGAATGTATGAGTGACACAATGTAACGTCTGTGAATGTATGAGTGACACAATGTAACGTCTGTGAATGTATGAGTGACACATATAACGTCTGTGATGTATGAGTGACACAATGTAACGTCTGTGAATGTAGGTGTGACACAATGTAACGTCTGTGAATGTATGAGTGACACAATGTAACGTCTGTGAATGTATGTGTGACACAATGTAACGTCTGTGAATGTATGAGTGACACAATGTAACGTCTGTGAATGTATGAGTGACACAATGTAACGTCTGTGAATGTAGGAGTGACACAATGTAACGTCTGTGAATGTATGAGTGACACAATGTAACGTCTGTGAATGTATGAGTGACACAATGTAACGTCTGTGAATGTATGAGTGACACAATGTAACGTCTGTGAATGTATGAGTGACACAATGTAACGTCTGTGAATGTATGAGTGACACAATGTAACGTCTGTGAATGTATGAGTGACACAATGTAACGTCTGTGAATGTATGAGTGACACAATGTAACGTCTGTGAATGTAGGAGTGACACAATGTAACGTCTGTGAATGTATGAGTGACACAATATAACGTCTGTGAATGTATGAGTGACACAATGTAACGTCTGTGAATGTATGAGTGACACAATGTAACGTCTGTGAATGTATGTGTGACACAATGTAACGTCTGTGAATGTATGAGTGACACAATGTAACGTCTGTGAATGTATGAGTGACACAATATAACGTCTGTGAATGTATGAGTGACACAATGTAACGTCTGTGAATGTATGAGTGACACAATGTAACGTATGTAGGTGTGACACAATGTAACGTCTGTGAATGTATGAGTGACACAATGTAACGTCTGTTAATGTATGAGTGACACAATGTAACGTCTGTGAATGTATGAGTGACACAATGTAACGTCTGTGAATGTATGAGTGACACAATGTAACGTCTGTGAATGTATGAGTGACACAATGTAACGTCTATGAATGTAGGTGTGACACAATGTAACGTCTGTGAATGTATGAGTGACACAATGTAACGTCTGTGAATGTAGGAGTGACACAATGTAACGTCTGTGAATGTATGAGTGACACAATGTAACGTCTGTGAATGTATGAGTGACACACTATAACGTCTGTGAATGTAAGTGTGACACAATGTAACGTCTGTGAATGTAGGAGTGACACAATGTAACGTCTGTGAATGTATGAGTGACACAATATAACGTCTGTGAATGTATGAGTGACACAATGTAACGTCTGTGAATGTATGAGTGACACAATGTAACGTCTGTGAATGTATGAGTGACACAATGACGTCTGTGAATGTATGAGTGACACAATGTAACGTCTGTGAATGTATGAGTGACACAATGTAACGTCTGTGAATGTATGAGTGACACAATGTAACGTCTGTGAATGTATGAGTGACACAATGTAACGTCTGTGAATGTATGAGTGACACAATGAACGTATGTATGTGTGACACAATGTAACGTCTGTGAATGTATGAGTGACACAATGTAACGTCTGTGAATGTATGAGTGACACAATGTAACGTCTGTGAATGTATGTGTGACACAATGTAACGTCTGTGAATGTATGAGTGACACAATGTAACGTCTGTGAATGTAGGAGTGACACAATGTAACGTCTGTGAATGTATGAGTGACACAATGTAACGTCTGTGAATGTAGGTGTGACACAATGTAACGTCTGTGAATGTATGAGTGACACAATGTAACGTCTGTGAATGTATGAGTGACACAATGTAACGTCTGTGAATGTATGAGTGACACAATGTAACGTCTATGAATGTAGGTGTGACACAATGTAACGTCTGTGAATGTATGAGTGACACAATGTAACGTCTGTGAATGTATGAGTGACACAATGTAACGTCTGTGAATGTATGAGTGACACAATGTAACGTCTGTGAATGTATGAGTGACACAATATAACGTCTGTGAATGTATGAGTGACACAATATAACGTCTGTGAATGTATGAGTGACACAATATAACGTCTGTGAATGTATGAGTGACACAATGTAACGTCTGTGAATGTATGAGTGACACAATATAACGTCTGTGAATGTAGGAGTGACACAATATAACGTCTGTGAATGTATGAGTGACACAATATAACGTCTGTGAATGTATGAGTGACACAATGTAACGTCTGTGAATGTATGAGTGACACAATGTAACGTCTGTGAATGTATGAGTGACACAATGTAACGTCTGTGAATGTATGAGTGACACAATGTAACGTCTGTGAATGTATGAGTGACACAATGTAACGTCTGTGAATGTATGTGTGACACAATGTAACGTCTGTGAATGTAGAGTGACACAATGTAACGTCTGTGAATGTATGAGTGACACAATGTAACGTCTGTGAATGTATGTTTTACGTCTGTGAATGTATGAGTGACACAATGTAACGTCTGTGAATGTATGAGTGACACAATGTAACGTCTGTGAATGTATGAGTGACACAATGTAACGTCCTGTGAATGTATGAGTGACACAATGTAACGTCTGTGAATGTATGAGTGACACAATGTAACGTCTGTGAATGTATGAGTGACACAATGTAACGTCTGTGAATGTATGAGTGACACAATGTAACGTCTGTGAATGTATGAGTGACACAATGTAACGTCTGTGAATGTATGAGTGACACAATGTAACGTCTGTGAATGTATGAGTGACACAATGTAACGTCTGTGAATGTATGAGTGACACAATGTAACGTCTGTGAATGTATGAGTGACACAATGTAACGTCTGTGAATGTATGAGTGACACAATGTAACGTCTGTGAATGTATGAGTGACACAATGTAACGTCTGTGAATGTATGAGTGACACAATATAACGTCTGTAATGTATGATGACACAATGTAACGTCTGTGAATGTATGAGTGACACAATGTAACGTCTGTGAATATGTGTGACACAATGTAACGTCTGTGAATGTATGAGTGACACAATGTAACGTCTGTGAATGTATGAGTGACACATATAACGTCTGTGAATGTATGAGTGACACAATGTAACGTCTGTGAATGTATGAGTGACACAATGTAACTTATGTAGGTGTGACACAATGTAACGTCTGTGAATGTATGAGTGACACAATGTAACGTCTGTGAATGTATGAGTGACACAATGTAACGTCTGTGAATGTATGAGTGACACAATGTAACGTCTGTGAATGGTAGGTAGTGACACAAGTAACGTCTGTGAATGTATGAGTGACACAATGTAACGTCTGTGAATGTATGTAGTGACACAATGTAACGTCTGGTGAATGTATGAGTGACACAATGTAACGTCTTGTGAATGTATGAGTGACACAATGTAACGTCTGTGAATGTAGGAGTGACACAATTGATAACGTCTGTGAATGTATGAGTGACACAATGTAACGTCTGTGAATGTATGAGTGACACAATGTAACGTCTGTGAATGTAGAGTGACACAATGTAACGTTCTTTGAATGTATGAGTGACACAATGTAACGTCTGTGAATGTATGAGTGACACAATAGTAACGTCTGTGAATGTATGAGTGACACACTGTAACGTCTGTGAATGTATGAGGTGACACAATGTAACGTCTGTGAATGTATGAGTGACACAATGTAACGTCTCGTGAATGTATGAGTGACACAATGTAACGTCTGTGAATGTATGTAGTGACACAATGTAACGTCTGTGAATGTATGAGTGACAACAATGTAACGTCTGTGAATGTATGAGTGACACAATGTAACGTCCTGTGAATGTATGAGTGACACATGTAACGTCTGTGAATGTATGAGTGACACAATGTACGTCTGTGAATGTATGAGTGCACATGTAACGGTCTGTGAGAGAGTTGTGACACACATGTAAGTCTGTGAATGTAATGAGTGACACAATATAACGTCTGTGAATGTATGAGTGACACACTAGAACGTCTGTGAAATGTATGAGTGACACAATGTACGTCTGTGAATTAAGGTGTGACACAATGTAACGTTCTGTGAATGTATGAGTGACCAATGTAACGTCTGTGAATGTAGTGTGACACAATGTAACGTCTGTGAATGTATGAGTGACACAATGTAACGTCTGTGAATGTTATGAGTGACACAATGTAACGTCTGTGAATGTAGGTGTGACAACAATTGGTAACGTCTGTGAATGTATGAGTGACACAATGTAACGTCTGTGAATGTAGGTAGTGACACAATGTAACGTCTGTGAATGTATGAGTGACACAATGTAACGTCTGTGAGATGTATGAGTGACACAATGTAACGTCTGTGAATGTATGAGTGACACAATGTAACGTCTCTGAATGTAGGAGTGACACAATGTAACGTCTGTGAATGTATGAGTGACACAATATAACGTCTGTGAATGTATGAGTGACACAATGTAACGTCTCTGAATGTATGAGTGACACAATGTAACGTCTGTGAATGTATGTGTGACACAATGTAACGTCTGTGAATGTATGAGTGACACAATGTAACGTCTGTGAATGTATGATTGACACAATGTAACGTCTGTGAATGTATGAGTGATACAATGTAACGTCTGTGAATGTATTAGTGACACAATGTAACGTCTGTGAATGTATGAGTGACACACTATAACGTCTATGAATGTATGTGTGACGAAACGCCTACAGATCGTCAGATCTCTGCATAATAGCCCTTTGAAGGGAGTGCGAGGCGTTGGTCTCCCTTGAAATTAATATCAATTAATAGGGGATTTCCCTAGAAACGTAGTGCGGGGCGGAGCTATTCTAGTTATTTATAGAAAATCTAGAATGTTCCCTTAAGTGCGTACGTGGGAAATAGCTCTAAGTTCACGAGTGCTTCAGGCAGCACGGGTTGGTGGAACTTATCGTGACTCTGGTTTTCTTCATGAATCATGAAAGTCACGCGGCCCGTGTAGGCGAGTGGAAGGCGCACTGACTTTGTCGTGGAGAGTCGCCCACCAAATCTCAGCGTGAACAGATCGCAGCCAACAGGCTGATGTAATTTTGATGTCTATATTCGCGGCCAGTGCGGACATCTGCAGTCAAGGTTGTGATTCTTCAATCACAGGATCTGTTATTACTATACAGAAGAAGATTCAAGAGCTTCACCATGAGCTCTATGGGCCCACTCATTCCAGTGCCTATCCAGAAGTTGATTGAGGCCATACTGGGAGGGGTCGTCTGATTCTGCGAGATCAATGTTGGAAGGAGCTGAGTGCTGAATAAGTCGGTAGATCTAGGTTAGGACCTCCGTCAAGAGTCCGACGAGTGTCATCCGATCCTGAGAGGATCCAACACTGAAACGTCTGGTGATTCTAGCCAGTGCAGCACTGGTGACATTCAACCTCAGGGTAAACCATGGTGATTGCAAGGTCAGGAACTTTCAAGTTGAGTAACGTGATCATTGTTACCGGTCACCATGACCTGTGTTATATGCTTCTAGCCCGGCTGGGTTATGGGACACCATGTATCAATTGATGCTTAAATAGTGTTTCTACATTGGTTACCTTTATGAAGCCAACATGTGGTCCAGTGAACTAGGACATTGATTACAACATTGGTGGGAACACCAGAGTGACATGTTTGTTAAGGTAGGGAGCTACCTCATGCCAATGTGATGAACTGTTGACAATGTTTGTTAAGGTAGGGAGCTACCTCATGCCATCGTGGTGAACTGTTGACAGTGTATGCTAGGTTGTGATTACTACCCAGTGATCAGGGTAGTTACATGAGACTGTGTGAAGATCTATTTGTCCAAGGACATGGAAATAAGGTGAGGTGTTTAATCACCTGATAGACTTTACCAGTGACATTGTGTGTTCATGTGGAGCAACCGCTCATTTTGTAGGTGACATATCAGTGTGTGGGTCACTTATGAGATAGAGGTGTGACCAGGCTCTTGTGTATTTTGAGACGGGGCTACATGTACTTTTTCGGCAAGTGGGAGACCGCTAATGTTCTAGGGTCGGCCCAGACTTCATCAGGAGTGTGACGAGTGAAATAGTACGACAGCAAGGAAGGATCCTTGTTCTTCGGTGCAGTGTCAGTCAGGCAGTGGTACTGCGCTTGATCAGCCCGTGATTGGTTCTCTGTGGGAAGAGGGAACTTTGGAGAGGCAGCAGACCTTGGAGTTCCAGTCCACTGGAGGAGCCTGGGTGAGTCGCTACCACGACTGGACAACCGCACGAGCTATCGTCCGCCTCCATGATGATGACTACTCATCTGCATCTCTGATAGTGTACATAGTTCTTCTTGTCTGGCTTTCAGCCATCCTTCTCTGTGTTGTGGTTGACGTAGTTCAGAATTAAATTTTTGTTCTCTTAGCTATGACTTTGTGCAGTGATATGACTGGTGTCTGGTCCGAGCCCCCTTGGGGTTTGGAACCCTAGGTGAGGGAGGGGAGGTTAAGCTGTCCCGGCTTGTGTGGGGCCTGGTAGATGTAGAGTGCTATTGAGGTGGTTGGAGCAAAGGCAGGGGATAGTATCTATCGTGGCAAACCAGACCAAGCCCCGGCGGTCTTGTCACAGTATGAGTGACGCAATGTAACGTCTGTGAATGTATGAGTTACACAATGTAACGTCTGTGAATGTATGAGTGACGCAATGTAACGTCTGTGAATGTATGAGTGACGCAATGTAACGTCTGTGAATGTATGTGTGACACACTATAACGTCTGTGAATGTATGAGTGACGCAATGTAACGTCTGTGAATGTATGAGTGACACAATGTAACGTCTGTGAATGTATGAGTGACACAATGTAACGTCTGTGAATGTATGAGTGACACAATGTAACGTCTGTGAATGTATGAGTGACACAATGTAACGTCTGTGAATGTATGAGTGACACAATGTAACGTCTGTGAATGTAGGTGTGACACAATGTAACGTCTGTGAATGTATGAGTGACACAATGTAACGTCTGTGAATGTATGAGTGACACAATGTAACGTCTGTGAATGTATGAGTGACACAATGTAACGTCTGTGAATGTAGGTGTGACACAATGTAACGTCTGTGAATGTATGAGTGACACAATGTAACGTCTGTGAATGTAGGTGTGACACAATGTAACGTCTGTGAATGTAGGTGTGACACAATGTAAAAGCTGTGAAAGTATAGTGACACAATTAAAGTCTGTAATGTAGGGTGACCAATATAACATCTGTAATATATGATGACACAATATAACGTCTGTGAAAGTTGATGACACAAAGTAACGCTG
>JACEFZ010020856.1:0-18228 GCA_014155875.1 Cepaea nemoralis | reverse complement strand
CGTCACAAGGGGTTTCCCAAACCATTGGGGTTTAACCACCCATTTTTTTTAATTTGGAACAAAAAAAAAACCGCCAAAGGGAAACCAAAAAGAAAAAATGGGTAGAACCATTTTACATATCTAGGATCAGTGGTAAATAGCAAATTATCCCTAGATCAGGAAATCAACATCCGGATTGGTAAGGCAGCAACAACAATGAACAGGTTAAGAAAAAGAGTCTGGGAGAACAGGAAGCTTACTGCCAAAACAAAAGTCCTTGTCTATCAAGCCTGTGTCCTTAGTACTCTTCTCTATGGCAGTGAAACCTGGACAACTTACTCACACCAAGAGAACAATTTAAACAGCTTTCATATGCGGTGTCTGCGAAGAATTCTTGGTATTAAGTGGCAAGACAAAATCACAAATACTGAAGTATTGGAAAGATCAGGTTGTGTGACAGTTTATTCCATGCTCAGTCTTCGTAGACTTAGATGGATAGGACATCTTAGGAGGATGGATGATGGTAGAATACCAAAGGATATCTTTTTTGGTGAATTACAGATGGGTAAGAGATCTCAGGGTCGGCCTCTACTACGATACAAAGATGTGTGTAAGCGGGACATGATTGATACAGGCATTGATAATGCACATTGGGAGCAAGTCGCCGCTGAACGTGTTGCATGGAGGGCAAATATCAGAAATGGAATAAAGTCAAAGGAGAAAATTATTGCAGAAAAGTCACACACCAAGCGTTTGAGACGTAAGATGGTGCATGATGGTGGAAATGACCACGTGTTCACATGCACCCACTGTGAACGGACATTTACAGCGCAAATTGGCCTTATCAGTCACACTCGCTACCGCCATAGTTAAAAGTTATTATGCCTTTTTAAAGCACAAACTATCGTCTGTCAAGACGGCAAGGTGCCAATGTGTACAATGTATGTATTATGTTGTATGAACTTTACAGAGGGTGAATACAAAACTTGGACCCGCAATATTTTCAAACACTGCAAAGTCATTACAAAAAAGCCCCCCCCCCCCAAGTATTGAACAAGGCAGAAAAGGGTGCAAGTTCAACACTAACATAAAAGAAATGTTTCCCATAGAAGGCGGGGAGATCCGGGAAGTTCTACCACAGACACCCGAGTACTAATCACTCTACCCAGAGGGTGTGTCTATGTGTAAGTGCCCCGCCCCACATTTAATCTCCCACATATATATAAACAATGACAAGTATCCACTGTCATGCACATCCACAGTATTATACAACAGAGGGACAACAACCAATGTTAGACGCAACAACTGGATTACATTGACAGAGGAAAAACAGCCACTGTTAGACAAAAACAGTCCAATGACTCACTGTATCACATAACAGTAACAATAACTGGACTATAAACATCAATTTTGGAACAACAGGTTAACAATGAAGTAACTGCAAGGCTTTGTTAAACCAAACAAACAAACAATTGTATTGTGGAAACATTTGGGTTCTGGACAAACCCTGTTGGCTAGAATATGGTGACATGGGCATGAAAAATTATCATATTTCAGGCAATGCACACAAAGTATACAACCAAAACAGAAGTCCCAAAAAATATTTCCCCCAAAAAAGGTTCACATCAAATACAGGTGTCAAACACAAAACAAAGTAAATAATCCATACAAAGAAATAGATAAAGAAAATCTATCTAATCTGTCTCTAGAAATATCCTAGGGGTCTGATGATGACTCCCTCTCCTTCAATATCCACTAGAAAAAGTCTGGCCATAATCACACTCTCTATAATCCAGGAAAACAGCTGCTTTGCATATATCCACCTATTCAGAAAATTGGGGATTGCACACACACACACACACACACACAGAACTTTCACTTCTGGATCATATATCCATCGCGAAAAACATGTAGGAGTAATCCATATGAATCCAATGTGGATATACTGTAATCTCTCAAGTCACAGTTGCTAAGTCACTGGGCTAGGAGCGTTCCAGGGTGATATAACAGACAGGTATAAATAAGTCTGAAGCATTCTGGCGTGGCGTGATACACAGGAGTCCATGTGATTGATTCGATCAGGATCAGGCACAAACACTTTCAGTATCTCTTTGGATGAGGAGTGACATCACATAATCCATTAGAATTTCCTGACAGAACTAACTTGAATGGGGCATGAATATTCCAGCCCCTTTCTCTGGGTTAAGATGTAGGTTATTCTTTCTTCAGCTGAATATACGACTTGATTGACGGGAGTTGGTAATGTGCTTGATTATCCATGTCTGGGATATGATGGATGAGAAGATTCAAAGGAAGCTGGGAGTTCACACAATCAGTTGGTAAATCCATACTGGTAAATGATGGTGAATTCCAGACTATCCATGAGCCTCTGGAATATGACAGTTGAATGTGGAATTAGGCGGTGACTTGTAGAAGAGGTTATACTCTGTATCCATCTAGGCCAGGCATGCCTCATGTCTTTGCAGACATTGAAAAGCTTAACACCGTCTTTAAGTTCCCAGAGGTAGGGAATCCACTCAGCATATTTAAAATCCGTTAAGTATCCAGGCATTGACATTCAGGTTCAGGGTGAGTAGCAGTAACCAGCACTCTTTGTAGAATATTAGAGGAGGCTGATATCCCAGTTTCCTGCCTCTAAATCCAAACAAGTTGACTATAAATCCAGTGCGAAGCATGGTGACTAGTGCCAATACTCCACCGCCATCTCTAGCGCTGTATAGTGAAGAAGAACAGGGTTGATATAGATTAGTTATACAATCCAAACTTGGATAACAATGTATCATAATAAACTATACATATATATGATAAATAACATTGTATCATAATTAAAAATAGAGGGAACAAAAGGGAAGAAAAAAAAAGTGTAGCTAGTTCCCTAGCACTTGTCGCCTACTGTAGAGTTTTGACCCACTCCAAAAGTGAGTAAGATATCTACTCAATAGGTACATTTCTTCTGGACTGATACTGGAGCTTCCTGAGGGGTTACGCACCACCTAATCCATCCAAACATTTTGATAGTACCGCTGTCACACCATGGAAAAAGTTCATGAGACACTGTCCTCATGTAAACAATTCATAAATCTCCTTTCCATAGTTACAAACAGCATTATGTAAGTACCACTGATAAATGGCAGAAGTTTAGCTACCAGTTGTCATCTCCTTTTGCATCATCATCATCATCATCATCATCATCATCATCATCATCATCATCATCATCATCATCATCATCATCATCATCATCATCATCATCATCATCATCATCATCATCATCATCATCATCATCATCATCATCATCATCATCATCATCATGGGTTTGTCCCCATTGGGGGGGGGAGTTAAAAGATCTACTCCAACAGTAACATCATGAATAGAATATACATACTTATAATAGCATTTATTACAGCGTCACGCAGTAACAATCATGAGCATAAAAGGTAAAATACTCATAAAAGAGAAATCATGGGAATCTTTTCCCATACACTTGAGATTATGTATATCATACCACATGAAAATCCCATAACATCATTTATGAAAATAAAAGACTACAAGACAATCTCTGTGTATTTACAACCAGGTAAACAAAAGATTAACTCCTAAAAGCATGAAAAAGTCAAGCGAGAATATATATATATATATATATATATATATATATATATATATATCTCTCTATCTAACAACCTATATGAAAGTTGTACACAAATGTGAGATAGTAATATTTCTCCATCATAAGAGCAGAAATACAAAATAAGCACTCAGGAAAAAAAACACTTTAAACACAGAGACCAGTTGTGAAAAATAAGCATTTAGGAATAAAGTAAGTTCACAAAATCATCTCAGAAGAATGACTCACAGCAAGACCACATTGCAAGCTCCATGAAGGCTGACTGGACAACATGCCGATGTCCAGGCTGTGTGACGTAAACCAACATTTCAATGACAGCGATTCTCCTAATTTTCACACACACAACTTCAATCATGATATTAGTTGCCACAAAGCATTTATCCTAATACATAACATGATATGTTGTATATAATATAATGCTCACCTAAAACGCAGAGAATAAGTGGGCTTTAAATTAACCCATTAACAATGGGTCACCCGCTAACATTGGAGAAACATGGCGATTGACCAGACCGCTTTGTCTACCAAGCCTTTGTCTAGATTAAGCCTGTGTTTCCGGGGCGCGGCCAATCAATTGCCTTCAAACAAAACGAAATTTCGTTTCGTTAATTCTCCCGTCCCAAGTTTTCATAGCGCGTGAAGCTGTCTGCTGGAAAAGACTGAGGGATGATGACATACATGTCACAGAGAACAGGAAGCTTACTGCCAAAACAAAAGTCCTTGTCTATCAAGCCTGTGTCCTTAGTACTCTTCTCTATGGCAGTGAAACCTGGAAAACTTACTCACACCAAGAGAACAATTTAAACAGCTTTCATATGCGGTGTCTGCGAAGAATTCTTGGTATTAAGGGGCAAGACAAAATCACAAATACTGAAGTATTGGAAAGATCAGGTTGTGTGACAGTTTATTCCATGCTCAGTCTTCGTAGACTTAGATGGATAGGACATCTTAGGAGGATGGATGATGGTAGAATACCAAAGGATATCTTTTTTGGTGAATTACAGATGGGTAAGAGATCTCAGGGTCGGCCTCTACTACGATACAAAGATGTGTGTAAGCGGGACATGATTGATACAGGCATTGATAATGCACATTGGGAGCAAGTCGCCGCTGAACGTGTTGCATGGAGGGCAAATATCAGAAATGGAATAAAGTCAAAGGAGAAAATTATTGCAGAAAAGTCACACACCAAGCGTTTGAGACGTAAGATGGTGCATGATGGTGGAAATGACCACGTGTTCACATGCACCCACTGTGAACGGACATTTACAGCGCAAATTGGCCTTATCAGTCACACTCGCTACCGCCATAGTTAAAAGTTATTATGCCTTTTTAAAGCACAAACTATCGTCTGTCAAGACGGCAAGGTGCCAATGTGTACAATGTATGTATTATGTTGTATGAACTTTACAGAGGGTGAATACAAAACTTGGACCCGCAATATTTTCAAACACTGCAAAGTCATTACAAAAATACCCTATATCTTGTTTTAAAATAACCTTTTTTAGGGCTCAATGTTCCCCAGGGACCAGAGCTGCCCCATGAGTCCCCCAAGCCCACGTGTGTCATTCGGGACCACCTCTGCTGGTGGTCACGGCTAGATGACTACACTTTGACCTTAACCAAAAGGCCGAGAAGCGATGTGTGGCATATTGGTGTAATGGTTAGAATGTTACGCTGACAATGGCAAAGGCGCGGGCAGACGAGGGCTCAAGGCCAGCTGTTGTCGCCTGCTGCAGGAGGGAGAGACTGACCACCTGTTCCTACCTGAACTCAGGCATTTAATCGGGCAGGTGTCCTTAGTGACTCAATGAGTATGCCCAGGAAGATAGAGATGGGGTGGGTCCGAAGACAGTGGTTGCTGTCTCTGTTGGCAAAGATTAGTTTCGTGCCAGCGCACGCGGGTGTACAAGGAAATGAGCAGGCTTGCAGGTAGGGCTACTGTGGAAGGTGGACAAGCCATGGACTAGGCAGACATTCTGAATGCTCCACGAGAAGTAAGTCGTTTACGAGAACCAAGCGATGACCGTGAGTCTACACCATGATCAGACTGCGAGAACAGCAAGTTAAAAGAGGCGTGGCCAAACAAGAACACTACGCGGGAAGCCAAAGAAGATTAATAAACCACCACAGAACTGGTGTGAGCCGCTACACGCTGCAGGATTTGCTGAGGAGGGGATCCGAGCACTTATGGACTGAATGGTTCGATGTGCAATAAAGATGATCTGTCGACTAACCAAGCAAGCAAGCATGCAAGCAAGCAAGCAAGCAAGCAACCAACCAGCCAGCCAGCCAACCAACCAACCAACGAACCAAAGAAACAACTAACTAACTAACTAACTAACTAACTAACTAACTAACTAACTAACTAACTAACTAACTAAATAACTAACTAATTAACTAACTCAGGCCTAAGCAGTGTGATGGTCTAACACTTCACGTATCCACAGCAGATGTTTGCTACGGGATTTCTTTCTTTCTTTCTTTCTTTCTTTCTTTCTTTCTTTCTTTCTTTCTTTCTTTCTTTCTTTCTTTCTTTCTTTCTTTCTTTCTTTTTCTTTCTTTCTTTCTTTCTTTCTTTCTTTCTTACTTTTGGTTTTGTTTGTTTTCAAGGCATGTTCAAAGAATACAGATTGTCTACGTTTGATATTGGAGCCCCTGTATGGCAGTCGCTATCACGTTCTCATGCCTGTCCGGTAGTCATGCGTTTACATCCCCATTGAGGCAGAGTTTTAAAACTGACCCCTCCCCTTGTTTCCAACTAACATAGGTACCAGAAAATGTCACTGGCAGTAAAAGTGGTCAGCCTGATATTGACCACTTCAGCCACCGATTGTCTGTATGGTCGTACACATATGGGTTTATCATCATACTTCAAGAGCTGAATATTGAAGAAGGTTGGCTATTAAAGACGATAAAACAACGAAAATTGAAATATTTTGGTCACTTGAAACGTCACGAAAGTTTGGAGAGAACAATAATGGAGGGGTATATGCCCCGGAGGAGAGGAAGAGGAAGGCCAAAGAGAAGATGGGTGCAGGATGTGTCGGGTGATCTTCAGATGGGTGTATCGGGCGCGGGACATCTTGCTTATTATCAAGATTTTTTCCGGAAGGTTATTATGGGAGCGAGGTTCTGCAAAGGACATGCTACTGAATGAATGAATGAATCATCTTACTTCCAATACGCCCCAAGGCGTGTAAAAAAGGGCTCTTTACTGTTGCGATGATTAACCAGTTCTCTTACTTAGTTTGTTTCTTTCAAGGGTTCTTCAATATTCTTACATAAATAAACATTTCATAAACGGCTGCATTAATCTACAAGTATTCAGTATTTACCTAGTCATGACGTTCCTCGGTGTGTCTGCTGCATTTTAATATCAAAGTAGAGTATGTTACAAGAGGCAATTTATTATTCTTTACCCTGACAATAAGGGGTAAAAGGTAAAATCTGAAACCGAGGACGCTCAAAGTACCTCATTTTTTCCAAGGGTATTTCCCGCCATGCCGGTCTCCCTGGTCGAGGTGTTAACAGCTTTCTCCGTAACCCCGAATACTCTCGTGGTTGGCATGGGCGCACGAGAATTGGAAGCGGTTCGAGTCGCGCCAGTGACTTGTGAGAGTATGGAGCCGGTCGCTCAGAAAGTCGTGGCGAGCTTAATCTAGCCTAGGAATCAACATACAGCTGAAAGAGGCTGATGTCGACCGCGATATCATGAAACAGGATGGAAAGGCGAACAAAAAAAAAAAAATCTCCCGCTATGATGAAAAGCGCAATATACCCTATCAACCGGAATGGCTGCTCCAACGATTTGGAATAAGAGGCATGGGTTGTGATAAACTTCCTGATTTAAAAAAAAAAAAAAATGAAAAAACCTAAAATTTAAACAGGAAAATGGAACAAGTTATTCCTGCCATTCGTATGCTGTGGATAAAAAAGCTGTTGTAGATAGTTCTTGTGCGATCGCTCAAAAGTTGCTGATATGCCAAGATCTGGATATCGTCCTCAGAGTGCAGCAGCGAAAATGCAGCAAGAGTGGCGAAAAACATTGACCAGGATCGAAATATGACAATTATGGAGGTAACTAGCGCAGTAAAACTGAGTGAAAAAACAGAAGTTACACGACAGACTGAGCATGTGGAAAGTATGTGCCCGTTGGATAACGCCCCGGGTGACACCTGGGCAGAAGCTGCTGACAGTTGCTCAAAGACAGTTGCAGTCGCCGAAATCTGCAAGGAGAGTGATGCTGGCGTTTGTTTATTTGTTGGTTCTTTTTGCGCCATAAAGATCTGCCTCGTGGCAATACGGTTAATGGACACAATTATGCAGGTCTCATTACTAAAATAAAAACGCTGTGAAAAAAATGCCGTGCTTTAAGACAACGAGCCCCCTCTCAGAGCACGGCTTGTGTAGCTTGCTGCCAAGAAAATGAATGTTGAAATCAGTAAACACTCACCCTATTCTCAGGATATGGTTTCATCAAACTTTTCCTTTTCTCAATCTTTAAAACAGCTTCATAGATGAATTAGTCAAACTGGCATGTGATAACTCCATCCATCATCCATCATGTGCCATGCCGGTAAGCGTGGGCGGTCATTTTCTGCCATCTCACTCGATCACCAGAGTCGTGGATCAGCTCTGTGTTCCTGTCTCGACCATGCCACGTGGCCAAGCCATCCAGGTATTTGCTTCTAGGTCTTCCCCTTGGTCTCTTCCCTTCGATCTTGCCAGTTGTCACCAAGTTCTCCAATTCATTTCTTCTCATAACATGCCCAAAAAATTTTGACTGTCTACGTCTAATGACTCTAATCAGTTTACGATCTTCATTTGTTTCTTGAAGGACTTGTTCGTTGGTTTTTCTATCTGTCCATGGTATTCTTTGCATTTTCCTCAGAAACCACATTTCCACAGCCATCAGCTGTTTTTCAGCTTGACTGCTTATTGTCCACGCTTCACATCCATACAAAAGTATAGGTTCTATGTAGCATCTCAACACTCTTTTTCTCGTTTCAATTGATATCTTTTTGTTGGTCAGTATGTTTTTCATCTTGCAAAAGGCTACCTTCGCAATGGCAATTCTTGTTCTAATCTCTTCAAGGCATCTCCCATCAGATGTTATGACTGTGCCGAGATAACAGTATCGATTCACTTGTTTAAGAATATGTCCATCTACTCGTATATCACATTGTGGTATTTCCTTCTTCCTAGTGACGACCATAATCTGTGTCTTCTTAATATTCAGTTCTAACCCTAGTTGTTCACTGTGTGCAACAACCGCATCTACTAAATTTTGCAGGTCCTGTTCATTGTCTGCAATCAAGACTGTATCATCTGCATATCTAATGTTATTGATGTATCGTCCCCCAATGTTGATTCCTTCCATATCTTCTATATTTCTAAATATATTTTCACTGTACAGGGAAAAAAGATCTGGAGACATTACACATCCCTGTCTCACACCTCTTTTAATAGGCTGATATTGACCTACATCGTTATCAATTCTTATGGCAGCTTGTTGTTTCCAATATATGTTTTTTACAAGTCTAAGGTCTTTTCCATCAATTTGTAGATCTTCAAGCATCCTTATCATGTCGACATGTCTCACTTTATCGAAAGCCTTTGTGTAGTCAATAAAGCAAAGATATAGATCTTTGTTTACTTCTATAGAACGCTTCAATTACTGTTCTCAGTATATACACAGCATTTACTGTGCCCTTGCCTTCTACAAACCCACATTGTTCTTCTCCTATTTCGGGTTGTATTTTCTTCCTAACTCTTTGCATGATAATTCTCAGCAGAATCTTCGTGATGTGGCTCATTATACTAATTGTTCTATGGTGATCGCATTCCATGGCTCCTGATTTCTTCGGGATTGCAATAAATATAGAATTACATAATTCAGGAGGTATATCCCCAGTATCGTATATTGCGTTCAGCAGCTTGGTGATTTGGTCAATTCCATATTCTTCTAAGGCATTGATCATTTCTACTGTGATGTTATTGTAATCGTCTGCCGCGATACATGATGATGATAATGTTACCAGTACCAGCATCCCTTGCAGTGCCCTGGGGTATGATGGGAAGCCGCTCTGGAAGTGAGGATAAATAGAGGCGCGTGTCAGTTTCCCGGTCTCTCCAAACCAGACAACCGTGGCCGAAGGAGCGATGATGTAGATCGCTGTAGTATAGAATAGGGAGGCTTTAACCAGCCCTCCCCAGTCACTGGACCAGAGCAGGGAGTCACAAATGCCTCTAGATTTAACCATGACTGGCTTGTGTGGCCCACACACGAGGACCGAGGAAATCCATCAAAATGACTGGCAATTTGTAAGCCCACTCTTGGTAGTGACCCCTGGCCATGTTTGTGGGTTGTAGAGCAAACTTGAGCCCCGGCTCGGGTTAATGTCGTAGGCCACTCACATCCCCCTTTTTTTATACCCCTTCGTATACCTGTTTATGCGTGTTTATGCCACTATATCTCTGCTGTTAGGGTTATAGTTTTGTTACTCGTTATGTATCGGTTTTTCGCTGTATCTGGTCCCAGTCGACTTATGTGATGCGGGTGTCTTGTGTGGGTATTGAGGGTGCCCTTCGACTCAACTGAACATGATTGAGGTCTCACTGTCATTTAGAGACCGCCCCTGTAGTTAGTACTAGGCAGCAGTTATCTCTGTGGGATTTCAGATTCCCATTTCTGTATGTACTGACTGTCCATGAGTCCTGAGATGATTACAATAGAGAGTCCATACCTGCTGTTATGTTGTTGTTTACGTTAAGGCTCTGTTGTTGCCATGTCCTTGTTGGTTTGTGGAGATGGGTACCTAGTCATGTGCATAGCGATGTTAGGCAGCAGTGATTACTGTGGGAACATAGGTTCCCATTTCTGTATATGTCAGTTATGTGACATGCCAGGATGCCTGTTTGTCACTAAACTTGCAGTTCTGTCAATAAAAACCTAATTTTATTCTTAATTTGTTTTGTTTAGTCTGTAGTTTGTTGTGTAAACTCATTGATCCTGTTACAGTCCAGCAGTGTAATCTTCTGTCTGGGGTGTACAACAGTATATCCCCCGCCCTAAGAACTCCTGGAATCTTCTGTCTAAATTCTACCCCTTTTCTTGTTAGCAGAGGAGGATATACACAGTGCTCTTTCTCTATTTCTCCTTATTGTCATTTTCTTCTCTGGCCCATTAAAAGTCAGTGTTGCGCTTCTTTATCTTTGAGCACTTAAGTATAGGAAATTACATCTTCCTGTCCTTGATATTCCACCTCCTATGACATTATCTGTACCCGGGGTCTTGCCAGTTTCCATATGGTTAAGAGCATTCTGAACCTCTATCTTCAAAATTGCTGGTCCTTCATTATTATTCCGACGATCATATTGTTCTTCTCTTGTATCATCATAAAGGTCTTTCACATAATCTGACCACGCATGTAAAATCTGATCTTTTTCTAATATGATTTTGCCATCTTTGGTTTTTAGGCAACCCGTTGATGTGTGTGTTCTTTTGTTAGTGATGTCATTAATTCTTTTGTGCATTAATTTGGTATCCCGGGTATTGTGTTGGTGTTCTATTTCCTTGCAATTTTCCTCAAGCCATGTTTCTTTTGCCTCTTTGCATAGCTTCCTAATTTTCCTATGAATCTCTTCATATTTGTCCTTGTTATTTGTGTTATTTCTTCTTACTTCCATGAGTTTTAAGATGTCTTCCGTCATCCATTTCTTGCGTCCTATTATCTTTACTTTTGGAATGGTTGTTTCTGCAGCTTAGTTGACTGATTTCTTTAACATTTCCCATTGGCCATTGACATCTTGAAATAATATTTCCATATAGGACAATGCATCAAATCTGTTTTTTACCTCTACGTTGAATTTATCTTTTATTTCCTCACTCTTCAGTGCTTGTAGATCAAATTGTGTGTTTCTTGGTGAATATTTGACTTTCTTTAATTTTATATGTAAATTGCTTAAGATTAATCTATGGTCGCTGTAGCAGTCTGCGCTTGGTATAGTTTTTGTAACTTTTAAGGCATTTCGAAATCTTCTGTTGATGAGGATGTAATCAATCTGATTTTTAATCTTATGATCAGGACTCCTCCATGTCCATAATCTCCTTGGGTGCTGTTGAAACCAGGTGTTTCCAATAATCAAATCTTGCTCTTTTGCCCACTGTACTAGTCTGCAACCTCTTTCATTCTGTTCCCCTAGCCCATAGTTGCCTACTATGCATCCGTCCTGTTGATTTCCAACTTTGGCGTTCAAGTCACCCATTATGATAGTTACTTCAGAATTCTTGCATATTTTGAAGGCTTTCTCTAAATCACTATAAAATTCATCGATGCTGTCATCACTACTGTCAGCTGTTGGTGTATAAACTTGTATGACGTTGACATCAAAAGGTCTTCCACTCAACAGTAACACTCTGTCTGATACAGTCCAATATCCTTTGATCGATTTTGCTCTCTGTGTATCCATTATAATTGCTACTCCTCGCTGTTGTTTCTCTCCACCAGAATAGATTATTATATATTCCTCAGATGTCATAATGCCCATTCCTGTCCATCTGGTCTCACATACACCTAGCAGGTTAATATTTAATCTTCTCATTTCATTCTTAATATTATCAAATTTCCCATCCCCACTACATTCTTACATTCCAAGTTCCTACTTTCAATGTTGATATTCTTTTGCAGTCAGTCGCCTGATGACGGTCTGGAGTCACCTGGTGCACATTACTACCCCTAACGGGCGAGGCTACTCCTATGGATCACCCATTTATGCCGTTTCTCTGATCATCGATAAGACTGCAGTACATGATGTTCTTGACATCTGTAAATAAGGTAATTTGCCATTGCTTTCCCTCCTAGCAGTGACCATACTGGTCGGTGACCGTAGCCATTGTCTCCCAAAAAGGAGATCCTCTGCCTACCGTCGTGAAGCTGGAGACCATAACCTACAACTATCTGTCGGCTGCTCTTCAACTTCATCCACAACCTGCACCCATGGCTTCACGTAACCCTGATCGGGGAGGGGGGGGGGCAAACGGATACTCCACCTTGCCCAAGGGTGTCCCGTAGGCTAGCGGAGGGAAGGAGGCACCTTACCTCTCCTTTGATAGGGAATACCCCTATCCCGCCACAGACTACAACTCACATAATGTATCATCAGAATGTAGAAAACATACAACAGAATGCAGACAAATGCGATAATTGGTTTAATTTAAAAAGGAGGTATTCTATTCACAAGATCTTTTCAGTATCAGACTAAGATGGCATAAGTGTGTCAATTCAAATGGTGATCATACAGAAAATAAATAAACACCATATACAATTTCAGTTCTGTGCGACATTTTCTTCATAGTCAGGGTAAAGACTTATTATGTACTCCTTGTAGAAGAAAGTAATTTCTTCTAGAAACCCGCATCTGTTCGTTTTAGATTATATTGTTTTTCGGAATAGTAAGGCTTTCAACGAGGAGCAAAGTTACCATACAAATGAAGAAGAAGAAGAAGAAGAAGAAGAAGAAGAAGAAGAAGAAGAAGAAGAAGAAGAAGAAGAAGAAGAAGAAGAAGAGTGCGATGCATTGCAAGACAAATATAAGTAAATAGTAATAATTAGTAAAAACATTTACAAGTTAAAGATACAGGAATCTGATGCTAAAGAGTTTAGATAAAACACCCTTCCATGACAAACAGCACCTGGCAAATGCTGGTGTAAGGATTTATCAGAGCAACTCCATCCAAGCTAAGATAAACAAAGGAAAACCCATGAACGGTAATTGTTGACTTAGACAACTGGAAATTCCGTCCAACAAGGGAATGCCAGCTCGTGGTCTTGTTAGCTGTGTGATTACGTGATTTCATTTAATACCCCTTTCCTCTCTAACGTCGAGGTACACACGAAGAGAGATTACTTTCTCTGGTTATTTTATATCCCAAGTCCTTCTTCTGTCAGAATGGGAAGCAGGACACTGTAGATACCTTGTGCATGAGGTGAGGAAAATGGCAAGAAATCGAGACGCATTTCGGTGAGTGCGACGTTCTGCAATGGGCCTGCTATATGATGATCATGTCAGAAAGAATCATGTTATACAGAACCTGTTCTGCTATACGACAGTACATCTAGGAGTGTGAATGAACAACATAGGAAGGTTGATTTATTTGGGTTTTTTCCCCCACGATTTGAGACATTGAGCACAACCCACTACTCGCAACTCTGATCGTATTCCGGTACGAACCTACGGCTTTGTCCACGTCAATTTGGAAGCACTAGACTCGAGTTTTGCTCTCGTTTGAGCTGGTCAGTAGTGCATATCCTTGACTGGACCCGGGATGTAACCCGGATCACTGGTGTGTGACGCGGGTGTGTAACCACTAAATCACGCTGCACACGCTAGACGCAACCAAATCACAACACCTCGTAGGCTATAGCTCACAATATAGCTATAGGTTGAGACCAATATATGATTTCTGAGACGAATGTTGTGAATACATTGGACTGTCAGAGTATCTAACAACGGGTGCCTGGAAAAGGTTAATTGTGACAGGTTGGCCCACCTCTCAGATCGTTTTGTTACTAGATGGAGATAGCCCTCAGTAAACCCCTCTATGTATCCTGTAGTAATTTTTATTTTTATCTATATTTTCAAATATTAGATAAAATCGTCTTTGGTTAGTGTATTTATATACATAAAACTATAGAGAGAGTTAAATACTATTTCTTCTTATAGTTAGAAGTAGATGTAGGGTAGAGTTCGTTTACAAGCCAAGAAATCAAGTCAGGCTGAATTTTATATTCAGGTTTGGCTGTGAATAATAATTTTGCCACAGGAAGGGAACTCTCCTGGATGAGAAGTTAACTTCCGGTAGCACCCTAACTTCTGCCAGTTTTGATAGCAACCTGGAAGGAGCAGGAGCTACTATCACGTCAATTGGCTAAAATTGAACACCTGTCTGTGTTTTAAACATATTTTATTGCTGGCTCTTGTTAAGCCGAAAAACCCTCTAAAACATAGAAAAGCCAATGATAGTCTCCACTCCCGATAGGCCAGTCAAAATCTAGTTGCAGGGTGAGTTAATAATAATTTTGTTAAATATTTTTCTGTGTGTCAAAATGCCGGCAAAATCTAAAGGCCATGCCGATCGATAATAGATAACATTAACTAAAACTAGTGTTAGTTAACTAATATTAGAATTAGGACCATGTTTGTGCCATGTGGCTTGCCGACAAGGGTAAAACGCAAAGCTCGTCACATGTGGCATTAGAAACATGGATAAATTACATTACGTGATTCTCGAAATTAGGTATCCGCCTGCGGAAGGACACCTGAGTTAGTCAGTAGACGATTAGAGTTAAGATAAATTAATTATGTGCTTAACTTCGGAACTAGCGTATTTCTCTAGATAAAATACTTATTAGTTGAAGGAATTAGTTCAGAGAGTGAATAAGTTACAATTAATTATTCTTCATTAATCTCTATCTTGCCCATAGTCAGATTACTACCATGTGGTCCAATATGGCCCACTTAACAAAGTTCAAACCTTGGGGGAATTCTCCAACCCTAATATTGTTCTTGTGTATAGTGAATAGAATCTTAAACCTAGCTAAGAATCTTCTAGATAATTAATTATGTCGTAATTAATATAAGGAAGACTTGCTAGTAGTACCACTCATAACTCCTAAAGTGAACTTGGGGTGTTTCATTGATTTTAATGGTTCACTCGTGTACATCGTGAAGTTATAGTTGTGTGTGATTTCATTTCATTCTATGGAATTCATCATGTGATGTTAATTCATTGTGTGGAGTGTAGTTTGTGTGTTTCCATACTTGGAAAATGATGTGTGGTGTTTCATCGATTTAATGGTTTGTTAATGTATATGTGACGTCGGAGTTGTGGCATCTGAGTTTCATTCCATTGAAGTCATCCTATATGTACTGTTAATTCATTATGTGAATTGTGGTTCATGTTTCCATGATTAATCATGACTTAGAATATATATTTGGAATGTGGTCTTTGACGTAGAGCATTGTGATTGTACATGGTTGATCTAAATATCAGCAGAGAGAATAGGATATCATTTCTGTGCTGTTTCCATTAGATCAGTGTGCTGTTGTAGATTTCAGATAAGGAATCAAAATATGTAAATTAAGATAATACATGCTAGTGAAATTTATGAGACAAGCATGCCATGCAGGACATGGCCAAAAGAATTTACAATTCTGTCTTGAAGGATTATTCACTCCTTCTCACTGTCATTCACAGAGCCTGCACCCTGACCATCTGTAGCCGTAGTCACGACTGGTGATTGAGCTACGAACCACTCACTTGATGCAGCAGAGAGTGGAGTCCATACCACGATCCAGTCAGCACTGACAGCTTACCATCCAGGAGGCTAAGGATTATCAGATGAGTGGCTACCCACCCGTTTGCCACTGCACAGCAATCACCAAATTTGTCTGCTATCGGCTAAGAGTCTATGATTATATCCTCTAGCTGAACATTATCTTGTAGAAATTTCAGGGATCTGCGTATCTCTTATGTGTCAGTGAGTTCCCAGTGGGGCTCACGTAGTGTTCTTTAGGATTAAACGTTATGTTATATTTGTACTTTTAACAACTGCGTCTGTCATTTTAGAATTAGCATCATCAGATTGTGTGACGAGTGAAAGGACTACATCTATACGTATCATTCTGTCTTATCTCCTGTTGTGTGAGAATACATTAGGCAGTGGGGGCTCATTATTCTTCCAGGCACGTTAGCAGGAATAACTTGACATACTGTCTTCGTGTGTTAGTACAGTTAGTCGTCATAACTTTCCGCCTGGCACTGTTTAGAAGTAGTGATCCATTCTGGGACTTTGATAATCATTTTTTTGCTCTCGTTTGAGCTGGTCAGTAGTGCATATCCTTGACTGGACCCGGGATGTAACCCGGATCACTGGTGTGTGACGCGGGTGTGTAACCACTAGATCACGCTGCACACGCTAGACGCAACCAAATCACAACACCTCGTAGGCTATAGCTCAAAATATAGCTATAGGTTGAGACAAATATATGATTTCTGAGACGAATGTTGTGAATACATTGGACTGTCAGAGTATCTAACAACGGGTGCCTGGAAAAGGTTAATGAAAGTAGAACATTATATACAATTATAAGAAAGATATAAGAAAGAGTCAATGTTTTTTGCTCATGTAATGAGAAGAGAGGCATTGGGAAGCATGGTGACAGCTGAAGAAAAAACAGCGGTAGTCGTACATATAAAGAAAAAAGTCGCTTATAAGTTGACAGGGTCGACTTCATTGCACCGGGTTTTATCCCATATGGCTTAGTCTCTTTCCGCAGCGCGGAACGCGTCGCACAAAGCACGAACTCCGTAGCTCTAGTGACGACCCTCACGAGTCTCCTAAAAAAATGCACTCGTGAACAGAAGGACGTGGCCCGGAATCAAACCCACAACCTTCGGAGCCCAAGTCAGGCGGCTTGACCACTTCGCCACGGAGGATCCCGGATATATAGAATTGATACTGGATGGCCTAAGACGGTGGCAAGAAGGAATATCATCAAGGACCGACATCTGTGGAGATTTATGAACGCCTCCGCCAGTTTGCAGGGCACATGAGAATGATGTTTGAAAATGAAGGCACTTTCCAGTCCTGTAATAGACAAGTAGCAAAGATAACCCAATAGCAAATGCTCACGCAGGATTATCATGTGATCCAGCACCATCTGTGCATTTGGAGTCGGCAGTAAGAAAACGTCAATACGTTCTACCCTCCACGACTAATTCAGACAAGCTTTTGGTCGTCCATCTCTTCATGTCCATATTTAACTTTCCAAGACTATACAGTCGGTATTTTGACGCGAAACATCTGATGGCTGCAGAAATGTGGTTTCTGAGGAAAATGCAAAGAATACCATGGGCAGACAGAAAAACCAATGACCAAGTACTACAGAAAACAAATGAAAATCGTAAATTTATTAGAGAAATTATACGTAGACAGTCACATTTTTTTGGACATGTTATGAGAAGAAATGGATTGGAGAACTTGGTGATAACTGGCAAGATCGAAGGGAACAGACCAAGGGGAAGACCGAGAAGAAAATACCTGGCTGGCTTGGCCACATGACATGGTCGAGACAGGAACACTGAGCTGATCCACGATTCTGGTGATCGAGTGAAATGGCGAGTCATGGCTGCCCACGCTTTCCCGCATGGCACATGATTGATTGATTGATTTTGACCCGGTAATGGTAATCCAGCAATAGCGGACAATAACTTTCATAAACATGTAAAACCGCCGCTCCCATCGACTATGAACTGCAATTTTAGTGGCGGGCTGTTGTGTTGGCATTCTGGCTTCGGTCCCATACGTTTATGGCTGTGTTTACTTGGTTTGTTGAGGTTGCTGTCTGTTCCAATATTCATATAGGACAATGAGGAACGTTTTGTGTGATATTCACTAGCACATGAACGGAGCATTTTGGGGTTACCCTTTGCTGTGAAGTCAAAAAGTTTAGGTTTTAAAGGGTTTTTTGGTTCCGGAGGTTCCCAAAACTTCCACCAAAAGGGCAACGGGTTCCCCCCCCCCTTCCCCCCCAAATTT
>JACEFZ010020855.1:0-17257 GCA_014155875.1 Cepaea nemoralis | reverse complement strand
CAATCTTGGCCGGTAATACACTGCCGGGGTAGAAGTTTCATCTCTGGGCAGGCGGGCGGGGTAACGATGTCACTGCATCACGTACCCTTTTGGACTCTGACACCCAGCTTTATTTGGCTGTTTGTGATCTCTGGTAAGTTTACGTTCAGTAGTTTGCCTTTGCTTTCTGAACGACTGGCACTCATACTATTTTCATTTTAAAAAACCAACGCAAGGCGGTCTGCTGCTAAATATCCCACAGCTGTGTTTCGAACGCGGTATGCGGGATTGCGAACTGCATCTGTAACCTCTTCGCCAGGGAGCAGGCTAGCACCAAACAGCCAATACCTAATCCTAGCCTGCCCGTACAGGCTGTGCTCAATCAAGACGTGGTTGCATTCTATTCTTCCTCTCCTCAGATGTGAAGTTCTAGTAGCCGCCTTGCACACCCCGCTGGTGTCTGAGATGTGTGTGTGTGTGTGTGTGTGTGTGTGTGGGTGTGGGTGTGTGTGTGTGTGGTGTGTGTGTGTGGGTGGGTGTGTGTGTGTGTGTATGTGTGTGGAGGGGAAGAAGGGGTATGCAACACAGTGTCCTGGTAGATGGCACAAGCTACGAGGTCAGGAGAAAAGTCTCTACGGTAGCCTCACTCCGATAGATGTCAATCAGTTTCATGGTTCATACCCCCTGAACTCCTGGGCCTCGGTAAGTACAAGTGAAGGATCCCCATAAACTCCTGGGCCTCGGTAAGTACAAGTGAAGGATCCCCATAAACTCCTGGGCCTCGGTAAGTACAAGTGAAGGATCCCCATAAACTCCTGGACCTCGGTAAGTACAAGTGAAGGATCCCCATAAACTCCTGGACCTCGGTAAGTACAAGTGAAGGATCCCCATAAACTCCTGGGCCTCGGTAAGTACAAGTGAAGGATCCCCATAAACTCCTGGACCTCGGTAAGTACAAGTGAAGGATCCCCATAAACTCCTGGGCCTCGGTAAGTACAAGTGAAGGATCCCCATAAACTCCTGGGCCTCGGTAAGTACAAGTGAAGGATCCCCATAAACTCCTGGGCCTCGGTAAGTACAAGTGAAGGATCCCCATAAACTCCTGGGCCTCGGTAAGTACAAGTGAAGGATCCCCATAAACTCCTGGGCCTCGGTAAGTACAAGTGAAGGATCCCCATAAACTCCTGGAGCCTCGGTAAGTACAAGTGAAGGATCCCCATAATCTCCTGGGCCTCGGTAAGTACAAGTGAAGGATCACCATAATCTCCTGGACCTCGGTAAGTACAAGTGAAGGATCCCCATAAACTCCTGGGACCTCGGTAAGTACAAGTGAAGGATCCCCATAAACTCCTGGACCTCGGTAAGTACAAGTGAAGGATCCCCATAAACTCCTGGACCTCGGTAAGTACAAGTGAAGGATCACCATAAACTCCTGGACCTCGGTAAGTACAAGTGAAGGATCCCCATAAACTCCTGGGCCTCGGTAAGTACAAGAGAAGGATCCCCATAAACGTCTAGAGGCGCATTCGACCCATTGCTCTAGCCCGACATATCTATAGAGCACACTTGTGGTATGAAGTGGCCAATATGGCGCCGGTCGGTTTTCTAAACAATTTAATGATACACATTTTTAAGCATTACAACGGTTTTTAAAAAAATGTTTTGAATCGACAGAAGTCTTGGTGTTTCTTGTTAGCCTCTAGTGCCTTGAGAACTCTTGCTACAGTCGTCTGCTCCTCAATGAGGAATGCATACATGCTACGTTCTCTAACAGCCTTGTGACATTGAGATTTCTCCATAAGAAAGAACAACTATTTTCTGTCGCTTGTTCAAAGCACTGAGCATGTGGGGACGCACAGATCTCACCTGTGAACTTGGTATTGTAGTCACAGCACACTGATGTCTTTGTAAGCTTTTTCTGGTACAAATATACCAACTTTCTGCAAATATATCAACTTTCTACAAATATACCAACTTTCTATAAGTATAACCAACTTTCTACAAATATACCAACTTTCTACAAGTATACCAACTTTCTACAAGTATACCAACTTTCTGCAAATATACCAACTTTCTACAAATATACCAACTTTCTACAAGTATACCAACTTTCTACAAATATACCAACTTTCCTTCGAGCTAGAAGCCATTACCAGATGTAAAACTCCGTTACACTAACCCATGACCAACCAACCGGTTAGCCACCTAGTCAAAGCCCCCCGCGGCTGCACTGCAAGGAAGGACTTCAGAGTTAAATTCACACTCATCCAGAGGGTTTATAACGAAACAATAAACGCATCAACCAGATAATACTTGTTGAAGATTTTACGTTTATCTAAATCAGGTGTCTGTAAATGTTTTCAAGACCATGTTTTCTCGAAGTTAATTTGAACAATGAAGACATAAACAATAGATTGTACAATTTATTGTCTGGATTCAACTCATCAGGTGCATACTGCATAATTCACACAACATAAACTAAAGCAATAAGATAAATCCTTCAATCTGAAACACATCTCACACATATTCCCACAGTAACTTAAATCGTCTACCAGGGTAATTTTAAACTGACTCATCATCTCACCTCATCTCATCTTGTTCCTCTTATACTTTGCGGTGTCGAGGTGAAGCACAAACAGCGTGAGAGTGCCCGATTATGGGCTTCATGTATCGATATTCCCGTGGACTCTGCTATTCCCTCTGTTCTTCGTTTACGTGGCCGGCCTTTTCCTCTGCTTCCATCTGGTCTGTACATCATTGCTTGTTGTCGTATACTATTAGTTGGTAACCTAGTTACACGCCAAGCCATTTTACTTGCTGTCTTCGAATAAAACATAGCGCTGCTATAACCCCCACTTTAGTCCTGATTTCTTCATTTCTGGTTCTATCTCTTCTTGTTACATTGAGTATTCTTCTCAGGAATCTCATTTATGATGTAGTAATTGTTCTGTTCTTTGTTTCTGTCATTGTCCAGATTTGGCATTGGTAGCATAGAATTGGTACCATATCTTTTTGTTTGCACAAATTTCGCTTTACTATATGAATAGCTTCCGCTATCTTTAACATGTGTCCATGTTGTGTGTTAACACATGTGTTAATACATGAAAAGCATTGTTTCTACAAATCACTCCGCCGATATTTTTTTGGTTCTTTGCTTTAGAATCAACTTGCAGCTGAAGATGTGGAAGTCGGTGATCATCTTCCCGGCGGTGTTCGTTATCACATTTAACTGTCATGCGGTGACGTCACAAGCAGGAACTACAGGGCACATTGAAGCTATCGTCAAGGGTCGATGTTACAACTACAGATTTGCCAGATCCCCTGGACTAGTTCCCATGTAATACCCCTATTGGATATAATAGTTCTTCTTCTTCTTCTTCTTCTTCTTCTTCTTCTTCTTCTTCTTCTTCTTCTTCTTCTTCTTCTTCTTCTTCTTCTTCTTCTTCTTCTTCTTCTTCTTTTGTTCGCCTGAAATATGTCTATAACTGCAAATATATTGGATATAATAGCACTGTAACACATTTGTTAAAAATGATCATCCTTTCATTTAGAGACTGCAAGTCCTATGCAGAAAGATTGAAATTATACTCAGCCCCTAATGACTGTTCGTGATTTATTGGTCAGTTGTTAGTTCAGTAGTTTGCATTCCCGTCTGAACGAGAAGTTAACATTTAAGCCAAGCAGTAATAACCTATGTTATATACATTATCTGTTTAACAGTCCTGCTACAGGTGTGGTAGTCAAGGTACTTTTATAGTAGCCCTGTTATAGATGTGGTAGTCAAGGTGCTTGTATAGTAGCCCTGTTATAGATGTGGTTGTCGAGGTACCTGTATAGTAGCCCCGTTATAGATGTGGTTGTCAAGGTACTTGTATAGTAGCCCTTTTACAGGTATTGTAGTCAAGGTACCTGTATAGTAGCCCTGTTATAGATGTGGTACTCAAGGTACCTGTATAGTAGCCCTGTTATAGATGTGGTAGTCAAGGTGCATGTATAGTAACCCTGTTACAGGTGTTGTAGTCAAGGTACATGTATAGTAGCCCTGTTATAGATGTTGTACTCAAGGTACATGTATAGTAGCCCTGTTATAGATGTTGTACTCAAGGTACATGTATAGTAGCCCTGTTACAGGTGTTGTAGTCAAGGTACATGTATAGTAGCCTGTTATAGATGTAGCAGTAAAGGTACTTGTCTAGTAGCCCTGTTATAGATGTGGTTGTCAAGGTACCTGTATAGTAGCCCTGTTATAGATGTGGTTGTCAAGGTACCTGTATAGTAGCCCTGTAATAAATGTGGTTGTCAAGGTACCTGTATAGTAGCCCTGTTATAGATGTGGTTGTCATGGTACCTGTATAGTAGCCCTGTTATAGATGTGGTTGTCAAGGTACCTGTATAGTAGCCCTGTTATAGATGTGGTTGTCAAGGTACCTGTATAGTAGCAATGTTATAAATGTGGTAGCCAAGGTACTTGTCTACTACCCTGTTACATGTATTGTAGTCATGGTACTTGCATCGTAGCCCTGTTATAGATGTGGTAGTCAAGTACCTGTATAGTAACCCTGTTATAGATGTGGTTGTCAAGGTACCAGTATAGTAGCCCTGTTATAGATGTGGTTGTCAAGGTACTTGTATAGTAGCCCTTTTACAGGTATTGTAGTCAAGGTACTTGTATAGTAGCCCTGTTATAGATGTGATAGTCAAGGTACCTGTATAGTAGCCCTGTTACAGGTGTGATAGTCAAAGTACTTGTCTAGTAGCCCTGTTATAGATGTGGTTGTCAAGGTACCTGTATAGTAGCCCTGTTATAAATGTGGTAGCCAGGGTACTTGTCTACTAGCCCTGTTACAGGTATTGTAGTCAAGATACTTGCATCGTAGCCCTGTTATAGATGTGGTAGTCAAGGTACTTGTCTAGTAGCCCTGTTATAGATGTGGTAGTCAAGGTACTTTCTAGTAGCACTGTTATAGATGTGGTAGTCGAGGTATCTGCATAGTATCCCTGTTACAGGTGTGGTAGTCAAGGTACATGTATAGCAGCCCTGTTACAGGTGTTGTTGTCAAGGTACTTGTCTAGCAG
Source organism: Cepaea nemoralis (assembly GCA_014155875.1). Taxonomy (NCBI): domain Eukaryota; kingdom Metazoa; phylum Mollusca; class Gastropoda; order Stylommatophora; family Helicidae; genus Cepaea; species Cepaea nemoralis. Next base: position 12,202 of record JACEFZ010020855.1, on the reverse strand, counting down.
CCTTGTTACAGGTGTGGTAGTAAAGGTACTTGTCTAGTAGCCCTGTTATAGATGTGGTAGTCAAGGTAATTAGTCAGGTCTTAGTCATATATGATTGAGCTACCGTATGACAGTAGACGGTACTACCTGCTTTCTGTCAGCGCCGAATGTTGGGCGGCGCTTACCAAACCCGACACCCCACATTGTTCCAACGGCTTCGGGCGGAAGAGAGCAATTGGGAGGGTATAAGCCTTATCCTGGTGCGAGGAAATGCAACCCAAAGACATAATAGTCATGGCAGGGCAGACCAGGCGCTAAGCCTTGGTTGGCAGCTGGTCTAGGACCGAAGCTCCGACAGGCGGACAGTTAGAGCATTGCTTTGCTGATCCGGCAGCTTCTGCGGCTTGTCTTGTTCCAGGTGTATAGGTGCTAACTTTCCTCTGTAGTGAACTAGGCAGGCCGAGAGAGGGATCATGCTGCATGGGCAACACATGGTTTCTTTATTTTAGCCCAGGCTTTGTGCTATGGAGAGGCAATAACTCCACCCCTGGTCTTAACCGGTCACGGAATCAAAGCGAGAGGCAACTGTTACGGGTTATAAGTCCTTGTCAGTTGGCGTAGACATGGGGCGCCACGCGTTGCCTCTGACGGTGGGAGACACCTACAGGTGTCACTGATCAGCTACCGCCCGCCTCAAGCTGGGCAGCCCCCGGCCAATTGGGTGCTGATCCGCCACAGCCTGCCTGCTTCAATGGGTGCTTGGGGCTAGGACAAAATCTGAATCGCAGGCTGTAAAACCAATGCACCAGGTACTAATAAAAAGAATAATAGAAACCTCAAGCTACGGCTTGCAACCTGGAACGTAAGAACCATGTGTCCAGGATTTTCCACTGACTTGACAAATATTGACGATGTGAGAAAAACGGCTGTGATTGATGCTGAACTCAATCGTCTTAACATTGATATTGCTGGCCTGCAGGAGACTCGCCTCGCTGAGGAAGGGTCACTCAGGGAAAACAATTACACCTTTTTTGGAAGGTAGAGGGCAGGCAGAAAATAGGGAACATGGTGTGGGCTTTGCAGTGAAGAATTCGCTACTGGGAATGATTGATATCCCAGCTGGAGGTAATGAAAGATTATTATCCCTGCGCTTGGCAACCTCTTGTGGATTTGCCACCATTATCACTGCATATGCACCGACACTCGCTTCCTCTGATGATGTGAAGGATACGTTCTATGAGCAGCTAGACTCTGTGATCAAGGCAGTTCCAAAATCCGACTACATTTATATGCTCGGTGATTTCAATGCTCGTGTGGGCAAGGACTCGAGTTCATGGCCAGTGTGCCTTGGAAAATACAACATCGGTCGCATGAATGATAATGGGCAAAGGCTGCTGGAGCATTGCACTAGAAATGACCTATGTATTACAAACTCCTTTTTTAAAACAAAAGAGCTGCATAAGGTCACATGGAAACATCCAAGATCCGGCCATTGGCATCAGCTGGACTTCATTATCACACGGAGACAACATCTGAACCATACATCATTAACTCGAAGTTACCACAGTGCTGACTGTGATACAGATCATTCTTTGGTTGTTGCAAGGGTTAGACTGAGACCAAAGAGAATCTACACAGCTAAACACAAATCTAGCCCCAGGATTAATATTATTAACACTCACGATCCTGGAAAGTGCTTTGAATTTCAACAGCAACTTGAAGACGCTTTCACTGATACATCAGAAAATTGTATAGTAAATGATAAATGGAGTAAACTTAAGGAAACTATTTATAAAACAGCGGTAGGGGTTTACGGCACTGTGGATCATAAGAGGCAGGACTGGTTTGCGGCAAACAGCCAGATACTGCAGCCCTTGATTGATAAAAAGAAGATAGCTCTCTTAAGAAACAAGGAAAGACCAACGCGTAACACTCTGAGTGAGCTGAAGCAAGCTAGGAAGGATGTGCAAAAGGCTGCCAGGCAGTGTGCGAATGACTATTGGATCAAGTTATGTGAGTCCATTCAAATCGCAAGTGATAAGGGAAACATCAGAAGCATGTATGAAGGGATAAAGAAAGCCTGTGGTCCAATGATCAAAAGAAGTGCACCGCTGAAAACCTTGACTGGAGAAATCATCACTGATAAGAAACAGCAGATGGATAGATGGGTCGAGCACTATTTAGAGCTTTACTCAAGTGAGACCAAAGCTAGCGGATGATGCCCTCAACGCCATAGAGGCCCTGCCAACTCTTGACCACCTGGACACACTTCCCACCATAACAGAAGTTAAGTGTGCTATAAATGAGCTTGCGTCTGGCAAGGCTCCAGGTAAGGATGGGATTCCAATAGAGGTAATCAGGAGTGGGCAAGACACACTCACTCTACAGATCCACCAGCTAATAGAGCTATGCTGGCGAGAAGGACAAGTCCCACAGGACTTCAAAGATTCAAACATCATAACGCTGTACAAGAACAAGGGCGATCGGAGCGACTGTAACAACTATAGGGGTATCTCACTTCTGTGTATTGTTGGGAAAGTATTTGCCAGAATTATTCTGCGCAGACTTCAAGTCCTGGGAGATCAAGTCTACCCCGAATCACAGTGCGGCTTCCGTCAGAACCGGTCTACCATTGATATGATATTCTCATTGCGACAGATGCAAGAAAAATGCCGGGAACAAAATCAGCCACTGTTTATTGCCTTCATCGACCTCACAAAGGCATTCGATTTGGTCAGTCGTGAGGGTCTGTTCAAAGCACTAAAGAAGATTGGCTGCCCACCAACTCTTCTGTCCATTGTGGAATCGTTCCACACAGGCATGAAGGGTATAATCAAGTTTGATGGCTCAACTTCAGAAGAGTTTGAAATCAAGAGTGGAGTTAAGCAAGGTTGTGTACTATCCCCCACCCTCTTTGGGATATACTTTTCACTTCTACTGAAATATGCCTTTCGTGATCAGGATGCCGGTATATACATTCACTCACGCTCAGATGGTGGCCTCTATAATGCTCAGAGATTGAAGGCCAAGACCAAAATTAGGAGGGTACTAATCAGAGAGTTGCTTTTTGCGGATGATGCTGCGATTACGACCCACTCTGAGGAAGAATTACAACATCTACTATCTGCATTCTCCAATGCTTGTTCTGAATTTGGTTTAACAATTAACAAAAAGAAGACACAGATTATGTCACAAGGTGCACATGGTGTACCATCAATCTTTATTGACGACGCCGAACTGGAGATAGTAGACCATTTTACATATCTAGGATCAGAGGTAAATAGCAAATTATCCCTCGATCAGGAAATCAACATCAGGATTGGCAAGGCAGCAACAACAATGAACATGTTAGCAAAAAGAGTCTGGGAGAACAGGAAGCTTACTGCCAAAACAAAAGTCCTCGTCTACCAAGCCTGTGTCCTTAGTACTCTTCTTTATGGCAGTGAAACCTGGACAACTTACTCACGCCAAGAGAAACGTTTAAACAGCTTTCATATGCGGTGTCTGCGAAGAATACTTGGTATTAAGTGGCAAGACAAAATCACAAATACTGAAGTATTGGAAAGATCAGGTTGTGTGACGGTGTATTCCATGCTCAGTCTTCGTAGACTTAGATGGATAGGACATGTTAGGAGGATGGATGATGGTAGAATACCAAAGGACATCTTTTTTGGTGAATTACAGACGGGTAGGAGATCTCAGGGTCGGCCTCTACTACGATACAAAGATGTGTGTAAGCGGGACATGATTGATACAGGCATGATATATTGATATACATTGGGAGCAAGTCGCCGCTGAACGTGTTGCATGGAGGACAACTATCAGAAATGGAATAAAGACAAAGGAGAAAATGATTGCAGATAAAGCACACACAGAGCGTGAGAGACGTAAGATGGTGCACAATGGTGGAAATGACCATGTTTTCACATGCATATACTGTGGGCAAACATTTGCAGCAAGAATTGGCCTTACCAGCCACACTCGCCACCGCCATGGGTCGTAGTTATTAAGCCTTTTTGAAGCACAGTGTATCAAACTATCGTCTGTCAAGACGGAAAGGTGCCAATGAGTCAAGGTACATGTATAGTAGCCCTGTTACAGGTGTGATAGTCAAGGTACCTGTCTCGTAGCCCTATTACAGATGGTAGTCAATGTAAATAACCCCTTTTCACACTTTGCGTTTTCCTGGTTAAGGACTCATATTTCTATACAGCAAGTTGGCACTCCTGGAGTGATGTGATCAGTATTTCTATATAACAAGTTGGCACACCAGGAGTGATGTGATCAGTATTTCTATATAGCAAGTTGGCACTCCAGGAGTGATGTGATATAGCAAGTTGGCACTCCAGGAGTGATGTGATCAGTATTTCTATATAGCAAGTTGGCACTCCAGGAGTGATGTGATCAGTATTTCTATATAGCAAGTTGGCACTCTAGCAGTGATGTGATCAGTATTTCTATATAGCAAGTCGGCACTCCAGGAGTGATGTGATATAGCAAGTCGGCACTCCAGGAGTGATGTGATCAGTATTTCTATATAACAAGTTGGCACTCCAGCAGTGATATGATCAGTATTTCTATATAGTAAGTTGGCACTCCATGAGTTATGTGATCAGTATTTCTATATAGCAAGTTGGCACAGCAGGAGTGATGTGATCAGTATTTCTATATAGCAAGTTGGCACACCAGGAGTGATGTGATCAGTATTTCTATATAGCAAGTTGGCACTCCAGGATTGATGTGATCAGTATTTCTATATAGCAAGTTGGCACACCAGGAGTGATGTGATCAGTATTTCTATATAGTAAGTTGGCACTCCAGGAGTGATGTGATCAGTATTTCTATATAGTAAGTTGGCACTCCATGAGTTATGTGATCAGTATTTCTATATAGCAAGTTGGCACTCCAGGAGTGATGTGATCAGTATTTCTATATAGCAAGTTGGCACTCCAGGAGTGATATGATCAGTATTTCTATATAGCAAGTTGGCACTCCAGCAGTGATATGATAAGTATTTCTATATAGCAAGTTGGCACTCCAGGAGTGATGTGATATAGCAAGTTGGCACTCCAGGAGTGATGTGATATTGCAAGTTGGCACTCCAGCAGTGATATGATCAGTATTTCTATATAGCAAGTCGGCACTCCAGGAGTGATGTGATATAGCAAGTTGGCACTCCAGCAGTGATATGATATAGCAAGTTGGCACTCCAGCAGTGATATGATCAGTATTTCTATATAGCAAGTCGGCACTCCAGGAGTGATGTGATATAGCAAGTTGGCACTCCAGGAGTGTTGTCATATAGCAAGTCGGCACTCCTGGAGTGATGTGATATAGCAAGTCGGCACTCCCGGAGTGATGTGATATAGCAAGTTGGCACTCCAGGAGTGATGTGATATAGCAAGTTGGCACTCCAGGAGTGATGTGATATAGCAAGTTGGCACTCCAGGAGTGATGTGATATAGCAAGTTGGCACTCCAGGAGTTATGTGATATAGCAAGTTGGCACTCCAGCAGTGATATGATCAGTATTTCTATATAGCAAGTTGGCACTCCAGGAGTGATGTGATATAGCAAGTTGGCACTCCAGGGGTGATGTTATATAGCAAGTTGGCACTCCAGCAGTGATATGATCAGTATTTCTATATAGCAAGTTGGCACTCCAGCAGTGATATGATCAGTATTTCTATATAGCAAGTTGGCACTCCAGGAGTGATGTGATATAGCAAGTTGGCACTCCAGGAGTGATGTGATATTGCAAGTTGGCACTCCAGCAGTGATATGATCAGTATTTCTATATAGCAAGTCGGCACTCCAGGAGTGATGTGATATAGCAAGTTGGCACTCCAGCAGTGATATGATATAGCAAGTTGGCACTCTAGCAGTGATATGATCAGTATTTCTATATAGCAAGTCGGCACTCCAGGAGTGATGTGATATAGCAAGTTGGCACTCCAGGAGTGTTGTGATATAGCAAGTCGGCACTCCTGGAGTGATGTGATATAGCAAGTCGGCACTCCCGGAGTGATGTGATATAGCAAGTTGGCACTCCAGGAGTGATGTGATATAGCAAGTTGGCACTCCAGGAGTGATGTGATATAGCAAGTTGGCACTCCAGCAGTGATATGATCAGTATTTCTATATAGTAAGTTGGCACTCCAGGAGTGATGTGATCAGTATTTCTATATAGCAAGTCGGCACTCCAGGAGTGATGTGATATAGCAAGTTGGCACTCCAGCAGTGATATGATATAGCAAGTTGGCACTCCAGCAGTGATATGATCAGTATTTCTATATAGCAAGTCGGCACTCCAGGAGTGATGTGATATAACAAGTTGGCAATCCAGGAGTGATGTGATATAGCAAGTCGGCACTCCAGGAGTGATGTGATATAGCAAGTTGGCACTCCAGCGGTGATATGATCAGTATTTCTATATAGTAAGTTGGCACTCCAGGAGTGATGTGATATAGCAAGTCGGCACTCCAGGAGTGATGTGATATAGCAAGTTGGCACTCCAGGAGTGTTGTGATATAGCAAGTCGGCACTCCTGGAGTGATGTGATATAGCAAGTCGGCACTCCCGGAGTGATGTGATATAGCAAGTTGGCACTCCAGGAGTGATGTGATATAGCAAGTTGGCACTCCAGGAGTGATGTGATATAGCAAGTTGGCACTCCAGCAGTGATATGATCAGTATTTCTATATAGTAAGTTGGCACTCCAGGAGTGATGTGATCAGTATTTCTATATAGCAAGTCGGCACTCCAGGAGTGATGTGATATAGCAAGTTGGCACTCCAGCAGTGATATGATATAGCAAGTTGGCACTCCAGCAGTGATATGATCAGTATTTCTATATAGCAAGTCGGCACTCCAGGAGTGATGTGATATAACAAGTTGGCAATCCAGGAGTGATGTGATATAGCAAGTCGGCACTCCAGGAGTGATGTGATATAGCAAGTTGGCACTCCAGCGGTGATATGATCAGTATTTCTATATAGTAAGCTGGCACTCCAGGAGTGATGTGATCAGTATTTCTATATAGCAAGTCGGAACTCCAGGAGTTATGTGATCAGTATTTCTATATAGCAAGTCGGAACTCCAGGAGTTATGTGATCAGTATTTCTATATAGCAAGTCGGAACTCCAGGAGTTATGTGATCAGTATTTCTATATAGCAATTCGGCACTCCAGGAGTTATGTGATATAGCAAGTCCAGGAGTCGACGTGACATAACATGTTGGCACTCCAGGAGTGATGTGATCAGTATTTCTATATAGCAAGTCGGCACTCCAGGAGTTATGTGATATAGCAAGTCGGCATTCCAGGAGTTATGTGATATAGCAAGTTGGCACTCCAGGAGTGACGTGACATAGCAAGTTGGCACTCCAGGAGTGACGTGACATAGCAAGTTTGGCACTCCAGGAGTGACGTGACATAGCAAGTTGGCACTCCAGGAGTGATGTGATCAGTATTTCTATATAGCAAGTCGGCACTCCAGGAGTGACGTGACATAGCAAGTTGGCACTCCAGGAGTGATGTGATCAGTATTTCTATATAGCAAGTTGGCACTCCAGGAGTGACGTGATCAGTATTTCTATATAACAAGTTGGCACTCCAGGAGTGATGTGATATAGCAAGTTGGCACTCCAGGAGTGATGTGATCAGTATTCAGCTAGTCGCTTGTACTCCCCCTAAGAATTCCTGCTGGAACTAGGAGCTCGGGTCAATAAAAGAAATTCCCGTCTCGATTTGTATTCGGATATAAGACCACCGACGCCAACATTCCAGCGTGGTAACTACTGCTCCACCGCGCCTCCTTAATAAAAATGGTAGCTATATACTATCCCTGTTAAATTTGTATTTACTTATTGTCACATGCCTGTGTTCAGTGGCATTAAGGTGAGTGGCCGTACAATATAAACAGTTCACGAGGTGAAAGGGCATTCACCGGAAAGAAAATATAAGGAGATAAACGGGGTTGGGTGTAAGGTAGAGGGGCTGCAAGAAGGGGCAGACAGTTGGAGCAGTGAGGTTGTGTGTTATGTGGGAGGGAATGTGGGGCATAGAATTGTTTAAAAAGACAGGGACAAAGATTGACGGGGAGTTGAGGTTGAAACTCCGAGCTGAGAGGGAGTTGAGTGTAGACCAGACCAGGAGAAGGTCGTGGTCTGATAAAGTGAAGAATTGTGACGGAGTTTGGAAGATAACTCCGCACTGTGGGTTCCAGGGATAGTGAGTGGAATTCGAGACCCATAGTGGGTTACTTTGAGTCGGGCCTAGAGAGAGGCTAGTATACCTGTCGTGTGGGACGAGATTTTAGTAGCCTTGAGAGGCAATGTTATTCGAAGTGTTCCATTGGGATGGAGATATATTCTTAGAGAATTATTGTTCCTGGATTTATATGCTACATGTGTCTGTGTTAATTCAGAATTAAAGGAATATTATGTGCGCAAATTAACGCTTGTTCACTGACTGGTGTTTGGTGGTGATGCTTCTTGATTAATCTGTTGTTCAACATCACATTGTTACAAGGACATACCCTAGACACAACCATAGCCACTCTATCTGTCACTTAGTCAACATTCACTTTGTGTCAGAGAAGATTTCTGGGAGGCTTCGTCGATTAGAAAGAACACTAACATCAGAGACATTAGTCGGATGCCCAATTACAACAACAATAATGAGAGCTCTCCTGTCAAGAATAAACACCATTTTCAGCAGACAAAGCATTTCAAAAGTGTCGGAGAATTAATACAGAGTCCACGAGAAACCAGGTAAAAATATCATTTCTCACTCGGAGGGGGGAGAGGAGACGGGGAAAGACTGTCCACGATATAAACACTGGTGTTTCTCCTGTGCGGGAATTGGCTAGCGGAGAGTTCACGAAAGGCCACCACAGGTAAAACCATTGCCCACCCTGAGAGGGAGAGGGGACAGCGGGGTTTACTCACAGTACACAGACAAGGTTTTGCGCTGCTGAGAGAGCTGTCTGGAGGATAGCGGACAATAAGTCGGCGCTGTTGAGGACAGATTGTTCACGAAAAATAGACAGGCGCCAAAGGTGAAGGTCAGGTGAACTTGTGGACAGCGAGTGTGTGTGTACGGCGTTTTCAGAGTTCGGCGCAGATAATAAGACGGAAAGAGGCGCCAGGGGAGTTACGAGGGTAATTCATGGTTAAAAACTCGCCAGGAGGAGGGGAGTTATAGGAGTAAAGTGTGGGGAACACACAAATGTGACAATCGTTGCTCCACAGAAAAGTAAGAGTTTCTGCACGGATTATTGTGATAAAGAGAAACAGAGATGACCAGCGGGTTCAAGGCCGTGGACAATGGAATTTTACTGAGAAATTGTCCAGAGTAGAACGAGATATAAACACGTTGTTTTCTACTGAAACTAGGATTTGCGTTTAACGTCTTTGTATGTGTGTCATCATCGAGAAACAAACCACAACAGTCATTCAGGTGCCGTCTTCGCAAGTTTGAGCGCATTTATTCACCAAAAAAGTCTTGCAAAACGGATTTAAAGCGCGTGATCATTTTCTGCCATTCGTTGGTTTAACCTGGTCAGCAACAGTGAAACCATACCATCACTTCAAAGCGACAATGACTACGCAGATAAACATTCATTGATTTTAAAGGTATTTTCGGCTCCCCAAAACGCGACGAAAACCCAATATTTCTGGCAAAACAAGAGCGTTCACATACATTATACAATCACAGGCCAACTCTACAGGGAGGGTTACAAAAACATACGACTGTGTAGAGGAAAAAGGGGTTGGGATAATTATCATCATCTTCAACTTTTACGAAGTCGAAAATCGTTTTTCACCACGTCAACAAAAAGTGACCCAAAGCATCAGAACATTTAAATTTTATTGTGGGAATCAAAAGTCGTTTAAACCTTTTTAAAAAGTAAAGGACAAAAAATTTCCAGGCGATTTCGGGGCACTATTTTAAAAAAAAAATAAGGATTTTTGTAAGATTCTACCATCACATTGGTGGCGGCAACCTTTTTGCTTCTTTTGTTTCATCTCCTAAGTATTTTTGTTGTTGTGCTTTATGAAATTTTTGTATTGTCCAGTTTTCGTTATAAGTAGGATATTTTTGCATTGTTCTCAAAAATGGGGAGAGGCGCAAAGGGTAAAATTTGTCTAGGAAATTGTATGTTGTTGAGGACACTGACGAGTCAGTTTTTTTTGTGCTGTGGCATTGGGTCGTCTCGACATTATACCCGGTGCCCAAGTGTCTACGTCAGATCTATGTACATTATTCATTTTAATTTGTTTTTTTTACTGTTTTCTTTTTTCTGTTACTTTATAATTTTTGAGTTCTTTGGATATATGGTAGGGTGTAATTCTTATGTAATATAGTTTCTATCTAGATGGTATTTGTCATTTTATATTATGCGCACGGTAGGGTCTTTCATGGGCAGTTTATGTCAGTGGTTTTTATTCTATGTAATCATCCGTCTGCGTTTCCCCGGCCTAGGGTGTCTAGCGTTTAATATTTGGCATTTTGGGTGGTATCATTCATTTGTGTATGTTATGTATTTTAAAAACTTTTTCCGGGAATTGCTCTACAGTTATTTTTTATATATGGGATAAAATAACGAGGGAGTATAGTTAATATTCCCCTAAATTACCTAGTGTTTATAGAGTGACGGGGTTGAGTACAAGTGTATTGTAGCCTACGGATTTACGTACACAGGGAGGGGGTTTTACTTAGGGAAGTGACCAAAGACTAAAAGCAGAGCTGTACATTTATATTTGGCTGATTCACAGCAACGTGCCCCAAGTACAAGATGCCTACGTTAATGGATTATATTTAAGCAGGTGAAAGAATAGGCCGAAAAGGGAAAGATTTCAGGAGTATGCAGAAAGCGAAAGAACAAAAGCGACGGGAAAAAGAGAGGCATAATGAACGCGAGGCAAAGCGTTTTCAGGAAGAGAAGAGACGCAAGTAAAAATAGCTGAAATTTGGGAAAAAAAGCGTCTACAGGAAGAGACCCCAAGTAAAACTAGCTGAAAAAGGGGAAAAAAGCGTCTACAGGAAGAGACACAAGTAAAAATAGCAAATGGAAAAAAAAACGTCTACAGAAAGTAAAGTTAGTGAAATTTGAAAAAAAGCGTCTAAAAGGAAAAGACACAAGTTAAAAATAGGGGGGAAAAGGAAAAAAAAAACGTCTACAGGAAGTTTAAAATTAGGTGAAATAGAAAAAAAAAGGGCTACAGGAAGGACACAAAGTAAAAACTAGCTGAAAGGAAAACAAACGTCTACGGAAAATAAAGTTTTTGCTTTAAATGGAAAATTTAGAAAGAGGGAAAACAAGTGCCCGATGCAAAAATGAATGAGTTAAGAAAACTAGAAATATCTTTGAAAGGTCAAAATGAGGGAAAACAGAAGACCGTGCAGTCGTCACAGAGATTAAAAAATGCAAAACTTTAAAGGGCCGAGAAACCTTGAAACTTTTCTTGACAGTTTTCAGGCCAATCAGCGAAAGTTTTTAGGCTCCCCCCCAAGAACAGTATGCTATTTTGGGCTAGGGGAGTTCTAACGGGCAAGGCATAGACCCCCTGTTCAATTTTTTCCCGTAGAAAAAAGGAACAAAACACTATCTTTCGTTTAAAAGTTTTCTTTAAAAAAGTTCCAAAATAACGGAGCATGGATAAGGGCAAAGTTTAGACGTTAGTTTCCGAGACAAATCAAGATTTCACAGACTTTGTTAACACGTAAAAAACATTTTAAAAAAGGTGGGGCTTGCAGAATAGGGAAAGATTTTAATAAATTAGTGGGTTAAGTTAAGAGACAAGGTAGTATCGCTGCAATTCTAATTTAGTGGCGTTCTTTTAGGAAACGGAAGCCAAAGGGGCAAGACCCCAAGTTCAGTTAGGGCAAAAAATTTATGACTGGCCCTCCTAAACAGTTTATTGGGAAAAAAAATGAGTGAGGAAAAAGTCTGTGCAGCGTCACCCAAACCGGACCCAATCCAGCATTAAAAACAAGGGGGAAAAGTGTGGATTAGCACAAAAAAAGGTGAGCAACAAGAACTTCAAGATAATGGTTTCCCCAGGAAAACAAAAGTTTTAGGTAGGACCCGGGTTTCCCATATAGAAAAGGGGAAATTTTCCCGAGGGCGTCCAAATTTGGGGGAAGGGGTGGAATTGTGGGGGCGGAGGGCAAAAAAGGGGAGATTTGATGCAAACCACCGATTGGGCCCAACGAAAA
>JACEFZ010020854.1:0-12164 GCA_014155875.1 Cepaea nemoralis | reverse complement strand
CTCTCCCTCCTCTTCTCCTCTCTTCTCCTCCTCCCTCCTCCTCTTTCCCTTCCTTTCCTCCCTACCTCCTCCCTTCTCCTCCTCCCTCCTTCTCCCACCCCTCTACTCTCCCCCTCCTTCCCCTTTCCTCCTTCTCTAATCCCTCCTCCTCCTACCCCATTCCTCCCATCTCATTCCGTCACTGATCCCGTCCCACCCCCTCCCTACCCCACCTCCACCCCCGACCCCTCCCCCCTCCACATTTAACCAAGACAGACAGACAGACAGATAGTCAGGAACGGGATCAATATGACTACTTATATGATTAAACGACATGCTCTCCACCAGGGCGGCAGGGCAGACAGACAAAAGACAGACAGACAGACAGACAGACAGACCAGACAGACAGACAGGACCAGACAGACAGACAGACAGACAGACCAGACAGACAGACAGACCAGACAGACCAGACAGACCAGACAGACCAGACAGACCAGACAGACCAGACAGACCAGACAGACCAGACAGACCAGACAGACCAGACAGACCAGACAGACCAGACAGACCAGACAGACCAGACAGACCAGACAGACCAGACAGACCAGACAGACCAGACAGACCAGACAGACCAGACAGACCAGACAGACCAGACAGACCAGACAGACCAGACAGACCAGACAGACCAGACAGACCAGACAGACCAGACAGACCAGACAGACCAGACAGACCAGACAGACCAGACAGACCAGACAGACCAGACAGACCAGGCAGACCAGACAGACCAGACAGACCAGACAGACCAGACAGACCAGGCAGACCAGACAGACCAGACAGACCAGACAGACCAGACAGACCAGGCAGACCAGACAGACCAGACAGACCAGACAGACCAGACAGACCAGGCAGACCAGACAGACCAGGCAGACCAGACAGACCAGGCAGACCAGACAGACCAGGCAGACCAGACAGACCAGACAGACCAGACAGACCAGACAGACCAGACAGACCAGACAGACCAGACAGACCAGACAGACCAGACAGACCAGACAGACCAGACAGACCAGACAGACCAGACAGACCAGACAGACCAGACAGACCAGACAGACCAGACAGACCAGACAGACCAGACAGACCAGACAGACCAGACAGACCAGACAGACCAGACAGACCAGACAGACCAGACAGACCAGACAGACCAGACAGACCAGACAGACCAGACAGACCAGACAGACCAGACAGACCAGACAGACCAGACAGACCAGACAGACCAGACAGACCAGACAGACCAGACAGACCAGACAGACCAGACAGACCAGACAGACCAGACAGACCAGACAGACCAGACAGACCAGACAGACCAGACAGACCAGACAGACCAGACAGACCAGACAGACCAGACAGACCAGACAGACCAGACAGACCAGACAGACCAGACAGACCAGACAGACCAGACAGACCAGACAGACCAGACAGACCAGACAGACCAGACAGACCAGACAGACCAGACAGACCAGACAGACCAGACAGACCAGACAGACCAGACAGACCAGACAGACCAGACAGACCAGACAGACCAGACAGACCAGACAGACCAGACAGACCAGACAGACCAGACAGACCAGACAGACCAGACAGACCAGACAGACCAGACAGACCAGACAGACCAGACAGACCAGACAGACCAGACAGACCAGACAGACCAGACAGACCAGACAGACCAGACAGACCAGACAGACCAGACAGACCAGACAGACCAGACAGACCAGACAGACCAGACAGACCAGACAGACCAGACAGACCAGACAGACCAGACAGACCAGACAGACCAGACAGACCAGACAGACCAGACAGACCAGACAGACCAGACAGACCAGACAGACCAGACAGACCAGACAGACCAGACAGACCAGACAGACCAGACAGACCAGACAGACCAGACAGACCAGACAGACCAGACAGACCAGACAGACCAGACAGACCAGACAGACCAGACAGACCAGACAGACCAGACAGACCAGACAGACCAGACAGACCAGACAGACCAGACAGACCAGACAGACCAGACAGACCAGACAGACCAGACAGACCAGACAGACCAGACAGACCAGACAGACCAGACAGACCAGACAGACCAGACAGACCAGACAGACCAGACAGACCAGACAGACCAGACAGACCAGACAGACCAGACAGACCAGACAGACCAGACAGACCAGACAGACCAGACAGACCAGACAGACCAGACAGACCAGACAGACCAGACAGACCAGACAGACCAGACAGACCAGACAGACCAGACAGACCAGACAGACCAGACAGACCAGACAGACCAGACAGACCAGACAGACCAGACAGACCAGACAGACCAGACAGACCAGACAGACCAGACAGACCAGACAGACCAGACAGACCAGACAGACCAGACAGACCAGACAGACCAGACAGACCAGACAGACCAGACAGACCAGACAGACCAGACAGACCAGACAGACCAGACAGACCAGACAGACCCGACAGACCAGACAGACCAGACAGACCAGACAGACCAGACAGACCAGACAGACCAGACAGACCAGACAGACCAGACAGACCAGACAGACCAGACATACCAGACAGACCAGACAGACCAGACAGACCAGACAGACCGACAGACCAGACAGACCAGACAGACCCGACAGGACCAGGACAGACCAGACAGACCAGACAGACCAGACAGACCAGACAGACCAGACAGACCAGACAGACCAGACAGACCAGACAGACCAGACAGACCAGACAGACCAGACAGACCAGACAGACCAGACAGACCCGACAGACCCGACAGACCCGACAGACCCGACAGACCCGACGGACCAGACAGACCAGACAGACCAGACAGACCAGACAGACCCGACAGACCAGACAGACCAGACAGACCAGACAGACCAGACAGACCAGACAGACCAGACAGACCAGACAGACCGACAGACCAGACAGACCAGACAGACACGACAGGACCAGACAGACCAGACAGACCAGACAGACCAGACAGACCAGACAGACCCGACAGACCGACAGACCATACAGACCAGACAGACCCGACAGACCCGACAGACCCGACAGACCCGACAGACCCGACAGACCCGACAGACCCGACAGACCGACAGACCCGACAGACCGACAGACCCGACAGACCCGACAGACCCGACAGACCCGACAGACCCGACAGACCCGACAGACCCGACAGACCGACAGACCCGACAGACCCGACAGACCCGACAGACCCGACAGACCCGACAGACCCGACAGACCCGACAGACCCGACAGACCCGACAGACCGACAGACCCGACAGACCCGACAGACCCGACAGACCCGACAGACCCGACAGACCCGACAGACCGACAGACCCGACAGACCCGACAGACCCGACAGACCCGACAGACCCGACAGACCCGACAGACCCGACAGACCCGACAGACCCGACAGACCCGACAGACCCGACAGACCCGACAGACCGACAGACCCGACAGACCCGACAGACCCGACAGACCCGACAGACCCGACAGACCGACGCCCAGAACCCGACAGACCCGACAGACCAGACAGACCAGACAGACCAGACAGACCAGACAGACCAGGACAGACCAGACAGACCAGACAGGACCAGAAAGACCAGACAGACCAGACAGACCAGACAGACCAGACAGACCAGACAGACCAGACAGACCAGACAGACCAGACAGACCAGACAGACCAGACCAGACCAGACAGACCAGACAGACCAGACAGACGGAAGACCGGACCAGACAGACCAGACCAGACAGACCAGACAGACAGACAGACCAGACAGACCAGGACAGACCAGACAGACCAGACAGACCAGACAGACCAGCTACAGAGACCAGACAGACCAGACAGACCAGACAGACCAGGACAGACTCCGACAGACCCGACAGACCCGACAGACCCGACAGACACCGACAGACCCGACAGACCGACAGACCCGACAGACCCGACAGACCAGACAGACCCGACAGACCCGACAGACCCGACAGACCCGACAGACCCGACAGACCCGACAGACCCGAACCAGACCCGACAGACCCGACAGACCCGACAGACCCGACAGACCCGACAGACCCGACAGACCCGACAGACCCGACAGACCGACAGACCCGACAGACCCGACAGACCCGACAGACCCGACAGACCCAGACCGACAGACCCGACAGACCCGACAGACCCGACAGACCCGACAGACCCGACAGACCCGACAGACCGACAGACCCGACAGACCCGACAGACCAGACAGACAGACAGACCCGACAGACCCGACAGACCCGACAGACCGACAGACCGACAGACCCGACAGACCAGACAGAACAGACAGTCGGGAACGGGAACTTATATGACTACTTATATGAATTAAATGAGATGCTCCCACCAGGAGTTGGGCGATGCCGGGCCGGGTCAGACAGACAGACAGATAGATAGTCGGGAACGGGAACTTATATGACTACTTATATGAATTAAATGAGATGCTCCATATCAGGGTTTGGGCGAAGCCGGGCCGGGTCAGACAGACAGACAGACAGATAGACAGACAGACAGACAGATTGTCGGTAACGGGAACGAGAACTTATATGACTACTTATATGAATTAAGTGAGATGCTCCCCACCAGGGTCTGGGCGAAGCCGGGCCGGGTCAGCTAGTTCTTCTATAAAACATCACTTATAATTACTCACTCATCTGCTAACTGCCCAGTAGTGCATGCTTCCCTTCCGCACATCAGGACAGGCTCGATATAAATCTGTAGAACTCTTTTTCCTTTGTTGTGTGTGTGAGTGTGTGTGTGTGTGTGTGTGTGTCTGTGTGTGTGTGTCTGTGTGTGTGTGTCTGTGTGTGTGTGTCTGTGTGTGTGTGTGTGTGTGTCTGTGTGTGTGTTTGTGTGTGTGAGTGTGTGTGTGATTGTGAGTGTGTGTGTGTGTGTGTGTGTGTGAGTGTGTGTGTGTGCGCGCGTGCTTAACGTACTGTGATACACAAAAGTCCCTTGTACACAACTGAGACACATTGAACATATGTAGCTGGTCACGTGTTTTCCCCTATCAATCGGCACTCGTTGCGTATGTTTTCAGTGTAGCGTCGGCTGCCTTTACTTCCCAAAACATTTCATGATCACCATTTTAAGCTGGGTCGACCTGGGAGCCTAGGTTAACAATAAAAATTCGAAAATCTCACTCCAGTGCGGTTGTAACCCTTGACCACCCGTACGACAGGCGAGTATCTAGCCACTACACCATCGCGGCTCTCATACAGTCTTGTACAGTCTATCAAGTGTGCCTCGGCGCTAGACCACCAACAAATAACCTTATTATTCCCGGCCATCATGACACCCCGACACCAGTTTTCTTGTATTGTTTCCGCATTATAAATGCATTCCCCATGCGCACTAATCTTCCCACACATTTCCTCTGTGCTAACGCCTGTGGCCAGGCACTCCGTGTTACAAACGATCCATTAATCAATAATGAAATGTATTAAATGTACTTGCAAACGGGGCCGTGAGTATTTTGCGCGCGCTAGTTTCGATTCAAAATACAACGCAGAAGATTGTGGGACTTTCCAATGTGGATCAATGAAGTGAGCGTGTGTTCTTCAGATGAATATTTGCATTAGAGTGATGCTTATAGTGATATAGAGATTTCAATTACTGTAGTATTCAAATTGGGAGCTAACGGTTGTATCAGGATTTATTTATACTGGGTATTGTATTTTATTTGTTATTTCTAATTTTAGCAGTGAAAGCTAGATGTGTTTGCGTTGTTGTTTTAGTAACTGTGGGTCCTCTTACTGCCTTTCAGAAAATGAAGCGTATCTTATGCAATAAGTCACTATCATTGAATGTAAAAAAGAGAGTGCTGAAATGCTATATAGAACATGTTTTGCTGCATGGCAGTGAATCTTAGAATGTAAATGAATAAATTAGGAAGGACCTGGAAGCAAAAGAGGTGTGGTTCCTGAGACGAATGTTGCGAATTTCTTGGACTGCCAGAGTAACTAACAACGACTGACTGAAAGAGAGAGGCTAATGAAACTGTAAAATTATATTCAACAATAAGAATTATACAAACATTTTTCTTTGGTCATGTGATGAGAAGAGAGACAATGGAGAAATTCATGACGATTGGAAAGATAAAAGAATAGAGGCAGGGGCAAACCAAGAGTCATTATGCTGGATGAGTAGCGACGGCGGCATGGAGGAAAATCATCAGCAGAGTAAATCCAGAACACCAAAGACTTGATGATGATGATGATGATGATGATGATGATGATGGATGATGATGGATGATGGATGAATGATGGATGATGGATGAATGATGGATGATGATGATGATGATGGATGATGATGGATGGATGATGATGGATGGATGATGATGGATGATGATGGATGGATTGATTGATTGATTGATTGATTGAGTAACAGAAGCTCCTCATACAAATAAGAAAGAGACTGGAGACAGCGGAGATTTGGCTTCTGAGGCGATTCTTGTGTATACCCTAGTCTGCCAGAGTAACTAACTAATCTTGCATTTTTGGAAGAGGCTGATGAAAGAGGAACATTATCTGCAATTACGTTATAGGTTTTAGTGATAATATTCCCAATATAAATGAGGAGAAGACGGAAGACAGTGAAAATGTTCTTTCTGAGATGTACGTTTCATATGCCATGGACTGTCGGAATAACAACGATAGCGTGGATGAGGCTAATGACAAGAACATTATACACAAATACGTTATGGTGTTAGTAAACATATTCCCCACATAAATAAGGAGACGGAAGACAGTGAAAATGTGGTTTCTGAGGTGAGTGTTGCAGATGTCTTGGACTATCAGAATAACAACGATAGCGCGGATGAGGCCCATAATAATGGAACATTATACGCAACTGTTAGAAAGAGACCGTGTTATTTCGTCATGTAATATGAGAGGCCAGCGTGGTCGTGGGGTGTAATGCACTTGTGCATAAATTTCCGGTGTAGGATGGTAAATTCATTCTCTACACGTCGGTTGGACTTCAACGTTGACTTTTCGTTCAGAAAGCAATGGCCAATTACCGAATGTAACAATTGTCTAGTCGGACAACCTGGCAATGGGGTTGACATCAACGTTCTGCACAGGATATACAACAGTGGTTTTTTTCTTTTGAGAAAAGAGACTTTGGAGAGCATCGTGACCATTTATCAGAGACATGCTGGATGGTCTAAGACGTTGGTGTAGGAAACCATCAATAGAACTGACCCAAAACACCGAGGACCAACATGTGCGGAGAGATATGAACGACAATGCCATTCGACAAAGTACACGAGGATGATGATGATGATGATGATCCCTCATACATACAGAAAGATTACGTCTCAGTGTGTATGTCCAGTCTTAAACGTCTCTTTCTTCCTTGAAAAGAGTCATCTTCAACGTGACGACATTAGCAACGGTTCAGCAGTGGCAGATTAACACCCGTACTGCCCGGGGATCGACTCAGCCTCCTAAATTGAGTACTGACAATTATCTGGACAGGACAGGCGACGGGGAAGGGAACTGGTCATCTCAGTTCAGTATAACGTGGCCTAAAATATGCGAAGGCCTAATACCAGGCACCCAAGCGGAATATCCGCCATAAGTCTGCTTGCATAATAGTATTTAATAAAGAAACACCATACCCCATTAACCCCTGTAGGCTATGATTGGGATATATTATACCAGTTTTCCCAGTGTTATCGGAACCCTAGGGGGAACCTATCAAGCATGTCGTAAAGGGAAATGAAGGATGGCATTCTCCAAATTCTTCAAATAATTTAGAAGTCAGTTTTTAAATAATGTCATCTTTAGATTTTAATCCTGCACATTTCGAGTTAGACTGAGGTGCTTACCTCTAAATCACTTGGTATAATACTAAGTTTATATCATCATAAGCATGTGTCATGTCGATAAACGTAGACAACCACGTGTCGCCATCTCACACGGCCACCGGAATCGTGGATCAGCTGTGTTTTTTTTTTTTTTTGGTCTTGACTATACCACGTGGCCAAGCTATCCGTATATTTACCTATCTGCCTTCCCCTTGTTCTTTTCCCCTCAATCTTGACAGTTGTCACCAAGTTCTCCAGTTTATTTTCCTAACGTGCATAATAAATGTTGACTGGCTACATCTAATTTCACTAATCAGTTTACTGTTTTCATTTGTTTCTTGTAGGACTTGCTCATTGGTTTTTCTGTCTGCCCATGGTATTCTTTGAATTCTCCCCAGAAACCACATTTCCTCTACCAACAGATGTTTTTCAGTTTGTCTGCTCATTGTCCACGTTTCACATCCATACAAAAGTACAGATTCTCTATGGCACTTCAACAATCTTATTCTCGTTGCAATTGACATCTTTTTATTGGTCTGTTTGTTTCCATTTTGCAAAAGACTACCTTTGCCATAGCGATTCTTGTTCTAATCTCTTCAAGGCACCTCCCACCAGATATTCTGGCTGTTCTGAGATAGCTGTACCGATTCACTTGTCTAAAAATATTCCAATTTACCCGTATATTGCACTGTACAATATACAGTATTACATTTCTTTCTTCTTAGAGACGACCATAATCTCTGTCTTCTCACAGTTTAATTTTACCGCTAGTTATTCACTCTGCACAATAATCGCATCTACCAAATGTTGCAGATCATGTTCGTTGTCTGCAATCAATACTACATCATCTGCATATCTAATGTTATTGATGTAATGTCCTCCACTGGCGATTCCTCTCATATCTTCTAAATTTCTAATATTTTCATCTGTAGGGAAAACAGATCTGGAGTCATTAGACAATCCCTGTCGCACACCTTTCTTAAAAGGCTGATATTGACCTACTTCTTTAACACTCATTATTACTGTCACTGTCAAATATGTTGTTTACAAGTCTAAGATCCTTCCCATCAATTTGTGGATCTGCTAGCGTCTTCATCATGTTGAAATGTCTTACTTTATCGAACGCCTTTGTGCAGTCAATAAAGCAAAGATGTTGATCTTTGTTTACTTCTATCGACCGCTCCATTAATGTTGCAGGAAATTCACAAAATTTACTGTACCTTTGCCTTCTGCAAACTTACATTGTTCTTCACTTTTTTGTCTGCCTAACTCTTTACATGATGATTCTTAGCAAAATTTTTGTGATGTTGTTTATTATGCTAATTGTTCGATGTTGATCACACTCCAAGGCTCCTGATTGCTTCGGGAATGCAATAAATACAGAGTTACATAATACAGGCAATATTTATCCGGTATCATATAATGTGTTCAGCAGTCTGGTGACCTGGCCTATTCTATATTCTTCTAAGGCATTGATGATTTCAGTAATGTTGTCTGGACTCGGGGTCTTGCCTGTTTTCATATGGTTAAGAGCATTCTGAACTTCTGTCTTCAAAATTATTATATGGAATATCTTTTTTATTATGATGTTTCCATCTGTGATTTTTAGGTAATTCGTTGATATTTGTGTTCTGTTCTTAGTGATGTCATTAATTCTTGTGTGATATTCCGAGTGATATGTTGGTTTTCAATTTCCCTTCAATTTTCTCCAAAGCCGTGCTTCTTTTGCTTCTTAGCACAATTTCCTTATTTTCCCATGAATCTCTTCATATTTTTCATGGTTTATTTTTGTTTATCCTTTTTATTTCCATTAGTTTTAAGATGTCTTCCGTCATCCATTTCTTACGTCCCATCATCTTCATTTTTGGGATAGTTGTTTTTGCAGCCTGAGTTCTTCAATATTTCCCATTGGTCACTGGCATCTTGAAATATAATTTATAGATCAGAAAATGCATCAGTCTGTTCTTTACTTCTACGTTGAATTTATCTTTTATCTCCCCACTCTTCAGTACACATAGATCATATGGTGTTTCTCTTGGTGTATTTTTGACCTTCTTTAGTATGTGTACTGCTTATAATTAATTTTTGGTCTCTGTAGTAGTCCGCATTTAGTATAGTTTTTGCGAAATTTAAGGTAATTCGAATTCTTCTGTTGATGAGGATGTAATAAATCAGGTTTCTAAGCTTATTATCAGGACTCTTCCATGTCCGTAATATTCTTGGATGTTGTTATTACCAGGATTTTCCAATAATCACAGCATGCTCTTTTGCCCAATATACAAGTCTGCAACCTCTTTCGTTCTGTTCCCAAAGTCCTTACTTTCCTTCTGTGCATCCGTCTTGTTGATTTCCAACTTTAGCATAAAGTCCCCCATTATGATATTTAATTAACAGTATGTGCACTTCTTTAAGGCATTATCCAAATTACTATAAAACTCATTACTGCTCCCTGTTGTTGGTGCATAAACTTATATGGTGTTGAGATAAAAAGGTCTGCCACTTAACTTTACCAGTAGCATTCTGTCTGACAGTCCAATATCCTTAATATATATTGATCTCAACCGATGCTTTATAAGAGCTGCCCTTCGTTGTTTTTTCTCTCCACCCGAATGGATTGTGTTATATTTCCCGGATGTCCGTTCCTGTCCATCTGGACTCACATATACTTGAAATGTTAATATTAATTCTTCTAATTTCTTGCTTGCTATTGTGAAATTGACCATGCCTTATGGAGCACCCATGTACGCCGTTTCTCTGATTCTCTGTGAATTGACAAAACATGACTTTCTAAGCATCTGTCAAGAAGGTGGTTTGCCATTGCTTTTATTCTTAGCAATGACCATACTGGTCGATGACGTTAACCATTGTCCCAAAAAAAAGATCCTCTGCCTACCGCCTTGAAATTAGTCATAATCTACAACTATCTGCCGGTTGCTCCTCAACCTCCTTCACCACCTGCATCCATGTCTTCTTTTCACCCTGAACGGAGAGATAAATGGGCACTCAACTATGTCCAAGGGTGTCCCGTAGGCTAGCTGAGGGAAGGAGGCACATTACTATCTTCTTTGATAGGGAATACTCCTACCCCGAAACCTGTTTGTCTGTCTGTCTGTCTGTCTTGTCTGTGTCTGTCTGTCTGTCTGTTTGTCTGTGTCTGTCTGTCTGTCTGTGCGTGCGTGTTCGCGCGCCTGTCTGTCTGTCTGTCTGTGCGTGCGTGTTCGCGCGCCTGTCTGTCTGTCTGCCTGCCTGCGTGCGTGGGGGATGGGGTGGGGTGGGTGGATTGGGGGTGTGGGGCTGGATGGGGGTGGGTGCGTGCGTACGGGCGAGGGCGCGCGTGCTATGTGTGGTGTGCGTGTTGTGTGTGGCGTCCGAGGTGTGCGTGTTGTGCGTGGTGTGCATGCATGCTTGTTGTGCGTGCGTGCGTGCATGCGTACGTGGTGTGCGTGCGTGCGTGTTGGTGTGTGTATGTTGTTGTGTGTGGTGTGTGTGTATGTGTGTGTGTGTGTGTGTGTGTGTGCAGACACACGCACAGTTTAGTGTCTCTGTGGGCACTAGGATGGAGTCAGTTAACAGTCCTAATCCTATATCTGTCCTAGATTATGACCTAATTTCATCCTAAAATATCTCTCCGCAGTCGTGAAGTTTCAATACCAGTTTTGCGCACGCCACTGGCTTCTAAGCTTGGAAAGGGTATAGAGATGGTCTGCAGCATTGAGACGGATATAGTCTTCATAATTCCTTCCCAAAAAGTACAGGAGACGCTACCTACACATTGTTTTCCCCTGTGTTGACTCGTTATCTGTAGGTCCTGCTGCTCAACTCTATTGCAAATTAAAAGGAAGCAACGAAGTACTGGGGTTAATCTCCAGCAAAGGCAGCATTCATTTTTGCAACGATTACGGCACTGGGGTCTACAAAACCTCATTGAATGGTGAACGGGACACTCTTAAAAATTGTCTGGAAAGGAAAGGCCACTAGGAAAGGAACTGACTGCCCTACTTTGTGTGTCGTGACCTAGAATATATGAAAGTCTAATGCTTCACAACCCTATGGCAGATCTGCTTTGGGACTAATTTTTGTTTACAACAACAGTGTTGGCGTTGTGTATGATGACATCATCATCATCATCAAGTGCCGTGCCGACTGGCGTAGGCGTTCATGACTCTCCACATATCTCGGTCTTTGGTTTTCTGGATCAACTCTGCCGTTGATATTCCTCCATGCCACCGTCGAATCCATCCAGAATTTTTTTTTTTTTAATTTTCCTTTCCTTTTGGGTTTTTTGCCTCCGGCCCT